>CM021106.1:473090193-473544838 GCA_007115665.2 Sequoiadendron giganteum | reverse complement strand
TTCGTAAGTTCATCTTAAGGGGGGGTGTTAGAGTAATAAGTTATTTCACTTAATTAATTTAATCATATTGGTTAATTATTTAAGTCACTTATCACTTTAGTTTTACTTAAGCTAAACTTAGGCACATTAATAACTATTTGTTTATTAATTATTAAGTGTGCACACTAGGGTTTCCTTTTAGGGTTTGATCTTCTTTCTTAAGGATTGATCTCATTATAATTATTCATTGTCTTAATGCATTTTTCTACTTGAGGCTTGTAGAGCATCTTTGTTGTTCTGGAACATCTTTCTTTCTTTGTGACAAGTTATTGCTTGCAAGTGTTCACTGTGGTCTGTGAGGTTGGTTTATCAACTTCTACAACATCGACTTTACCACTGTAATTTGCTTATAATATTCCCATGTTATTCTAAAATATGAAAATGGTAATGATTGGTTTTCATTTCGAAGATATTCTTGCATGCAATAGTATTATTTTTTTCTTCCATGCACAATAGTTATGTTTGTGAAATGCTTATTTTATTTGATTGTTACTAGCATACATGGAAAGGTTTACACTAGTTCAAAACTATATTCTTTTCTCCCATGCACTTGTATTCCCCTCTTTGACAATGCACAAACTTTAACTCTATATTTTCATTTTTTTCATTTCTTTGTTATTCATAGAGTTACACTATTTTTATTACACATAGGGTTATAATGTTTATCATTTCAAATGTTTTGTCCATGCACTTGCATTAGTCTGTTCCTGATTGCACAATATGGAAATGGCTTCACTAGTATGCTATTCGTGTGTTCATCATTCCATAAATTGTTACTCTACAATTTTCTTTAAATAATATCATGACAATGCAGAAATATGGAAATGGTAGCACTGGTTGTAATTTCGATCAAATTTTGCTATGGTTTTCTTCTTTTCAGTTTTAATACCAAACATGGAAAGTGTTTGACTAGTTCAAAATTATAGGGTTTTGTGGCATCCACTTCTATTCCTATGTTCAACATTACACAAACTTTAACTTTGCAAATTGCCTTTGATATTCTTTTGTTATTCCCAAATATGAAAATGGGTTTGCATGTTTTCATTTCAAAGATTTTATGCCATTCAAGGAGATATATATATATATAATTATTCATTAGACCGCCATGTCACCCTACCACTTGTGCATTTTCCCATATATATACATATATATAATTACATATATATATCCATTCTTATATATGTATATTTATATATGCATTATATATATAATGTATATGTAATGATATATATGTATATGTTATTATATATTTATATATATGTAATTATATATATGTATATGTAATTATATATATACATATATATATATATGCATATATATATTTACATGTACATATACATATACATATACATACATATATATAATTACATATATAATTTCATTCACACTACCAAACATGGAAAGGGGTTGACTAGTTCACAATTAGAGGGTTATCTGCCATGCAGTTGTATTCGTTTGTTCAACAATGCACAAACTTTCACTCTGCAATTTTCCGTTTCTATTTTTTTCGTATTCCAAAATATGAAAATGAGTTTACTAGTTTTTATTTGAAGATATTGATGAGGGTGCCAACCCGAGTCATAAAATATCACACACAAAACCAGAGAGTATTATTATATTTAGAATAATGAAATGCTTACCTGAAGATGATCCCAAATCCTTGAGTTCTGCAATAGATGCAAATTACAGAAACTACAAAAATTCCTGCTTTCGCAGTATGCGATCTTCTTCCCCAAAAAAATCAAAAACTAGTCCATAAATAGCCCCTTTCTCGGTTTGGAGCCAAAAACAACATTCTAATTATGTACCAACTTTCAAGAGCCATAACTTACAATCCGAATGTCAGATCTTCAATCATAATACCTTTTCGGAAAGCTCTCGAGAAAACAAATTTCTAAACATGTGGCCTAAAGGCCAACCACTTCTATTTTCCACCAATTTTCGAACCCGTCTGAAGCCTCTAAGTACCTCAAAATTGACTTTGAAGATTTTATAGGCAAAAGGAGTAAACTGAAACTTGAATAACTTTCAAACCGAGAATGATCTCGACTTGATTCTTTTGCCAAAGTCCTTATTTTTCTATCCTAAAGCTTCCCTTAAATTTCTGCCTCCTCACACCTTCAAATTCACACCTGCTAAAAATAATAGTTGAGTAGAAAAAGTAGAAAATTAGTTCTGAATGTTGGGAATTCTTCTTCTACAAAAAGCTAAATGAAAGTAAAGATATTTTTGGGTGATGCAAGATTGCCCTTACACCACTGGATGCTCCTGCATCAGATATTTTTCCATGCAATTAAATATTCCATACCAATCTAGCATTGAACATATAAAGAGATTTACAAATATAAAAATGCATATCTCCATATTTTCCAATTTCCATTTACCATGACTCACTTCCATATTTATATATACATGGAACTGCAGACATTCAACTCCCCAAATTAAAAAGTGAAGTTGTTCTTTTTGATGGAGAGTCTAACCAATGGAATGAAGGATGCATTATACTCTCCATCGACAAGAACAACCTCACTATTTAATTAATTCCATATTTATATAGGAATGGAATTGCAGACATTCAACTACAATTGCCTTCTTCTCCTTTGCCACATGCAACCACCAAAAAACAATGTGTTAAGCCCACCATAATACATGTAATCTCTGTAATTGAAGGCACCCAAAAAAGTTTTCAAATTTCATAAAGGAGGACACAAATTAAAGACTCCATAACAAACCACCATTACAGATTTACAAATTCAAAAATGCATTTCTTAATCTTTTCCAATTTCCAATCTTACCATTACTTTTTTATTAATTCTTTAAGCCTTTGAATGCCAATCTATTGTATGCTATGCAAAGTGGGATAGGGAGAGGGTTGGATTGGATTTGGTGGTGGGATAATCTTGTCTCTTTGTTGTTCTCCTACCATTGGATTGTTAAAATACTGGTGGTAATGTAATGCAAGTGGTGATATTATAGGGGAGTGTGGGATATACATTTTTTAAATTTTGGTTGCATGTTTTAATTCTAGAGCACATTAACATGCAATATGTATATAAATAATGAAGTTATTTTAGATTGACTATGTAAGAGCATAAGCAACAACATATATTTAAGGGGAGTGTGGGTTATACTAATTTTATGTTTTGCCTACATGTTTTAATGCTATGGGCCATTAACAATCAATATGGATTGTATGTTTGTGGTATCAGATTGCTTTGAATATTCTATGACATGTAAGATTGTGAATAACTATTTGTGTTTGGGACAAATATAAACCGATTATCATACTATTTTGGTGGTACAGTGATTCGAGTACCCTTGTTGACTTTGTGTGTGGGTGAAAACTATTTTACAATTGCATATTAAGGAGGTCCTATACACCATATGTTTGGAGGTCCACATGTTTCTACATGATACTATTTACAATTGGTTGTATGAATTATTTTTCTTACCAAGAATATAGAATTGCTAGAATTGATGAGGTAGAGAATATATATATGTATGTATGTATGTATGTATGCATGTATACACATATATATATATACATATAGATATGTATGTATCTATATATGTATATATGTATGTATACATGTATGTATGTATGTATGTATGTATATAATAGAGATTATGGTATATTTAGTTGACACCTTCTCATTTTGTTTCTTGTTCACTCTACTTTATCGACATGCATTGAAATACATGTTTAGCCCAACCCATTGTTCCTTCCAAGCTTCGTTGATGGTGAGTTGCAATTGAAAGGTATATAGTCTACTAATTTCTTTGTGTATTAAGCTAAGCACTGCCTACATTTGTGTAATATAAGTATGTGTAAATTTTTTTATGTATTGATTCATCCCTCCTTTCATTTGTTCTTGCAGCAAGCAGGATAAAGGTGAGTTCAACAAGACACAACATCAGGAAAATCCATACTATACAAGTGAGGTTTCTAACCTCACTAGGGCTCTACCACTTTATCTTGTCAATAAATGGTTTTTTGCTGTCTCGCTAGTTTTGATCATATTATTTTGGTGTTTCTTAAATTGAAGTAATTTTATGGCTTTCTTGGTACATGCAAAATGTTCTTGATGAAGTGTATGGCATCTAGGGTATTTATGAACACTTCAAAATTTTGTTTTCTTAAACACACTTTATTTTTCAATGAAAATAATCCTTCTATCTAGCATCACTCTATCTTTAACGGGTTACTATTTCTTATGTTTCTTTCATCTCATGGTTAGCCATAATCTATCATCATTGAATTGTTTGCCACATGACCATGCCACCTATGCTTTTAATATGTATATGCACATATATTTGTAGATGCATATATGTACATACGTTTATATATGTATATGCATATATAAACTTTTATGCCTATGCATAATTGTACATATATTTATATGCATACATGTACATATGTATATGCATATATCTATGAACGTATGCACATACATTTATATGCAATACAAGTTAATAAAAAAGTGCATCGAAGAATAGAATAATACAAGTGCATGGCACACAACCTTCCAAATTAAACTACAAAGTTATTGTGCACATACATATATGAAGGTAGGTATGAATGCTCATAGATTACTACATGTACATACATATGGACATCCACTATGTCTGTACATGCAATAATCTATACACATAATATATGTATCTGCACAATGATTGATTGTGAAATGAGGAACAAATGAAAGGAAGTAGGGCGGGTCAGCTTTGAACATATATATACACACATATATAGATATAGATATATAGATATATATATATTTATATATAGATATATAAATACAAATATATATGTGTGTGTGTGTATTCTGCCTCATCAATTCTAGCAATTGTAATCATTGTACCGGAAAAGTTGTATTATAATTAGTTTATATTTATCCCAAACACAAATAGTTATTCACAGTCTTACATGTCATAGAATATTCAAAGCACATCTGACACCACAAACATACAAGCCATATTGATTGTTAATAGCTTGTAGAATTAAAACATGCAGCCAAAATATAAAATTAGTATAACCAACACTCCCATAATATATCACCACTTGCATTACATCACTGCCAATATTTACATACATCAAATGTCACGATAACATCAAAGATCCAAGACTATCCCATTACCAATTCCATTATATTATACACAAGAGGTTGTTGCACTTTATACGTTCTATATCATGTAAATGGTGTTGCTAGTTTTGTGTACATGACTATATAAAGATTCAAGTGATATTGTTAGGGGTTGTTAATGCATAATGTTCTATACATGCAATAGTTATGTGAAGTCTGTTGTACATTTCAGCCCAATCAAGCAATCACCATAAACAAAGTTTGAGTATAATTAAGTAAACTTCCATTAAAAAGTAATTGCACTACATTGCCAACAAGGAAATCATTTTGATAATTAGGCCCATAAACATATCCATTTCATAAACCAATAAACAAATCCATTTGATATCAAATCTTAAATACACAAATGTGCATAATGTTGGCAACAACATTTACATATTATAGGACAAAAATATGTAGAGACATTGGAGGTTATAGCATTGAAGAGACTTATTTTTCAGAAGAGAATTTAAGTATTAAACTATGTATCATTATACTTTATAAATTATTAGTGTATGCAACATGGTTTAATACTAAAAATCATTTCATGAAAATAAGCCTCGTGAATGAATGGCACATGTTTCGGTGTGAAACCAAACAAAATAGCCGAGAATTTTTGCAAACAAAAAGGAATAAGAGTGGGCGGGTTATGCGAGAATTTGGAGCATTGAATGAACCTTGATCTCTAATTTACTTTCTCGACAGTCCGAGTAAATGTGAAGCAATGGGTGAGGAAAGTTGGTCAATAGAGGAAATGAAGGAGGCGGTGAGAATTTAATGCTCTAAATTGATGGTTCCAGGTGTTGAGGTTGTTGTGTACATGCGGTCATCCAATTCTATGTACGTAGATGTTCTCGCTGATTAAGGAGGCCGATGGGGTCCACTTTTGGGTGGAGGGAAAAACTGTCCCGTTTTGGATATGTTGGCATAAAACATGTTTGATAGGTGGTGGCATCATCGATTTAAAAAAATAAATTATATGGGTCGATGCACAATTGGTAGGGTGACGTGGCATGAAAATTTATCTACTTAATATGAGGATATTACAGTCCCCAACAACAAAATTAAAAAACCAACAATTGAACTATATCTTGCAGCCTAAAATACACAACAAAAAAGTAGCCAATCACTAATATAGTTGTAGTGATGGTCCCTCCCAACATCAATCAAGCATGCCAAGATAAACATTTGGAGATGTGTTCTCGTTTCCTGCTTGTGCATTCTGAGTTGTCCTCACATGATTTGCATTTGCATTTGTAAATTGAGTGCTAATTATGTGCAATGGTGTTGAACAAATATTTGCAATAGACATTCGAGTGCAACCTACATTTGGGTTGAGCCTCGAATTGAAATTCAACTCCCCAAACAAAGGGATGTATATGTTCAATATATCCTAAAATAAGGCATATTTTTATGCTAATAGGTTTGTACGTTTTATTATATGTCTTTCCTTCCTATCTTGTTTCTTTTGAACCCTCTCTTGCTCCATCTTGTCCTACCTTTTCTTGTTATCTTGTTTCTTTTGAACTCGGTCTTGGTCCCTCTTTTTCTCTATCTCCTTCCTATCTTGTATCCTTTGAACTATCTCTTGCTCCTTCTGCAATCCCTCCTTCCTATCTTGTTTCTTTCTAGCTTTGTCTTCCTCCTTCTGCTCTATTTCGTTTCTCATATGTGCATATTAATCTAGCAACTGTGGTATGGAAAAAATTTCAGGTGGAGAAGGAAATGAATAAGTTCCCTTCTCTTCTTCGCACTGTAAGACAATACCCAATTTTTTGGCTCCATCTTTCAACCAATATGGTTCGGTAGGGGCCAAGGGAAGGGTTAAACTGTCATAACCCTTATCAATAGCTCCCTCTACCAACCAAGAGGGTTGGGCAGGGGGTGATGGAAGACTTAGACTATCATTACCCATATTCATATATCCATCTACCAACCAAAACAGTGGGGTAGAGGCTGAGGGAAGATTCAGGATGTCATTATGTTCCTCATGCTAGTTGACCACCATGTCATTTGTTTGATGATAAACTATATATTTCATTGTCAATTCCCAATGTCGTGATGTTGTATTCTGCTTGCCTAATGGAGAAGTAACTATGAAAACTATCTCCGCTTCTACATTTTGTTCTTCTTCAGGGGGGAATGAAACCCCTCTTTTACATGCAGGCCACCTTGTGGTGGCTCTCTTCATTGGCTTGAACCTCATACCAAATTTATATTGAACCTACACACATTATTCAGACATGTTTGAAACAATGATAAGAAACAACATTGAAGACCCTTAAAGACAGAGTGATGCATGTTTGTTTTTTTAATTCCTTTATTGTGCTAGCTGATAGTTTATAATGGTAAATTCGGTAAGTGTTGAAGTTTTATGTGATCATACTATTTTGTTTGAATTGCACATGTTTAAAACATTATTTTTGAAATGAAAGGAGTTTGTGTAAGTTGAAACCCCAGATATTGAGTTACAAGTTTGTGGGTCACATAACTTTTACAAAGAATATAATAGATCTATATTGGGAGGCATAGACAACTTAATAAGAACCTAGAAAATGAAAATAACTTCTTGGGCATTGACAAATAGTGTAAGTTGAAACCCTTGATGTTGAGTAACATGTTTTTTTGAGAAACATTACCATCACATACAACATATTGGTGTATGGATATGAATAGTTTATATGACAAAGCAAAGTTATGTACTGTATGGTGAAAATCACTTGCATAGCATTGAACAAAATGGCATTCAAAAATAATGAGAGTTGAAACACTAGATATAATAGTCACTTTCATATGCTAGAAATGTAGTTAGGGTGCATAGAACTGATCTATATTGGAAGCCATATTGAGCATAAGAAAAGTGCAACAAACAAACTTAAATGATGTGACATACATTAAATTTGTAAGTTGAAACCCTAGATATTGAGTGAAATGTTTGTGGGTCACATAACTTTTAAAGAAGATCTAACAAATCTATATTGGGAGGCATAGACAATGTAATAAGAACCTAGAAAATGAAAAGAACTTCTTAGACATTGAAAAACAGTGTAAGTTTAAACCCCAAATGGACATGATTAGTTTATATGAAACAAAAAAGGTATGTACTGTATGGTGAAAATCACTTGCATAGCATTGAACATATTGGCATTCATAGGCATTAACAAGAAGTTTGAGATTGGAATTCATAGGCATAAACAATATGTTTGTGTAGAGTACCTGGATGTTGATTGTGTGTTGTTGGTGCTATTACTTCTTGTCCTCCTTGTTCGTCTGCCTCCTGGAAAACATTGTAGTGAATATGAAAGTGAGACGTGGTGAATGGAAATGAAAATTTGAATTTGAAACTATCTTTATATGTTCAATGTTGTTTGGTATTGAGTCTTTAATTTCATCCTCTTTCAAATTTTTTTTTTTGTTGGGTGCCTTCAATTGCAATGTATGTATGTATTTATGGCATGCAGTTTTTTTTTGCTTGTTAGGTGATTGTGGTGTCCTTACTGCCATTGTTTTGGTGGTTGCAGGTGGAAAAAGAGGAGTTTCAACCAGTTGCTGTGTGAATGGATTTGACAGATGGGATAGTTATGAATGATTTCTTTTCATTCCAGGGTTGTATTGTTGGCATAGTGGGATAGGGGGTGGGTTGGACTGGATTTGGTGATGGGACATTCTTGGGTCGTAGTTGTTCTCTTCGTGCCACTTGTATTAAAATAGTGGTCATGAGCTAATGCAAGTGGTGATATTAAAGGGAGCGTCGGTTATACTAATATTTTATTGTGGGTGCAAGTTGTAAAGCTACGTGCCAGTAAGAATCTATATGGCTTGCATGTTTGTGGTGTAAGATGTGATTCGAATATTCTTTGACATGTAAGACTGCAATTACTTATTTGTGTTCAGGACAAATATAAACTGATTATAATTGATTTTTACGGTACAGTGAATTGAGTATCTTTGTTGACTTTCTAGGTGAAATCCTGTTTACAATTGCATATTAAGGTGGTCAGTTTGGGGCCTATGTGGGACTACTTCTGTCCCCAGTATAGGCTTTCGCCCTACTATGGGCTGCTCTCCCCTAGTTTGATTTTATTTTTGATTATTGATTTGAATAGTTTGATTTAATTATTCATATGTTGGAGGGAAAGTGTCGTAATTAATTTATTATGACTTAATAATATAATCAACTTAGGGGAATGAGGTTTTTAAGCGACGTAATTAAATAATTGGAATTATTTAATAAATCATGATGAAATAAAGTGAGATTAGGACTTCATTATATAAATGTAATTTTCTTAATTGGTTGAAATGATGAAACGTGAATTAATCAAATAACTTTGTTTTATTTAATTAATAGCATAATTAGGGTTTTTAGGACTTTATTAAATAAATTAAATTTATTTAATTTGTGAGAAATGATGAAAAGTGAATTAATTAAATAATGTTATTTTATTCAGTTAATAGATGAAATAGGGTTTTGAGATGTGGTTTGATGTGATGTTTTGGGACGTTGTGGCCTGATTCTGAGATGTTCTGAGACATTACGGGATGATTCTGAGATGTTACAGGATGATTTTGAGATGTTTTGAGACCTTACAAGATGATTCTGAGATGTTACAAGATAATTTCAAGATGTTTCGAGACATTACGAGATGATTTTGACATGTTTTGGGATGATTCTAAGATGTTTCAAGGCATTACGGGATGATTTTGAGATGTTCCAAGACATTTCAAGATAATTTCAAGATGTTTTGAAATGTTTTGAGTCATTTTGAGATGATTTTGAGATTTTTCATGTCATTTTGAGACATTACAAGATATTCTGAGATGATTTCGAGTCATTCCAAGATTATTTCGAGATGTTTCGAGTCATTCCAAGATATTACGGGATGTTTTGAGATGATTTTGAGTCATTCTAAGACAATTTCGAGATGCTCCGAGTCATTTCAAGACATTATAGGATGTTATGGGATGATGTTCAATGTTGTTCGATGTTGTTCAATGTTATTCAATTCTATTTGATGTTGTTTGAGTTGCTTTATTTTAAAGATTCTAGTATTGCCCCACTGTGCCCTGGCATTTAGTGGAATGATGGTAGGAATTTGTGCTTCCCCCTCATGATTTTGACCAAAAATTTCAAGTTTTGAGGTCAGGCTCTTGACACTATTGTATTTCAATTTCGATGTACTTTGGTTGAAATATTAGATCAATAGGTTCTTCGTTTCTCATTCTGATGTTTCAAAGAGATTCTAATTTGAAAGTAGGAAGGTTCCCTAGGTAAAATTAGGGTTTCCTAGATGAAATTAGGGTTTTCTTGAGGTTTCATATAGGTAATTAGTCTTCAAATTGGCTAATTTGTGCTTTGATCCTTATGCTAATTTTTGTCTCTGGATTTTTCATTATGTCAATTATCGAGGAGAAATGTTGAGATTTGAGGGTGCCCCACATCATTCTAAGCTTGTTCAGGAGTTCATATGGCCTTCAGGCATTGGTGTCTCGGTATGTACCTTCTCACTTTTCACTTTTTTCTTATTTCATTCTCGTTATGCGTGTACTAAGTTCTTCAAGTCAATAGCAAAGCTTTTTGTGATTCCTAAGCACTTGCATCATTTTCCCCTCCTTTGCAAGGTTGGAACCTCACACTTGACATTGAAACCATCACACCTACCATAAAACCTCACACCTGACTGAAATCTTTGCCCTTGTTTTATGCACTTGACCTAAAACTATGTAGTTGACTGAAAAGCTCACCCTTGATCAAGAGCCTCACCCTTGACTGGAAAATTCACCCTTGTTTCTTCACCCTTGACCTAAAACTATGCACTTGACTTAAAACTTCACCCCTATTTGCTCACCTTTGACCTAAAGGCTTGCACTTGCCTGAAAAGCTCACTTTTTCCTGGTGTTTTTTGAGTATTTGCTCAAAAACCTTGCATTTGACTTCTCCTTATGTATTTTCCTTTAGCATTTGTTCTAAACCCTGTCATGTGTATTGTTTTTCATCCTAAATTTTGTTTATCATTGTGCTCATGTCATTTTGTGTCATTTTACATGTTTAGAGTGAAACCCTAACATCCTTGTTTATAATGATTGCATGTGAGTCTCAAACCACTTTTGTCGAGAGAGAGATGTCCTTGACACCTGTTTGATTTGATTGCTCGTTTTGGTGTGTTAGAGCGAGACTTTCTTGATTCCATTGGACTATGTTACATTTTTTACATGCCTCCTATCAAGAATCACATAGCTATAATGACTGCACTTGTGCAGAGGTGGAATTCTGAGACTTCCTCATTTCATTTGCCTATAGAAGAGGCGATTATTACTCTTGAGGATGTTTTGGAGGATACTTCACCTTCCCATTCATGGTGAGCTTGTTACTTATCATGTTCAACACTGTACTCATGCCATGCAGTGTGCGCTAGTTGTTGCACACTTGGATGTGCACCAATCAAAGGTTGATCTATCTTAGTTTTTTGATAGTGCAGATCCTATTATACTTGTCTCATGTGGTCTGATTTCAGGATTAATTATTCCTGATAGGAGAGGTCAATAGTTTTCTATGGGTTGGGGTACATGTATTGAGAGTAAGCTTGAGCATGGACAAGGTATTCCTGGGGTGTTTGTCTTCTTGCTCATCTTTTTTGAGATATGCACGAGGTCATGTATCGGGGTGAGAAATCTATTTCCGTAGGTGTTTCACTTCTGCATGTTTGGGCATGGGAGCATATTGCAGTTACTCAATTAGATGGGATACAAGATCATTCTCCAAATGATCCATACTCTTATCATTATGAGGATTTTATGCATTACACCTTGCTTAGGGATCTTCCTTATTGGTGTCGCGTGTTTGATGAGATGCCAGGTTTTGTGTGGAGACCTTATATGGGCTATGAGGTTTAGCTAGAGGATTTTGATCATCTTGTTTACTACCAACAGACCCATTGGTTTATTGGTCATTCGCCTTATGTGATATAGAGTTACCTACCAAAACAAGTATGTCGCCAATTCAGAGAGAGACAAGGGTGGGTTCTTGATGCTTATGAGGCTTGGTTTGGTTGGACTACTTGGGAGGTCTGTGTATGGGGTTTCCAGAAGGATATAGATAATGTTGTTGTTGAGTTTAGAGCACATGCCCCAGTTGGTTGGGGTTGGCCAGTTGGTTTGGCAGATCTAGGTACTACTCGTGATTATGATGAGTGATGGGCTTGGTGCAGGCCATTGAGATTTAATGATCCTGGGGGTGATCCCGTTGTGAGCAAAGTAGGTATTAAATGTTATTGTGGGGATTAAAAATGCATTGAGGTTCTCATAGATCAGTTGGATCAGGCCAGACATGATGGGGCCCAAGGTGGTCAAGATGAGTGTATGCCTCCTATGCAGGGTTAGGGACAAGTTTTGGATCCTCCTCCACTAGCTAGGGATGGTGATATACTGTTAGCTCAGATGAATTCTTCCAAAGACGTGGAGATAGCGGGGCGATAGGCTATGTAGTCTTAGGTAGACACTTTGAGGACTGAGCGAGATAGCGAGAGTGGTCGATGACATGCTGCAGAGGCTCAAGTACTATTACTTATGGAAGAGAGAGATACTCTCCAGGCATAACATAATAGTATGCAAGCCGAGTGAGACCAGTTTCTATAGATTTCCACCTATTATCAGACCTTATATTATGCTACTATTCTTAGGGCTTCTCGGTGTCCACGGCTCAGGGAGCCTAGTGTTGTGAGCGATGGCAGTGGTGGTGGTGTAGGTGCAGGTGTAGGTGATCAGTCTGTGAGACAAACAGATCCTTTTGGTGGTCTATAGTGTCTTGTCTTCCCTATTTGGACCTTACTTTTTTTTTGGTACTTGATCTTCATGTTGTTTCATTGTGCAAAGGCATGTTGAAGACATGTGTTATATATATATATTCATCGGTCTAGTTGAGACCTCGTACATATGTTATAATTTTGTAGTATCCTATCACACTTGTGTCATTGTGGTTGATGTACTTATGACATGTTCCCTTTTTGATGATGATATAAATGAGATATACCTTCTTCGATTTAGCCTCATTTTATGCTTATGTGATGCTAATATATGATGATATATGTTTATATATGTTTTTTCCCTTTTCTGATGTAAGAATTTGATATGGATGGATGAATCATACCTTGTCTCATATGTTATTTTTTATGTTGATATATGATGAATGAATGCCCCATACATGATACATAATGTTTTTATTAGTTTATTATCATCATAATATGTATTAACAACATTTATGGATGTAGTATGGATATGATACTAATGATGTTTCCATGCAGGATGGATGTTAATAGATAGAGATATGATGTTAAGTAGAAGAAATATTGATGATGGGTAGGAATATGATGTTAATTTAGAAAAAATATTCATGATGGATAGAAGATGATGGATAGAAATGTGATGTCAATTAGAAGAAATATGATGATGTTAGTAGTTGATGAGTTGCTTTTTCTTTGCTTTAGAGACTTCACAATTTGAACAATCCTATTTGATGTAGCAAACAGATACGATGCACTAGGGTATGAAATACCAAGGTGAATTTGTATCTATTGTGTGGGCTTTGACTCTACAAACAAAGAGTATTTTTTCTCATACCAAACATATGAAAACTTTTTTTAAAGTATAAGGTGGGGTTGTGTGAAAAACATTTCGGACCAATCACACAAAGAGGTATAGAAAACTAAACATGCAATTTATTTATGAATTGTTTTACTAAAACTTCCATACACTCAATAAAGAAAGTATTCGCCATGGTAGTATTATAAAAATATCTTACAAAAAACAAATTGAAATGATGCTCAATTTCCCCCATTCCTTCTTCTCTAAATCCTTATGGACATCATCGAGAGATCCTAGGAATGGGTCAATAAAATAAATCGAAAAGATAAGACTATAAAAGGATAAAAAAATGTTGCAGTATCACTTTCCATATCTATTTGGGGTGACACTATTATCTGGTGTTGATCATGTCTATTGTAGGAACATATTCGTTAAGGAATATCTCAGGATGTTGTTGGGACTTGTCAAAAAGATAGGTAGTTGATACTTTGACATTGTTTCCATCTATTTATAGTTAGAGCTTATGTGATTGTTTTCATTTTAGCTCTAGCTTTTGATATTTGATTTGTTTGTTTGTTTGTCTTGTCAAAGGATGATTGTGATGATTCATTTATTATGGATCATGTTTTTGTTTCAGATTTTGATGACAGGATGGGTCTTTTTTATTTTTCTAAGTTTTTATGATGTTGTTTTTGTTGTTTTCAAGGGACTAACCTAGGGCCTTGGGGGCTCATCAAATATAATCCTTTCCTACATTGTACACGCAGAGGCTCTTACTTCACTTGGTTTGACCTTTTTACTTTTTTTGTTTTGTGAATGTTTTTTGGATTTTGGATTCTTTGACCAAGTTGAAATAAAGCATGCTAGAAACCTAAGGGGACTGACCTAGGGTCTCAGGAGCTATAAATCCTTGCCTACATTGTACACATAGAGACCGTGTAGTTCAACCATTTGACTGAAAGCATGAATTATTTTGGATAAACAACATCGATAATCTAGATTGATATTCCACTTTTGTGTCTATAGGATATTTTGTGGGAAATCTACTTGAACTAGTTATGAGGTTAAATAAAATGTGAACTAATTATGAGGTTAAATAAAATGTTGATACCTTAGACTGTTTGAGTGAAGGAATGACCCAATGATGTTGTTTTGTTTTTGATGTTTTTGATTTTTGTTATTTTTTTATGTTTTTTACTTTTGTTGTTCTATGACACTAATTGGATGTTGCAAGATCTACTCCTCAGCCTGCTTCAAGAAGTTTCCCCCAATAAAATGACTTTCCTTAATCAGTGAGAAGCCATGGTTGGATACATGTTTATGAAATGGATGGGTGGATGTTGTGAAAAAGTATTAATAGATAATGATGCAAGTTTTATTCACACATAGTGTTTAGTTTCCAAGATTTCACTATGGTACTTGTTCTAGGAGTGCCACAGAGTGGTTTTCACTCAAATAACATTTTATTTCTCTTTACTTTTTTCCTTTCTTTTTATTTTTTTTCTCTTTTTTTGTTAATTTTTTTTTGGATTTTTACCCTTTTTCTTGGGGTATTCTAATGTGCTTCATGGGTAGAACTTCTTAACGTGGTTGTTGTTCAGCAGTTCGACTAGAGGTTATCCTTTAGGAGAATCCAACTGATAGGCCCCAAAGTCATAACTTGTTGTGATGATGAATGAGCCTAACCAGTTGGGTTCAAATTTTCCTTTGTCATCTGAATTCAATTGTATCTTTTCATTCTCCTTGAGGACTAAGTCACCAATTTGCAAGTTCCTATCTTTGATTCTCTTGTCAAATCTTTGTTTGAGCTGATTCTAATAAACCTGCAGATGTTTTAACATGCTCAAACACCTTTCATGTAGGAGCTCTAATTCATTCAATTTGGATACCTTGTATTCTTCATTGCTGACCATGTCTTTTAATGAGACTCACAATGAGGGGATTTCAACCTGGATAGGTAATAAAACCTATGATCCATAGACCATGGAAAATGGTGTGGCACTATTAAGTGTATGAATGCTAGCGCAATAAGCCCATAAGGCTAAGTTTAGCTACAAATGCCAATCACGGTCGACATCATTGATTATTTTTTTCAGTATTTTTAGGATTATTTTATTAGATGCCTCAGCCTAACCATTTCCTTGAGGATAGTAGGGCATGGAAAATCTATGTTGGATAGAAAACTTGGAATAGAGTTCCTAGACATCATGATTCTTGAATGGGATGTTGTTCTCCATTATGATTGTATGTGGAATTCCATACCTACAAATGAGATATTTCAAAATGAATTTTAATATTTGTTTGTTGATGATATAGGTCAATGGAATCACCTCTATCCATTTAGTGAAGTACTTTGTTGCTGTGATAATAAATTTGTTCCCACTAGACAAAGCGGGTGATATCTTACCTACCAGGTATAATCCCCATTGTGAAAATGGCCATGGTTTCATGATGGTTCTCAACTCTTTTGTTGGTGCATGAACCATATAACTATGTTGCTGAAATTACTTTCTAGAATGTTGAATGCAGTCTTGCTCCATGGAGGGCCAATAGTATCCTACCCTAAGTAGCTTTTGGATTAGGTTAGGTTTTCTAGAGTGGGATCCGAAAATAACTTTGTGGACCTCTTGTAAGGTTGTTTGTGTTTCTTTTGATTAAGGAACCAGAGTAACATACCATCTAGAATATGATGGTATAGGTTTTCTCATAGGATCATAAAGCGGGAAATTCTACGGGTGAAGGTTTTCTTCTAAGTAGTCGTTAGGTCAAGTAGTATGATACCATGTTGGATATAGTCAAAAGTATCTTGGTACCATGGGGAGTTAGGACCAACAATAACACATACCATTTCTGATTATGGGATGTTGAATTCACACATGAGTAGTTATTCCATGAGGAACTCATACTTAGGCACATTCTAAGGAATATCAAGTAGTGAACCTATTATTTCCATTACA
This sequence comes from Sequoiadendron giganteum, assembly GCA_007115665.2. NCBI lineage: Eukaryota > Viridiplantae > Streptophyta > Pinopsida > Cupressales > Cupressaceae > Sequoiadendron > Sequoiadendron giganteum. The sequence continues at coordinate 473,528,145 of CM021106.1, read as the reverse complement.
TCGACAACTGTATTATTGATTTGAGGAACTTGCTCAAAGGTTATTTTGATGAAGTATTCCTTGAAGTTGTCTACCATCCTTTTATATGTTAGAAATTTGTCATCTTTTTTCTAGTACTCATCGTTCACCTATCTGATTACTAGTTGAGAGTCTCCAAAGACATGTTGCTATTTTATTCTCCATTCAATAGCCATTTTTAGCCCTATGATAAGAGCTTCATATTTTGAGATGTTGTTTGTGCATAGGAATGTAATCCTATAGGCCTTTGGCATACTATCTCCCTATGCTATGAGAAATAAAATACCTACTCCAAAACCATGTTGAGTATGGGACCCATCAAAGTATAGAGTCCATTGGCCCGTCTATTTTGTCATTAGGACACTCTCATCTAGAAAATCCACTGTGAGAGGTTTATGATCATCTATGGGTGCTTCGGCTAGTTGGTTCGCTATAATTTGTCCCTTGATAGCTCTCATGTCCACATAATCTGTATCAAATTCACTTAGGATCATCACCCATTTGGCTATTCAACCTGTTCGAGATACCTTTTCTAGTATGTATTTGAGTGGGTCTACTTTTGAAATCAACTTCACCTTTCTATTTAAGATGTAATGTCTCAGCCTTTGTGTTGAAAACATGACTGAGAGACATAATATTTCAATGGGTGAGTAGTTCAGTTCATATCCCACCAATGTTCTACTGATATAGTAGACTTCCATTTCTTTATTGTTATCATCTATTTGGGTTAAGAGAGCTCTTAGTGCTACTTATGTGGTAGACACATAAAGTATCATCTCCTTTTTTGGAATAGGTGACATGAGTAAAGGAGGAGTAAGTAGGTACTCATTGACTTGCTGGAATGCTTAGTCACATCTTCCATCCCACTTGAAGGTGATGTCCTTGTGTAGGAGATGAGTGAATGGGTGGCACTTGTCTGCCAATTGTGTGATAAATCTCTTGATGGATTGTAACTTCCCTTGTAGGCTCCTTAACTATTTTAGTGTCTGTGGAGGAGGCATCTCTATTATAGCTTTTACCTTTGTAGGATCCACTTCAATCCCTCTTCTTGACACTATGTACCCCAACAACTTTCCAGGTGTTACTTTGAACACACATTTCTTAGGGTTGAGTCTCAAATTGTATTGTTCCAATTGATCAAACACCCTTACTAGATCATTCAAGTGATTTTCCCTTTTTGACCGACTTTGCTAGAATGTCGTCCATATAGTCCTCCATGATTTTGTGTAGCATATCATACAATATGGTCATCATCGCTATTTGATAGGTTGCTCCTACATTATTTAGACCAAAACACATTACATTCTAGCAGAAATTCCACCAAGCCCAAGTAAATCTTGTTTTGTGTTGGTCATTTGGAGAGATATTTATCTGGTTGTATCTAGAGAAACCATCCATTAAGGATGGCATCTCATGCCCTACTATTATATCTACAATCATGTTGATTCTTGGCCATAGAAATTCATCCTTTGGACATTCCTTGTTCAGGTCTCTAAATTTTGTGCATATCCTTTTGCCCCTAGTAGGTTTGGACACTAGTACTAGATTTGATATCCATTATGGATAGTCAATGGGTCTGATGAATCCCACATCTAGTAGTTTCTTTAGTTCTACCTTTATCAGTAATGCTATCTGAGGATGCATTTTTATACATTTCTACTTGATATGCTTTGCTCTAGGGACAACAACTAGACCACTAATGTTGGATCTAGTCCAGGCATGTCAGCATAGGTCCAAGAAAATTTTACCTTTCTCTCATTGATGAACGCTATGAAAATTTCCTTCTCCTCTAGATCAAGTGAGGATGAATGGTATGTTATCTTTGGATCCTCTATTGTGCCAAAATTTATGGACTCTGCTTCTTATAGAAGGAGTGTTGATCTTTCTTGATATTTTGATATGGGGATGTGGAATCCTCCATCCACAAGTTCCTCGAGGAGGTTTTCACCTTCGAATGCATCCTTTATTTGTCTCTTTTCCAGATCCGATAGAGCTATAGTGTGGTTTTCATAAGGGGATCATATTTTTATGTTTTTTCTTTCATTTTTGTGACTGGATGATCCAACCTCTCCACCAAAGTATGCCTCTTATTCGAGCTCCATGATGTACCCTTCTTTGTGATCTCCTACTAGTATGTCTATTCAAAGTCCCATGAACTCTACAATTTCCTCAACATTTTGGAATTGATCTAGAACAAGTGTATGTTGTTGTTGATCCAAATCTATAAATTGTGAGTAACAGAGTGGAAGGCTATCCTCTTGGTCTACAAAGCTTACATAAGTAGGTGAAAGGGTTAGTATTGCTCTAGTGCATTTTCCCACTGGGTATCTAAGTCATCATTACTAGAAAATGAGGAATCATATCCAATGTTGAAGGAAGTAAAATCCCATTTGTATTCATTAGAGTTTATTTCAGAATGGTAATAGATGTCAGGAATGGTTTCCATGTACTAGAGAGGGAACCCATCAATTCTAAAGTTGTTGAATAAGTCTTCAATGGGTAACTCATTGTCCATGATATGATAGATATCCAATTCCTTAACGCTAGCATAAGTTTCTCGTTTCTTCCAAGAGTTTTGCTTGGTTTTTGGAATAGCCAGGTCTTTTGGTTTATAACCTAGCCCCATATTTTTCTTCTTTTGTTACACTATGATAGGCTTTGATCTACCTTTTTTATGTAGCCCAAGGCCTCCCATTCCATTGTATCCCATCTATTTAACTACTAGATAACCTCTAGTGTTAGGATCAATTAAAATGGGTTGTGGCTTTTTTGGTTTTTTTTGGTCCTCCTTGTAGATCATGGATGAGAGGTCCTCCTCAAATATTTCTTCATCTTTCATGTCTCCCCATCTAGTAAATATTGTGGGATTGGCTATCATTTTCACTATCTTGATCTCTTTTGGACCTCCATATACTCTAGGTGTTGGTGTAAGCATGTCGATGTAGAATGCTTGGTTGAAATGGTAATTCTCGTTACCCTTGTCAAGTACTTGAATCTTGGCTTTTGTTTTTGGTTGCTCACTTGATGTGTTCTTGGTAGAGGTCGATGGAAGCATGGAGGGTTCAACATAATAAAAGGAATGGAAGGATATATCACTGCTAGGTACATGTTGGATTTTATTGTATTTCTCCTCCAACTTTGCACAAAAATGGAAAGGCTCAAGGATCAACATATAGTGTTACTTCTCTTCCTTCATGGGGAAACTTTAGGCATTGATGAAAAGTGGAAGGGACTACTTGTAATGCATGGATCCATCCTAGGAGGAGGTTGTATGGTAACTCAAGATCCCGTACTTGAAAATTAGTTTCTATGATGGTTTGTCCTATCTGCACTAGCAACTTGGCTGTTGCTTCAAAATTTCTTTTTGAGTCATCATAGGCCCTTATGGTGATACTATTTCCTTTTTCAATCACGTCATCAAAACACCCCAACTATTTAATGAATTTTAAGGTATAAATGTTTAAACCTAAAACATTATCTATCAATACTCATTTGACCATGGTCTTGTGAACACCAACCTCTATGTATAGAGCTTGATTGTGGAATGTTATTTGTGGTAGATATTTCTCTAAAAAGACTAAATGATTACTTCTTGTGATTTTTCCAACCATGGCTTAGAACTGACTAGGATCGAGGTCATTAGGGACTAACCTTTCCAATGTTTTTTCCAATATCTCCCTATGTGCGGGTGACATTTTTAACAACTCTAGGATTGAGATTAGGGAAGGTGCCTTATTTAACTGGTCCATAATGTTGTAGTCACTTGGTGACTTGATTGTGGGTTTGGGAGGGGCTCCTTATATTTTAACTCTTCCTTGACAGGTAGTTGTGTTGTAGATTTTTGTATCCTCGTATTGTTACTATGTCTCCCCTATTGTCATCAACTTGTGAGAGGGTTCCTAAAACCATGTCACCATACATGTAATTAACATTTTGGTGCTCTTGTTCCTTTCCTTTATCAATCCTCTTAGCATGCTTTGGGATCGGGTTGGATTATAATTGAAGATATTTGTTTTTGGGTCTATGCTCAATGTCTACTTCCCCTTTGTCTATCAAGTCCTGGATGATGTGTTTGAGGTGCATGCAATTTTTGGCTGTGTCCTTTGATCTTATGGAATTCACATAGGTCCTTCTCATTGTATCATGGTGTCGTAAAGCTATGTTCCTCATAATTTGGGTGATCATTCATTTTGATGAGGTTCTTCTTTACTAGTTTGTGCATTATTTTTTCAAGTGACTCACCTAGTACTGTGAACTACCTCCTAGGCTAATCATATTTCCTTTATTTCCCTCCTTGATTTGTCTGTTGGTTTATAAGCTGATTGTTCTTGGGATAGGTAATTTGGTTTCTTTGTGTGTTGTTGGGACCATAGCTTGTTTGTGCCACCTGCGGTTTTTTTTATGTGTGTTCTATGTATTCCATACTACTCTAGCATCTACCACTCCATCATTTGTGATGTTCTTGTTTTTGGCCGAGACTTTAGGTTTCTCATTTGAACTAGAGGGACTATCTTTTGAGCTGTTTATTTTAAGGACTCCTCTTTTAATGAGGGATCTCTCAATATGTAACCCCTTTTCAATTTTTTCCTCAAAGTCTATAGGACATAGCATAGTGAGTTGGTAGTTTATTTCAGGTAGTATATTCATGATGAAAATATCCACCAACTCCTTGTTTGGAATGGGCCATTTTCACTGACTCGCTTTATGTCTCCATCTCTCTAGGTAGGAGGTAAAGGAATCTCCTTGTTTCTATTTGATTGTGGAAAAACTTGTGATGCTGACATCTTTCTCTATGTTAAACAAGAATTGGCTTATAAATTTGCTAGATAGCTCATCAAAAGTTTTGATTCTTGGTTGTAAAATGGTGAACCACTCCATAGCATGACTTGTAAGGTTGCATGGAAAGAGTCTCCTGAGATAGTAATCATTTTTTTGTACCTCCATACACAATACTAAGAATTATCGTACATGCTCTACTATCTCTCCTCTTCCTTTATACTTGTTGTCAAACTTGGGTATCTCAAAGTTTTTTGGAAAGGGTAGTTTCGTGATGGAACAATCAAAAGGGAATGGACAAATATCCTAAACAGTGTAGGTCTTCTTTTGTTTTCCTCCTTGCATGTATACTATTGTTTGAGTGATAGTATCTAGTATTAGTTTCATCTCCATTTTTGGTACATGTGTTTGCAAGCCCTACATGTAATAACCTTCCTGCCCTACCATGATTTGGTCATATATAAGGTATTGTGAAGGTACATGACCTTGATTTCCAAATGGGATGTAAGGAGGGTTAACTCCTTGTTTCATGTAAGGAGGGTTAGCTCCTTATTGTTAGGGGGTAGATACTGAAGGCTTCCCTGATGATGTGTTGACGGATTAACTTATTGATAGGATGACTAAAGAAGGGTGCTCTATGGCACACCTTGCTGGGTAGGACTAAACTAAATTTTACCTTGATGATGTGTTTGTGGGATACCTTGATGATGGGATGACTAAAGAAGGGTGCTCATGGCACAAATTTCTAGGTAGGACTAAACTGAAGGTTACCCTGATGATTCATTTGTAGGATACCTTGTTGATGGGATGATTGAAGAAGGGTTCTCTATGGTGCACCTTATTAGGTTGGACTAAACTAAAGATTACCCTGATGATGTGTTTCCGGGATACCTTGTTGATGGGACGACTGAAGAAGGGTTCTTTGTGGAGAACCTTGCTAGGTAGGACTAAACTAAAGGTTACCCTGATGATGTGTTTGCGAGATACCTTGTTGATGGATCAACTGAAAAGGGTGCTTTGTGGCACACTTTGTTTGGAAGGACTAAAATGAAGGTTACCCTAATGATGCATTTGTGAGATACCTTGTTAATATTTTTGTTGGTTTGGAAGGGGAACTTGTGGTGCACCTTGTTGGTGGTACTAATTTTTCGAAGGGGGGTCTTGTGTTCCACCCTGTTGATGGTAACATTTTTTTAGAGGGGGGCCCTGTGTTCCACCCTATTGATGGTACTGATTGTTCTAGGAAGGGTCAATGCTTGAAGTGTTCTAAGGTATATATTGTTCAGAAAGTGGATTTTTGTTTTGAGGTTCATACTAAGATGGCCCTCGATAAATTTGTGCCACTGCTGCTTGTTGAATCTGAGTTGGTTTTCTAAACAAGGGGTTCTCTTTAGGTTGACCACTATTTTGTGAGAACATGGGTGGAATGTTCTACATCTCTAAGGGTTGGTTTATTTGTCTCACAACCGAGTTATCCCCTAAGGGAATAAGATTGAGGTCTTTGAGAGCCTCTATATTGAATTCCATTGGTAATTTAGCACCGCTTTGTGATAACTTGAAGAAATAGGAGTTTGGGTCCTTTCTCAACAACCTATCCATTAGTTTGAGAACCTTGGGGTTGTTATAATGTTCAAATAGTTACTCCTCATTTATCTCTTCCTCACTATCTACCTCCTCTAAAACCACTCTATTTGGATCTTGGTTGCTTTGTTCTATCACCTCCTTTTTTTTGCAGTTCAATTCTTCCCCATTGAAAGTATATTTGTACATTGGTCTCTTCTGGGGAGTTTCAAGGTCACTTGGCCTATATCCCCATGGCCCAATTTCATTTTTCATGGTATTTTTTGGTGGCATGCTGGCGTTGTTCTTGTTTTCTTCCATTTTCTTCCTATGTTGTGATCTTGTGGTTGTGATAAATAACTTGGGTCCCTTGCGGGAGATTGGTGTAATGTTTGAACTCTCTAGGTGAATCAAATCCTAAAGACTTGATGTTGTCCCAAATGGTAGGATACAAATTATGTGAGATATTAGAACTGTTGGAAAATACCGAGATTGTGATAGTGGTAGAAGGAATACAAGTTCAAATTGTTCCTTGAAGCACATTTGTAAAAGTTGTTTACCTACCTAGTTTTGGTTTCGTGAAGTTCCCAAAGGTGTTTCTTGACATCTTTTGGACTAAGATTCCTAAGTCTAAAATGATGACCTTACTTTAGGGATCTTGACTTTACGTGATATCATGAAGAGGATATTTATTGCCAAGCAGGTGGTGGTAATACGAGTCTTCCTACTGCTATGTCAGATTTCTCTTCCTCTTCATCTAAGATGATTGATGTAGTGAGAAATTGGTGAGGTGTTTCGTTCTTCTAAAAAATAAAGGTTCTCAAGCTGCTTATGATGTCAATTTGTTCACCTTCGATGTATGTGAGACTAGGTTGAAGGATCGATGCTACAAGGTTCGGTTGCTGAACTGGAGCAGTTGCTCACCATATGGTCATAAGGTGTAGTGGTGTTATGATATGGATTTTGTGAAGCTAAAGACCCTAGGGTTTGAGTGCTTTACTACTTTTTGAAAATCAAAATGTTGAAGAACTAGGGTCAATATTCCACCTCCTTGTCTAGAGGATATGTTGTGGGAAAGCTTACTTGTACTACCTGCAAGTCCCAAGTAATTGTTGATATCATAGACATATGAGTGGAGGAATGATCCTAATGGTTTGTTTTATTTTGATTTCTAATAAGTAGGATAAAAATAATGGATGAGGGATTATGTGACCTTTTGTCTTTCCAATTGTTTGGTTTGAACAATGATCCTGAAAACAAATCTCTCAAATTTCTCTGTGTTTGGTATGTGGCAAGTGATAAAAGACACTTGGACTGATTCAACAAGCATGGACTTATGTGACCTTCATGTCTATAAATTTAAGTTATGAAATAACAACACCCAAGCCATAGTTCCCAAATTCTTACTTTGATTAATGTAATCTAAAATAAAATCTGGAATATTCGGAAAAATTTAGGGAAAAATTATTTCAAGGAGTGTAAACATAAGACTTCTTCCATAATTATGCACTAAATCAAAGGGTTTGTGATTCAACCATCTCATTCAATGTTTTTTGAATGTGTAGTTTTTATTTAAATCAACCATAGAATTTGATGTCAAATTGTTTTGAATGTATTGGCGAGTTTAACATAAACAAGAAATTACAACCCTAGGGGATATAAACCATTCTCTTAGGTGGGCTTTCCTCATACCTCGAAGAGATGATTTTGCAACTTATGGTGCGAGCCTATAGTCGGACATGGAAAGTAAATTCTTGGAAGCAAATTCTAATGCACCACTTTCAGAGAATGGTTTTTGATAATAGGGTGGCTTCTAAAACAATTTGGTTCTTAGTGATAACTATGAACACGGAAATCTGAAACTCACCCACTGGCCACCGAAGGCTCTTTAACAGTTCATGTTCCACTTAAGGGGTGGGATTAGGTGCAGTGTTTTGTCAGCATGGTTTGAAGCTAATTTCTTATGATTTCACAACCTTTGATATAGCCTGCCAGTAAACGTGCTTCGAGACCTTGTAATGAGTTCTCCAGCTTGAGATGTGTCTCAAAGAAAGGCCCCTCTTTAAGTTAAAACTTGAAAATAAAGTGCAAAGATCAAAAAAAATTCTTCACTCACCGAATATCACCAAAAGGTGAGGGGAGAAGATAAAACACTTCATCTTGCCAATCACTAAATGCACAATAAACAATTCATAGCAAATTGATTCTTTTTAAACACCTTGAGTGGTGTTATCCCCAAAAATATGTGAATAACATACAAATTATTATTTTTATTTCCACCAATATGAAGTTTCTCAAGAAATCAGTCATTTAAGATAATAATGGTGCAATACAAAAGAAATAACTTGTTCATTTTTAAGCTCCAAATTCGAGTGTTTTTAAGAAAATAGTCCTAGTTCTAACTTGGTCAACAAAATTGAATTGAGCAATGCATCAAAAAAAATGGAAATCATTCGCATTCTTTTTTATGCACCAAAACAAAAGATCCTAATTATGAAAACATGAAATGTGTTCATTTTTAGAGCCCCAAAATTGAAGTGTTTTTTTTTGTTCATTTTGTGAGCACCAAAATAAGAGTTCCTAAGTTAAGAAAGCTCAAAAATGGTTCAATTTTAACAACACCAAAATCAAATGTGATTTTGTGTTTTTTCCTTTTAGAGCACCAAAATCAAGATTTTCCTAAGTTAATAAAAATTGTTTGTGGATCTAGAAATCTCTAACCAATCGTCTTCCCTACAAAAAATGAGTTAATGTCACTTGAATCTTGCATCAAATCCGTTAATACCTATTACACATTCAAAAACAAGCAAACATTAGTGGATAAATTAATTACAATAGTGCAAGATCTATGCAATTGTATGTTAGAGCAATTGCTCAATTCTTAGAGAAAATGCTCAAAAAAAATGTAGAAGCACCCCTGTCAGAAATAGATGCTCAAATATGAGAGCAGATGCTACCACTATCAAAAGAAAATATGAGGGTTTTGAAGAAAGTGCATTGATCTTGGTGCAAGTGCACAGTTCCCATGGAAATTGCGTAGTTCTTGTTGCAAGTGCTCAGTTTTCTTGACAATCAAGTGTGCAAGTCTTCTAGGCAGTGCATGAAAACTTCGTCAAGTGCACTTTTGGGACCTGCAACTTCAAAAACAACTCAAACAAACATTAGAGGAGGGGACAAGGGTCCCACCGGGCATGCCAAAATCTGTGAGGGGAGAACACTAGATGCAAACATATTTGAAACAAGAATCTAAGCTAAGATCAAACACATTAATCTAAGATCCAATCCTACACATATGAAATGAAACTAAGCTATTTGAACATACAATTAAGAAATCAACGATTACTGAACTGAATGTAAACAGAAAGCATAGTGTTACCATCTCATAGTGGACTATATTCACCTGATGTTGGGCTGTTCTTATCACTGCGAAGCCTCCAAAGTTTGTGTGCAAAATCTTGAGGACTGATTGCTTAATGTTGGTTGATTGAAGAAATGAGGTTGAAGCACTAACAATGGTGGTTGTGAATTTCAACAGTACTTCATTGTGTAAATGATGGTTATTCTCTAATCCTTATTTGTGAGGAAAGGGGTTTGTTAAATAGAAAATGAGATTTAAAATGGATGATCAAGATCGTGTTGAAGAATATCCAGATCAATGGTTGAAATGTGTTGAGAGGATTTAGACATGAGAAGATTGTGCAAAGTTGATTGCACAATTTGAGTGATTGAGAAATAGATTGGATATTCACGGATTAGATTGATCAGTTAGGATTTTAGATTAATCAGTCAGGATTTTAGATTGATCAGTCAGGATTTAGATGGCTTAGTTAGGAAATTGATGGCTTAGTTATGAAATTGATTGATTAGTTAACAACTTAGATTGATGAGTTAGCAATTTAGATTGATGAGTTAGCAATTTATATTGATTAGTTAAAAAATTAGATTGCTAACTCTGAGTTAGCAATCATATTTTTCTCAATCAAAAAGTGGGTGAAGAATATGAATTAATTGATTTAATTAATTAATTCCTTTTTGGAGTTAAAGTGCAAATCAAGTTTGACTTTTGCAAACAAAGTTGGATTAATTTGATTTTATTTTTGATAATTGATTTGAATAGTTTGATTTAATTATTTAAATTTTGGAGGGAAAGTGTCATAATTAAATTATTATGATTTAATAATTTAATCAACTTAGGGGAATAAGGTGTTTTAGCGACATAATTAAATAATTGGTGTTATTTAATCAATCGAGATGAAATAAAGTGAGATTAGGACTTCATTAAATAAATGTAATTTACTTAATTGGTTGAAATGATGAAATGTGAATTAATCAAATAATGTTGTTTTATTTAATTAATAGCAGAATTAGGGTTTTTAGGAATTTATTAAATAAATGAAATTTATTTAATTTGTCAGAATTGTTGAAAAAGTGAATTAATTAAATAATGTTGTTTTATTCAATTAATAGAGGAATTAGGGTTTTGGTATGTGGTTTGATGTGATGTTTCACGATGTTCTGAGATGATTCTGAGATGTTGCACGATGATTTTGAGATGTTCTAAGACCTTATGGGATGATTATGAGATGTTGCGGGATGATTTTGAGATGTTCTGAGATGATTCTAAGATGTTCTAATGCATTATGGGATTATTTTGAGATGTTTTGAGACATTCTGAGGCAGTTCTAAGATGTTTTGAGTCATTTCGAGATGTTTTGAGATGATTTCAAGTCATTGTGAGATGATTCTGAGATGTTTCGAGTCATTCCAAGACATTACGAGATGTTTCAAGATGATTTTGAGTCATTCTAAGACAATTATGAGATGTTTTGAGTCATTTCGAGATATTATGGGATGTTGTGGGATGATCTTCATTGTTGTTCAATGTTGTTTAGGGTGTGTGATAGGTATTAAGTCAATTTTACATGTCTAGACTATCTGGTTGTCTATGGAGGTGGAAACACCAAAATGGGGGTCTAACTTAGGCAGACCCCTATACAACCCCAACAATTTTCCTTTTCTTGCTTGTGTGTAGGTCAATGTATGCATGGAGCTAGCTGGCAAACTAGTGCTTTTGTGAGATTATCTTCATCACCCTAGCTTTCATTTACTTTTTTTACCATCTCCATCTTTATTTTTTGTATTTCCTTATTATGTCCTTTCCATCAAAATCAACTACCTAGGTTGTTAGTAATTTTTTAGGTAGTTTTTATTGTACTTCATGTTTTTTGGTCATACAAATGCTAGTACACCAGAGAGATGCCAGCATGCCACACTGTCATCCTTAAACTATGTTGTTGTCCTCAGACATAGAGTTGTCTAAGGTGCAGTATTGACTCCAAAAAATAGATCTCCTAGCCTCAAACAAACTTCTAGATCTGTAGAGTGATAAAACTACTACATAATGCTCTTCATTCTCGACCCTCTTCCTAAAACATCCTTTAGAGTGAGGTAAGTTAGGGCAACCCTCATCTCTTGGCTCTCTTTGACCTGGAGCCTTGAAGTGGTTGGTCCCCCTCTCTTACATTTTTGGTGAACCTAACATGAACCACTTTGGTTCCACTTAGCAGTGCTAAAGGCTCCTTTCCTCATGTCCTAGGAGTGTTGTAGGTGTGAGTTTTGTGAGGCCTTTTTCCTTACAATCCAACCTGTGATCCCTAGTAGGCGTAGTTGGTAGGTTCCATAAGTATTGCGTAACAAATCCTTAATTGGGTCATTGTTCGATTGCAAACCTTTGGGGGGCTTTATGAGAGTGTCATTTAGTCTGTGTGATGGCCTCTTTCCTGGATCTACATATCCCCTCTGCAAAGCCTATGAGTAATGGTCCAAGTATAACCTTTACCACAAAAGACCTGTGGATGAGTTTTAATTGAGAACCATCTCGTCTTTACTTTCCTACATGAATCAACAAAATTTACCATAGTGGGTGTTCTTGTTGACTCGACATGCCAGGTGAATGTGATTATTGAGGAGATTATGGTAATCAACTTCTTGCATAAAAATGGGTATGAAGCACCTATAAGCACCATTCGTATGCATAACAAACTTTTTGTACCTACCTTGGTAGTATCATTTTTTGGTCCTTGTTGGACTTAAGTTTCTAAATTTATTGTTTGACATAATCCCAGGTTCTGAACTCTTCAAAGTGAAGCTGGGTATCCCCTAGCTAGTAGCTATGAATGTAGTTCCCTCGGTTGTGCATAAATGTTTGAAGTTTATCCATGAGGGTTCCATGTATGTGATCCACAACACTAGTTATAAACTTCCTGTTGCACATGGTAGTTATTCCTTAGACCAATTCTAGCCTACACCCATTGGTCTACTCCTGCCTAAGAAGGACCTTTTGTATCAAACATATGAAAATTACAAGAAAGGGTGCTTAACGCCTAGAGTGAGATACCCTCCATCACCTTATGTTGTTTGGAATAGAGCCTACTTAAAAGTTGTCAGTGATGCCGCCAAGGAACATAGAAGAGAAGAAGAGAAGCGCTCTCGAGGCCCCTCTTCCTCCTCTTCTAAAATTATATCCTGATGCTTCCTCTCACCCTATTGCAGTTCCATTAGATTCTACTTTGTATTAGTGAGAGAATCTTATGGTAATCGCTTGGCAAAAGCCCAAGCATCCGGAATTTGACCTTCCTATCCTTCCCAGGGAGCCTAGGCCCATTCAATATGGCAGAAGGAAGGGTCCCCATGGGGAATCTTCTATGTCTCAGCCTCCATGGCCTCCCACCACTCATGTTACTAAAGCAGTGAATGGGAAGAGTCTTGCCACCGAGGCGCTAGAGCCAACTGCCCCCGTTGTCTCTCAAACTCTTCCAGCTATTCCCGTTTAAGTGTTTGTCCCTCCACTGGAAATGTTTGTGATGGAAAAACCTATGGCTAAGCAAGAGCCTTTTGTCCCTTCATAGCTCCCAACCTCTAGCTCAAAGAGTCAGAAACCACCTTTCGTGTGAGTACAAGCACTGAAAAAAGGTTTTGGCAGTTGAGTAGGACACTTTGTAGAAGAAGGAAGAGGATTGTACTACCCCTGCATCAGGGCCTCCTACTGTGTCCTCCTCTGATTCTAGCTGTTAGAAAATATGTACCTAACCCTAAAAATGTGTAGGTTTTTATTGCTCCCTCTGTTGAGAGACCTCTTTTGATGTCCCTTCTGAAAATCCCACTATTCCCTAAACATTTGGACATGCCAAACACTTCAGTGGTGTTTTCCACAATTTCCTCCTCCTCGCCCATGCCTCTCACCTCGTCTGTGGGGAGTTCACCTCCCCTGATGAAGCAAAAATAAAAGTTTGGCCCTTCCAGTAATGGGGTTGAAAGAGGATTCCACCCTCTTCAAGGGGTGGTCCTGCATTAGCATGTGTCATCCTAGTGATGGAGCTAGCTCTGCAATCCCCTAAGTTTTTCACCAATCTCAAGTCACTCGGTGAGCTCAATAATGAATCTCGAGCGCTACCCTCCCCATCCATTGAGGTAATGCATGGCACTCCCATGAAGTGCATGTTAAATTATCTAGATGAGATCTCTACCTTGTCAAAAATCTTTGCAAAATTGCTGACCATAGCTACACAAGAGCCTAGCAGAGAAGTCCTTGTGGGGCCTTCTTCCTTATCCCTTGTTGTGGGAGGGTTGGAAGCTCCTTCGCTTAATATTCCACCACTGCAAGCTCATCCACCTTCCCCTTATAATGATCTATATTGGGAAGTGGGTGACCACTTGGTTGATGAGTGTTAGGGGGAGGCCTCTTCTTTACCTTTAGACTAGATGTGTGTTTGTTGTGATTTTTTCCCCCATTCTTGCATTATATGTTCCTGCATGACCCTTGTCACCCTTGTAGGTGCTTGGATACATGAGTTATTTTGTGTCATAAACTTTGTATCTATATCATCATTCTTCCATGTTTGTGTCTTTATTTTTAGCAAATTGGAGACGATGCAAAGCGTTGGGGGCATTTAGGCTTCCCTTCCATGTTGAACCAATTTTTTATTTTTCACTTTGTCTTTCATTCATTCCTCTTGATCTAGTGGGGATTGATGATCTTTCGCCTTGCACCACAGTTACTTATTATTTATATAAGCATGATAAAATATTACCCCATGAAACTAGATCCCCCTATCTCTTGTGTTTTCTTTCTGTCTTTCTTCCTTGAGTTGTGATGTTGTGGTTCCTATGTGTTGTCCCTAATGTGTGCGACAACATCACCATGGTGACATATCGCTATATCCCACAGCCACAACATCACCTTTTTTTCATTCTTTTTTTTCTCTCCTTAGGTTGTCATGTGCCTCTGCGTTTAGAACACACCACCCTAAGTGGGGGCTATCCTGTCAACCTGGAATTTTCAGAAAATGCATTTGTTGCTAGCAAATCTTTTCTCAAAAAATCTTTGCAGTTTTTTTCAAAAACCTACATTCTCAACTTGGACTCTCAACGAAACGTGTTTCCTTCATCATGAGTTTGCAAAGAAATAACTTGAAAAATTTCCTCTAAGGATGGAGAAATTTTTTTTCATGTAGGAGAAGTCTCGACCTTCCCCTTGTGAGGGGGCATTTTCTTCCCTTCGAATTCCTTGATGAAGTGAACATCTCTCAGAAGGATTCCTTGATGATGAATTCATTTGTGAAAAAATTCTTACACTTTCAAATGGCATGTCCCTTGAGTTGACCCCTCTTCTTTTGAAGGGTTCCCAAGAGACCCCTTTGAAATCCTTTCAACTTGTTGACTGTCTGCATGACTATCTATTTGTTTACCTACATGGCTACTTTGTGTTCTTTGGCATATTTTATCTGTAGATTAACATGTTGCTTTACAGGTGTTCTTATGAAGCCTCTTTCCAGTCCAAATCTATGGAGTCCCCTTTTAATGGGTGTCCTTCATGAGAGAGAACTTGGTGGATGCCTCCTTGTAGGTCTATGGGCCTGTAAGGTTCTTACTAAACTAGGCTTCCTTCATGAGAGAGAACTTGGGGGAATGCCTTCTTGTAGGTCTATGGGCCTGTTAGATTCTTATATCCTGCAGGATTTTTCCACCATTGGTTTGAGGACCTTTAGTGTACCTTGTGAAACTTCATAGTTATGTGGGACTACATAGTACTTTTGTTCAAAAGTCCCCAAGGAGAGTACCTGTGGAGTCCTTTTCTTTCCATACACTTTTGAGTTTTATAGATCACGGTTTGCTTCCTCGACAGTTCAAGTATACATTTATAACCCTTCAATCTACTTTACCAAACACTCATCGATACTCATGCTCACTAAAGTGGAGGAAAAATGTATAGGAGTGAATTTGTACCCCTTAGGAAAATTCCCCTTTCACATACCCTCACCTTAGAAAACCAAGTCCGAAGGAGAAATTCCACATCACCTACCTACCTTCCATCTACTTGGAATTTTTCATGTGTGTTGATAAGAGAATATTTGTTGAGGATGCAAGCGCAACACATGAACGTCTGCGTGGTTTGCTATCATCCCTCATAGATTCCTATTTCTAAAGTTGGTAGAGGCATTACACACCCGATTGGGGTTGAATTGTAACATCCCTCTTCAACCAACCAACCTAAAAATGGCTTATTCATTCTAATCCCACCTTCGAAAAGATCATTCATTCATTCACTTCATCTCTTTTCATATCTTCTAAGAAATTATTCCATCTTCTTTTCACATCTTCACATTCTCAAGCAACATTCCAACACTCCATTGTAAACATTGCAGCAGCCTTGAAGCTCCATCAACTCCACATTGCAAGTGTGAGGCAAGCCATAGAATTTGTGGTCTTGGAGTCTTTTTGGACCTCCATTCATCACCTCTATAGCTGTGGTGACTTTTCCAAGTCTATACCTTGCATTCTCCATCCATTGGCTAGTGAGCTTTTGGGTGGAGGTTGTAACACTTTACTCCTCTCCTTTGTGGTTTGATAGAGTAGCATAGTATTTTTTATAGTGTTCATTGCAACATTATTTTCTACTTTATTTATTGCATATTCTACTCCATTGCTATATGGTTTTCCATGGAGGTGGAAACACCAAAACAAGGGTCTGACTGAGGTAGACCCCTATACAACCCCAACAATTATCCCCTTCTTTCTTGTGTGTAGGTGGGCATACGTGTGGAGCTAGCTGGTGAACTATAACTTTTGTGAGATTATTTTCAATACCCTAGCTTTCATTTACTTGCTTTACCATCTATATCTTTATTTCATGTATTTCCTTATTTTATCCTTTCCATCAAAATCAACTAGCTAGGTTGTTAGTAAGTTTTTAGGTAGTTTTTATTGTACTTCATGTTTTTTTCCCATACAAACACCATCACACCAAAGAGATACTAGTGTGCCATATTGTTATCCTCGAACAAAGAGTTGTCTGAGGTGTAGTACTGCTCCAAAAACTATCTTGCCTAACCTCAAACAAACTTCTAGATCTATAGAGTGACAAAAGTACTACAGAGTGCTCTTCATTCTTGACCCTCTTCCTAAAACATCCTTTAGAGTGAGGTAAGTTAGGGAAGACCTCTGCTCTTAGCTCTCCATGACCTATAGCCTTGACATGGTTGGTCCCCCTCTCTTACAAGATCCCATCATTGAGAGTGCCTTTAGAAAACCTAATTACTGAGGAAGAATACAAAGTATCAAGGCTAAATGAATTAGAATTGCTAGATGAATGATCTCTAGAAGCACTCAACCATCTTTAGGTGTACCAGAATGGACTCAAGAGGAGTTAAAATAGAGAAATTAAGGGTCAAAACTTCCAAGTAGGATATCTTGTGTTAATAGAAAATTAGAAAAACATGTTAGACCAAACTGTTTGGGAGCCTTTGTCATCACAACCCGCTATGGATCAAGGGCTTATTAACTCACAAAACTAGAAGGATATCCATTATAGGAACCTATGAATAGCATGCATCTCAAGAGTTTCTATGCCTAGCCCAAGATGGGAAATATTCAAAAAATTCAAAAAATAAAATCAAAATCAAAATCAAAATCAAAAACAAAAAAAAAGAAAGAAAAAGGATTGAAAATAGTAAAGAGAAAAATCGTCCTCTAGCAAAAACCACTTCGGTGGTGCTTTGGACAAGTACCTTGGTGAAAACCTACTAAATATGTACCTTGAATAAATAAAATTCATCTCCATATATTAATGACTCTTATCACTTCATCTCATCGATAATAAATTTGGCATCTATTTTCCATCCATCCACTTTCACCCCTACCATGGCTTTCTATTCAAGAAAATGTTCATCCATCCTATTGAGTTGTACCCTCGGGTCATCTTATCAAATTCATATCAAAGTTCCTTAACACTCAGCTGGGGTAAATTTCTTATAATTGATTATGGCATTCGATTCTTGTATTAACTAAGTCTTGTAAATAACATTCTCGAAAAATCCAAAAAAAATTAGAAAACGCCAAAAACATCCCAAAAACATCCAAAAAGTTGTAAAGTTCAAAATCCCAAAAACATCCAAAGAGTTTTAAAGTTAAAAAATCCTGAAAACATCCAAAAATTTATAAATCTCAAAGTTTCAAAAACATCCAAATCATCCTAAAATCCAAAAACATTCATAACATGTCAAAATTTCAAAAACATCCAAATCATCTCAAAATGCCTAAATAGGTCTTAAAAGTAAAAAATACTTGTTGAACTACATTGTCTCTACACTTACATAGGAAAGGAAATCATTAATGAGCCCTCAAGGCATTAGGTCAATCCTTAGCAGTCCACCATAGTAAACTGGTGTTTCAAAATGTTCGTATCTCATCAATAAATAGTCAAGAGTCAGTCAAACTATGTTGTCTTTGCACTTACGTAGGTAAGAACATCATTGATGAGCCCCTGAGGCACTACGTTAGTCCCTCTTAGGTCCTATTTTTCCCCTTGGAAAACACAAAAAAAATAAATATTTTTAAAAACCCTAAATAGTTGCAATAACTTGAAAACTCAAAACAACCTCAAATAACTCAGAAAATTTAAACATTCAAATAATAGAAAATCTAAAAATCCTGAAAACATTTCAAAATATCAAAAGCATTCAAATATTCTAAAAATCTCAAAAACATCTGCCTCATCTTTCTTTCACCCATACTAATATTCATTCATAACAGATTATCATCATTCTCATTCTTTGGTGAAGCACGCAAAAACAAGTGTAACATAGTAAACTTTAAGGAAAATAAGTCATGAAGTCAAGGTTAATCTTTGAACACGTTAATTAAGGTTATATCAACAAACTAATCAGTTTAATACATCATTATCCAATGAATGTCGTAGGATATATCTTTCCAACAATGGGCCTCATTTTGGATATTAGCTAAGAACATAAAAATATCTTTGGCAATAGATATTCATAACATTGACTGTTTGTTAATTTTGATCTTTTCTTATAATTTATCTTGTTGGTCCATTCTGATGATCTCTCGATGATGTCTAACAAAAATGATTGAGAGAGAAAGGAATGGAGTATTGAACACTTCCATTTTTTTTTCTTGTTGGATATTCTTGTAGTAAAACCTCAGTGAATACTTATCTTGCATTTGTCAGGATAGTCTCAAGTAAAAAAATGGCTAGGACATATCAGGTTCTTCATACATTTTATGAATTAGTCTCCTTACCTCGATGGCTCATTATTTCACATGTGCAAACAAGGCTTTGTATGCTAGGTATGAATGAGAATACTCCTATCTATTTGCAGAGTCAAAGTCCATTGCATTAGATACAACATCACCTTAGTTCTTCATACCTTGGTGTATCATGTCTATTTTCTATATCAAAAATAAGGATTGCTATAATTAATTAAGACAAAGTCTTAGAAGCAAAGTAATATCATCTATCTCATCACCACATCTAATAAAATATTAGAATAATTATGGATTTATTAATATTATAAATCAATATCAACATAAATAAAAGTTTAATCAATGAATCATCTCCTTATTCTATCCACATTCTATCTATTTCTTATTAATATCCAGGTAAATCATGACATAAAAAAAATAAATGCATTCATCCTGCATCCATAATCCATCAACATAACATACATCTTGCATACGCATAACATGTTATATCGTTATATCAAAAGTACACAAATTTATGCATCTGTATAATCCATAACATATGCATCCCATTCTCAAATCATATACATTTGCATACATCACATTATAAGCATAATAAATACATAACATTTGCATACATAATCATATATCATCCATAATGCATCCATATAAAATCATAGGACATCCATATCATAGTATCAATACTATGAAATAAAACATCATATAATGATCACATAAAAACTCATCTCATATATATCAGAATCAGCAAAAGTCATGATACAAGTTGAGTATGTGATAAATACATACACGGGGCAATAAAAAATGATCCCATGAATGAATGTACATCAAATAATCATGCTATATACATCAAAAAGTGGTTATATCTCTGAAGCTACCCTCTATCCTCCCAAGGTGGTGATTGATGGCCACCTGAAGGTCCTCCTAATGATGGTCCAACTCCCAATCTAGTAGGAGCCACACCACTCCTATGTGAAAAATTCAGTTCTCATTGGTGGTGAGGAACATCTTGGTGGTACAACATTTTGTAGTAGGAGGCCTCTACCACAACCCATCCATAAAGTGTGGCTGAAACTTGTCCCTATCTCTGAGACTGTGTCTATAGTTGTGTAGTATCGTCAAGCTATTTCCTTCATGTAGTCTCATGTGTAAGTTGTAATGATAATTGTTGGATCTATTGGTGCTCCTGATCACACTCCTATCTATATCTATCTCACTCAATCCTCACAATATCTATCCATTGTCTAGTTGTGTTTCTCTCTTGTATGGTCATGTCTCTCTTAGTTGTCAACACCTATATATGCAAATCTCTAGGATTTTGGACCCAGCTACTATGATGGTGGTGGTGGTGGTAGTGAAGGTGGTCCTACTGGTTGATGTCCATCTCCTAAAACCTACCCATCTTGTTGTTTGTCTCTTGGAACTTGCTCATCATGAGGAGGCTACTAAGGATTCTATTGTATTATCTGTTTAATTTATCCTCAACCTCATCCTCTACCTCTACCTGCATTGTCACCCCGTACAGGATCTATCAATCTAATAGGGGCATGCTAAGAAAACCAAGTGTCATAAGATGGTGTGGTGCACGAATCATTGGGTCCCCCTACGTAAACCCATGGCAGTGGAACAAGCTGTGAAAAATCTTGAATCATAACCTCGAGATCTACTTTCTCTCCCAAGCTACCTCTCTAGTGGTCCACACATAGACAACCCTATAATCTAGTGCCATGACATCTTTTTGGTCACTAAACTACCTAGCAAAACTATCTGAAAGATACCTCTCAATGATATGATTTCAGTGGCATAGGATCCATTATTTTTGTTGATCATAGAAGAGTTTCTCCTAATCTTCCATCCATGGTTGTGCCTAGAGTAAATTTCTCCACTTGAATATTGTCATATTGTCTATCACCCTCCTCTAGTATGCAATGCCAGTCACTCCTATGTGGTGGAGTGTAATCATGGATCTGTATCTATATACAATTGGATCCTTCTCATCAATGTATCTCAAGGAAATGATAGGCCTGAGCATGGAAATGTTCTCCCAAGCCTAGATGTGCAGTAAAGACACACCAGCAGATAGGTTGCATCCTCACATGTAGACCACATGGTGCATATCATGGTAAGGAGAATCTAGAATCACTGGACTCCAAGAATATACCATCATGTCATCAATCATACCCCACAAGACTAAACCCCAACCAATTTTAAATCCTCGATTGCATCTATCTAGAACCAATACCCCCATAATCAATCTTGTGATAACCAAGGTAAAATTGTTGACACGTTCTTGGTGTTAGCACAGGTCAATCTAGTAACTCTCCACCTCTAGAGAATCAACATGTAATACTTAGAACATGGACTCTAGGCCAAGGTCTATGTCATAAATAACTCTCACACCATGAATAGGAACCTGAAGGATGTGCCAAACATCCTCAAGTGTGATAGTAGCCTCACTGGTGGGAAGATTAAAGCATGAGGTCTTAGAATGTCATCGCTCTATGAGAATAGTCATCATCGTGAGATGTGTCCAAATATCTAGCATGTGTCCAATAAAGTGTAGGCCAATGGTGCCTAGGAACAAACCCTCATCATCCTTGAATCTACTCAGCCACGATAATTTTTTTTGTCTCCTCTCATGTGAATATAGAGGTTGGAAGCTCACATGCATACATTAAGTGCACAATATCAAATTTGTTAAAAATAAAAAAAAAATCTAAGTTAGGCACCCTAGAAAAGAAAATGCACCACATCACATAAGTGTGTTGCACTATCATATTTGCAATTATGTCATACTTTGAACAAGTGTGTCGCTAAAAATCAAGTGCACCACTTTAGATAAGTGTGTCACACTATCATATTTTGCAATTTTGTTATTGAAATACAAGTACATGGTGGAATTACAAGTGCACTTAGGGTTTTAAAAAGTGCATCACTCTAGAATTAGTCAAGTGTGGTGGTCTAAAATTTAATAGGTGTGTGTTTGTTTAACAAGTGTGTCCTCGATCATAATAAGTGTACCTCTGAAATAGCGATGTACTTGTAGATAATTTTTGACCTCAAATTAGCCTACCTAAAAAGCGTGCATACAATTTTTTTTGGCGTACGTACTGGTGTTCCTACATCGGCTGGGTGTTAGAACTCACAAAGCAAGGTGTAGTGGAAGCTCATGGTCCACCATTATGTTAGGAGCTCTGTAGGGTTTCTCTCAAGATCACTTTGTTGGCTCCTTTTAAAATCCAATCAGATCTTCATAGGTAACCTATGGATTTTCAAATTCCAATAATCAGCAACCTAAAAGGGATTGGCCAATGAACAAGAGAAATCAATTTAGCTTTCCTCCTACACTCTGAGTTCTATAAAACCTGGGAGGGTGATCCCACAATGTATTTATAACATTCCTTCACAAGATTTCCACATACATTGCATATTGAAAAGATATATTATCATCGAGGACTAAATAGATGAAATCCTTCAAGAAATTGGCATTTCCTTGAGAGAAATCAAACATCTACAATCGAGAATATCAAGTAGTACCAAAATTTTAACAAAGGTAGATCAATTGAACATATATTTATAAGATTTGTTCCAGAATTGAAATAATTAAGGTGAGAAAAGTGTATGTAACAGTCAAGACTAGTGCCATATCCAAGGGTCGGGAGTTAGAAAGTAATAAATTGAACTACAAGGCAAATTTAATCCTAAACATCCATAATCTTTGCAATTTCCTTACAATTTACACATTAACACCCAAACTCATGTGACTACTTACCAAATCCACATGACACAAGCATGAATCTATGACTTAACCAAAGCATTTAACTCATCCATTAGATAAGAACAACAATTAAATCATATATCAAAGGGGAAGATAAATGATAATTAACAAATAGATCCTTGATCCAAATCCATTAATAACTCATGGAAAATATCAAAATGGAGAGACAACATGCCTGAGAGGTTAGCATTTTTACTCAGGTATGTTCAGACACCACATAATTGACCAAACTCACTACTTCTACTCAAAACTCTAAGATATGGACTGTACATGCATTTTTTGTGTTCTTGATTAGCACAATTTTGATCTAGAATTCAACAGAAGACCCCTGCCAAATAGCCTTGAATTCCCTTTTATATCATCAAGGGAGACAACAAGCTTTCAGATATTGGCATGTCACTTTTCATTTTCCCTTCATTTAAAAAACAATCAGTTGCAGTTACCTCCATTTGCAACATAAAATCTCCCACAAAATTATTTTTCCATTACTCGGTGAAGGCCTTTGAATATTGCACTTTAGGCTCCAATGAAACCATTTTCTCATGCATTCTTTAATTGCTTTCACTTTACATTCCCAACAACCAAATCACTATTTAATAATGGAGGCCTTAAAATATTTTATACTTGTTGTATAAAAGGATTTGCTTTTACCCATGCCTCTCTATTTTCACTTTGTATCATAAATTTTAATCCCCTTGCTTCTCTAGCCATGAAGACATTCACAATTTATTTGGGTAGAAATTTTACCCTCACCTTCATATTCTACTTCCAAGTTTCACCGAAACCACTTAAAATAAAAACATTAGAAATTCACTCACCGAGCAAAATATTACCATCCATCAAATTTCACTTTTTTATATTTAAAAAACTATTTTTTTAAATAACAAAACCTCCACCTCTGTGTTTTGTCAGGCCCACCACAAGCCGACCTTCACATATCGCTCTACCATCAAGAATCACTAGTAAGATAGGAGAAAAGAAAAGAAGACCAAAGATGCCTGATGAAACATATCACCAGTCGCTCATTCACAATGAAAAAATCCTTCCCAACTTGTGATGGGCAATGGAAGGCAAGGATTAAGCTGCATTTCTCATTCATTGTTGGTCGTTGATCAATGTTTGTGCCCTAATTCTTCTTCATGTTTGTAACCTCTCTAATGGCGGCATTGTTCTCTATGGACTCACCTCTGCAACATTAAGTTGAATCCTCCTCCCATCATGCGTTCACTACAAGTGACTCCACCAGCCAGAAGATCCGTCACCTCTTATTCACATTGGCACAATGGTTGCTGTACAGCATAGGAATTCCATGGTTCATGCCTACACATGCAAATATTGCATCGAGCCTCTTGGAGATGCATCGCCTCCTTTGGATTTGTTCATTAAATTCCTCCTCATTGCACAATCGAACCCTACCATCTGCATATTCTAAATGATACTCATGCTAGGGCTTTGCTTCACCTCATGCCCGAGCCAAGTGGAAAGAAGATCGAATGGGGTCAAAATAGAAATCCCCACAATTTTGGTGTATTTCATGGATGACATAAAATATAATACAATACAGTTCTCTAACCTTCCTAGGTTAAGTTTGCTTGTGCTTTTGATGCCTCCACTCATGAAGAGTTGCAAAATAATTCAAATTTCCAAGTGAAATGCCAAATGCATCACACTTAATTCACTTAATATAGTCTCAACATGTTTATTCTGCTTGTAAACAAGTCAATTGCACTCATTTTCATGATTCCAACACAGATATTAGACAAATCTTTATCCTGCATAAGTGCATCCCAAATTGGTTCCAAACTTAGTTGGAGCTTACTCCAACCCCAGCCATGACGCCAAGACATCAATATGCATTCCATTGCACAAACTTGATTCTTTTGGTCTTGGTGTCCATATTTTAACCTCATCAACAAAGCTAAGAAGTGGATTCATGTGAGATTCCATTATTGGCCAATCTGTGGAGTGAATTGTTTATTGGATGAGGAAATTGTTATTGTGGATGAGACAACACACTACTACCCCACCAAGGATCACTGACTCCATCATTGTAGGAAACTGTCTCGAATAGAAACTTGTAAGAACCTAATTGGAGCTCCCAAGAAACACAATTATCCTTCAATTCAAATCGGTCGTTGTTTGCAGTCCCATGCCAAACCCTAGCCATCGATACAAATAGATATGCGTGCATTCAACAAAATAAATTTGAATAGTACTGCCCCTTATAGAAAATTTGCATTTTTAGTATTATGTAATTGTTCAAACAAGCAAGGATAAATAGTGTTGTAACTTTATCCCATAGGAACTCAAATAAAATTCCACTTCTATCATGTTGATAGAAGAGTTCCATGTCCTTTTATACTATTTTAGTGATCTTAGGGACAATAATAGGCTGAGGCTGTAGATATTTACTACCTTTGAAAAGTGTGTTTGCACTCTTGTAGATTCCCTCATTGGTAGAAAAACAATGCGCAATAAAATTTTATTGCATGATTCAATTAACTAACTGGAAGGAATAGTATTGTTTAACACCTTCTCTAAGATTCTCTCAAATCTTTCAGGTTTGTAATCATTGCATTTCTCAAGTAACACTTCATTTTCTCCATAGTCTTCACTAGTCAACACTATATGTGCTTTG
This sequence comes from Sequoiadendron giganteum, assembly GCA_007115665.2. NCBI lineage: Eukaryota > Viridiplantae > Streptophyta > Pinopsida > Cupressales > Cupressaceae > Sequoiadendron > Sequoiadendron giganteum. Next base: position 473,502,820 of record CM021106.1, on the reverse strand, counting down.
TTTCTAATTTTTTCATTGCAATATCTATCTAACCTTCAAACTCTCCCATTTCATTCAAAATAATTTAAATTTTTTGATCCATTTTATTCATTACAAGAGGAAAATTGGAAAGAAAAACTTGTTTATGAATTTTGTTTATAGACCTCACCAACAACATTTTGTGTGACACAAGTTGGATCCCCATGTGGGCCCGACTAAAAAAAAAATCATTTTTGAAACAAGCTATCAACCAGAATTGAATTGAGGCTACCTTTGAATGCTCCTGAGGTGAAAAAAAGAACTAGATTGCCATTAAAATTTGCTTTCAGGCATTTTTGCACAATGATCAAAATAGGCTAGGTGGGCTCTGGAAGTGCCCTAGAAAACCAATCAAACAACCTCCTGGAGTCATGAAAACTTGTAGGCATGTAGACTTATGATCCCAAAATGGAGTGCAAAATATGGTTTGGCAAAAGGGATCGCTAGGTGAAAGATATTAATCGACAAAGTTGCTCAATCAAACTTTTTTGTAACTGCACCTATTCAGAACCAATCAGGGCTGACCAAATTGTCATTTTGAAAAATATCAAATCAACTCCTAACAAGATACCAATGGACACACAAGCTCATTTAGGTACACATAACACGTGTGGAAAAGGGATTGATTTCAATCATCAATCTTCATGAGATCTTAGGGGTCAAAGTTCACCACCTTAAAACACTGTCAGAAATGCAAATGTAAAACTAGAACAACTGCATTTTCTTTTGATCTTGAAAAAAATAGCGAATCATATCCCAAGGCTCTGAAATTAGACAGGGGAGCACATGAATGTGGGGAGAATGGAGAACAACAATATATTTTCAATGACAATCATCCAGTTGCAAAATATCAGCTCGAACAAGAGGCTACCTTGCAGAATTGAAGGTTCACAAATAGTAGAAAAGTGCCAAAACCCTCCAGCTTTTCTTTTCAAGACAATGTCAAAAACTATCATGGGAAGCTGAAAACTGACATACGTGTCCACATATGTCACATGAGTGGGTCCACCAAGGTATTTTTCATGAAAATCAATAGGCTCTAAGTTATGACCCTCAAAAGTAGGTCAGTCAAGCAGATTTCTCGAGTGCACTTTAGAGAGTGCAGAGGCAAAATTTTCAATATAGGGTTTTCAAATTTGCAAATTTTGAGAGTGCCACCAATGGCTCTGACTAGGGATGTATTCCCCCTATGAGCATAGAAAGAATCCAAATCTCTAGGGAGTAGACCAAATGCTAAGTTCATTGGGTGTTCTGAAACTTCTCCCTTATTCAACCTTTTTTCAACTTCACTTGATGACCCTAGGCCACCAAATGAAAAGGGGAGTCAATATTTACGTCTTTCAAACACAAATCTATTGAAGGAGTTGATATCCCTCAACCCATCCTTGCTTTTTTCACACCACAACAACATAGGTGACTTCATTTCTGTAAACAGAAGTATCAAGCTGCCTTTGTGCAAGTGGAAACTTGCTCCCTGTTTAGCTTTGTCATCAAGTGGAAACCAAATTACATAGACCATATCACTGCCAATCTCTCTATTTTCTGATTTTTTAACAAGTGGCAACACTTAAGGATAGTGATCAAGACCACATGAAAACATGGTCTTATCACATTGACTAACCACCTCAAAATGATCAAGTTCAAAGAAGGTATCATGTCTCAAAAACAACGTGCAATCCTCTTGTGTGTTGAGCAGAGAATTCTCACTCATTTGTAGCCCTTTTAATTGGATTGCATCGTAAGTAAGTTTTTCATCATCCCAACAACATAACCCAAACACATCCTCATATGTTTCAAGATTTTGAAAATCGGATTTATCAACACCCAAAATACTTTCATCTTTATGAAAAACATGGCATTCAGCAAAAATGTCAACCTCCAATGCATAAGCAGTGTTCCCTATCTCAGGTTCCCTATCATATGGCTGCTCTACACATTGATCAAAAGGTTTTGCAATGTCAACATAATCTTCCTCAATGTGCACCTTATCATCCTTTTCATATATAGCCAAAATTTCCAGCTCTGCTACACACAAGCAATCATGAGAAGTAGGGACATCAACATGTTCATCAGCATCTTCATCATTTCTAGCACTATGCTTAGGATCAACAAATTGAACACACATTTTCTTATCTTTAAATTCTTCATCATTTCTAGAATTGGCACGCTCCATTGATGACAAACCAAAATTACATTCCAAGAGTACATCAAGTGCAGTTGGATCCTTCACTTGTGGACAAGTGATTTCATGAGCATTCATATCTTTAAATTCTTTAGGTGAAGAAAGAACCTATAGATCATCCTTATAAGAGAATTCATAAGCATCAGAAGAATAATCAAGTTGGTTGTCATTAAAATCCTCATCACAAGAAGACTCATCACCATGCAAACCATGCTCAAATTTTGTAGAATGAGTGCTTGAACCATTATCTTTAATGTCTTGATCACTGATTTGTGATGAGATTTCAGCAACACTTGCATTATCTTTACTAACCAAGACATGACATGGAATGACATCTTGCATCTCCTTTACCTCTTCATCACCCAAGATATTGCCAAAATAACTTTCATGCATATCTATTTTTTCATCATACCATGTATCTTTATCTTCATCACTGCTGCACGGATCTGTACATGTGCTAATTGTGAGCTGATTACAATCAATATCCTGATTCATATAGCACATTTTTTCATTTTCTTATATACTCTTTCCATCCTCGTATATCATGTTCTAATTTTTCTCAATAAGATAGCTATTATCTTCATTTTGAGACACCACATTTAGTGTATAAGTGTGTTGGGCTTGTTCAACTATCTTTATCCAATCAAGTACCTTGTCCAAACTATGAGGCTTCAACTCCTTCGACAAAGCACTCAGCCCAGAATCATAGATTTCACAAAATGGATCAATACACATCGAGTCCTCAGGTCTAAAATTTATGGGGACTTTCAACAAGGCATCCAAAAACCTTGAAAAAAAATCATGTGGTGATTCTCTTTTGTGTCTCTTCATTTTAGACAATCCTTGAACAAAATATGTTTGATCAACATTGCTCAAATTTTGATGACATTTAACATGGAACTCACTATGACCAGCATGTTGTGATGATAGAGAAATTGGAGCAGCAACATCATTACCATCTTGAAAAACATTTCTATTATCTGATCCATGAGTTCTAATTTCATGAGGTGTGTTAGGATGACCAACACTCACATCCCTATGTCCTTTCATCATTGAATACCTCAAGTTGTTCTCAATATCTATAGAAATTTTATATGCTTGATGTAGGGTTGTAGGTTCTTTATCTCTTAATAGATAACTCATCTTTTTGTCAAATGATCCTAAGTACATGACCAAACATTCAACATCATTTGGTCTTATACTTGCAAGGATCTCTCTTATTATCTTTGAAAATTTGAGATTAAAATAGGGGACTAATTCATCTACTCCTTTCTCCATGTTCATGAAATTTTTCCTTATTAAGATTGGATCAATCCTTTCACCAAACTACTCCATGAACACTGCTCTAAACTCCTCCCAAGAAAATATAGAGGATGTTGGTAAATGGGATAACCAATCTCTTGCATCTCCTCTTAAGGTATGAACAAATAACCTCATGATCTACCTCATAGTTATCCATCACATTATCAAATTCTTGTAGATGTTTGTTTGTTGATTTAGACTTATCACCAATGAACTTTGGTAATTTATCACTGACCTTAGCTGGGATGACATTCAGGTAACCATTGATCTCACTGAAATTGATGGCTTTATACCTTTCAGTGCTGAAATTTCTTTGACAACCTGGCTGGGACTGATCACAAACCATGGCTGCACCAAGAACCATACAAGGATGTATATATTGATGCATTTTGACATACCTCTTTCAAAACTTTAAATATAAAATCTATGGTTGATCATCCACTGCCCTATTTCTAGCTTTCAATATGACCTTAGAATATAACAATGCATAACTCAAAGGCATCTAAGCCTAAGATCTACTTAATGGGAAAATTTAAAAACAAGCATACTTCTCCACATAATACATAGGCTGCAAATTATAATTCAGAAGTATGCAAAATCAATATTATTGTTATTTCCCTTTCTTAGTGCTATTTCACCCAATAGGGAAGCAAGTTCCTTTTCAATACTTTCAAATATGGTTTTCATACAAAATTTTATTGAAAACCAAAAGTGAAGAATACCTAGAAATGCTGCAACTGTTGAAAATTCTTCTTCCTGACTAGATATATTTTAGATCTGGAACTTTTCTTCACATCTTCATTAGGTTCTTTTGATAGAGCCACCACCTATCTTTATAGAGGACTGAGCTTCAGGCAATATGAAGCCCTTTCAAAGATTAATTTACTTCTGAGTTCCTTTCACCAACAAAGCAACACAAATCATGAAACTTTCAGGTTCACTGCAACAATTTCTTCTCCAAGTTTGAATCCTTCAATATTTGAACCAAATATTTAGATTAACAAATAATTTGACTTTGTGAATTATCAGTCTGCAACTGGAGATTCAAACTTCTCCCTAGCAAAGTCACCGTTTTGTTGGCTCTTTTTAAAATCCAACCAGATCTTCATAGGTAACCTATGGATTTGCTAATTCCAATAATAAGCAACCTAAAAGGAGTTGGTCAATGAATGAGAGAAAGAAATTTAGCTTTCCTCCTACACTTCAGGCTTTGCAAAACTTGAGAGGGTGATCCCACAATGCATTCATAACATTCCTTTGCAAGATTTCCACATACATTGCATATTGAGTAGATATATTCTCATCAGGGACTAAATAGATGAAATCCTTTAAGAAATTGGCATTTCCTTGAGAGAAATCAAACATCTACAAACGAGAATATCAAGTAGTACCAAAATTTTAAAAAAGGTAGATCAATTGAACATATATTTATAAGATTTGTTCTAGAATTGAAATACTAGAAGTGAGAAAAGATAATGTAATAGTCAAGACTAGTGCCATATCCAAGGGTCAGGAGTCAAAAAGTAATAAATTGAACTACAAGGTAGATTTAATCCTGAATATCCATAATCTTTGCAATTGCCTTACAATTTACACATTAACACCCAAAATCCTGTGACTACTTACCAAATCCACATGACAAAAGCATAAATCTATGACTTAACCAAATCATTTAAATCATTTATTAGATCAGAGCAACAATTAAATCATATATCAAAGTGGACGATAAATGATAATTAACGAATAGATCCTTGATCCAAATCCATTAATAACTCATGCAAAATATCAAAATGAAGAGACGACAGACCTGAGAGGTTAGCATTTTTACTCGGGTATGTTCAGAAACTACATAATTGACCAAACTCACTACTTCTACTCAAAACTCTAAGATATGGACTATACATGCATTCTCTGTGTTCTTAATTAGCACAATTCTAATCTAGACTTCAACTGAAGACCCCTCCCAAATAGCCTTGAATTCCATTTTATATCATCAAGGGAGAAAACAACCTTTGGGCTATTGGCATGTCACTTTTCATTTGCCCTTCATTTAAACACAAATTTCAGTTGCATTTACCTCCATTTTCAACTGAAAATCTCCCACAAAATTATTTTTCCTTTACCCGGTGAAGGCCTTTGAATATTGCACTGTAGGCTCCAACATTTTCTCGTGCATTCTTTAATTTATTTCACATTACATTACCAACAACCAAATCACTATTTAATAATGGAGGCCTTAAAATATTTTATACTTGTTGTATAAAAGGATTTTTTTTTACCCATGCCTCTCTATTTTCACTTTGTATCGTAAATTTTAATCCCATTGCTTCTCCAGCCATGAGGACATTCACAATTTATTTGGGTAAAAATTTTACCCTCAACATCATATTCTTCCTCCAAATTTCACAGAAAGCAATTAAAATGAAAACATTAGAAATTCACTCATCAAGCAAAATATTACCCACATCCATTATATTTCACTTTTTATATTTAAAAAACTTGTTTTTTAAATAACAAAACCCCCACCTTCATTTTTTGTTGGGCCCACCACAAGCTGACCTTCACATATCGCTCTGCCATTGAGCATCACTGGTAAGATAGGAGAAAATAAAAGAAGACCAGTGATGCTCGATGAAACATATCACCGGTCGCTCGTTCACAGTGAAAAAAGCCTTCCCAACTCATAATGGGCGATGGAAGGTGAGGGTTAAGCTGCATTTCTTGTTCATTGTTGGTTGTTGATCAATGTTTCTGCCCTAATTATTCATCACGTCTATAACCTCTCTAATGACGGCATCATTCTCTATGGACTCACCTTTGCAACATTAAGTTGACTCCTCCTCCCATCGCGAGTTCATTACAAGTGACTCCACTAGCCAGAAGATCCCTCACCTCATATTCTCATTGGCACAATGGTTGTGCAACATAGGCATTCCACGGTTTGTGCCTACACATGAAAATATTGCATCAAGCCTCTTGGAGATGCATCGCCTCCTTTGGGTCTATTCACTAAATTCCTCCTCATTGCATAATCGAACCCTACTAGTTGCATATTCTAAACGATACTCATGTCATGGATTTGCTTCACCTCATGACCAAGCCAAGTGGAAAGAGGATCGGATGAGGCCAAAATAGAAATCCCCATAGTTTTGTGTATTTCAAGGATGACATGAAATATAATAAAATACAGTTCTCTAACCCTCTCAGGTTAAGTCACCTCATGCTTTGGATGCCTCCACTCATGAAGAGTTGCAAAATGATTCACATTTCCAAGTGAAATGGCAAATCCGTCACACTTGATTCACTTAATATAGTCTCTACATATTTATTCTGCTTGTAAACCAGTCAATTATGCACATTTTCATGATGCCAACACAAACATTAGATGAATTTTTATCCTTAATAAGTGCATCCCTGATCGGTTCCAAACTTAGTTGGAGCTTACCCCAACCCAAGCCATGGCGCCAAGACATCAATATCCATTCCACTATAGGCACTGGACTCTTTTGGTTCTAGTGTCCACATTTTACCCTCATCATAGAGTTGAGAAGTGGACCCATGTTCGATTCCATAAGCGGCCAACCTGTGGAGTGAATTGTTTATTGGATGAGGAAATTGTTATTGTGGACAGGACAGCTCACTGCCACGCCACCAAGGATAGCTATGACTCCATCGCTGTAGGAAACTATCCCAAATGGAAACTTGTAAGAACCTAATTGGAGCTCCCAAGAAGCACAATTATCCTTCACTTTAAATCGTTCATTGTTTATACTCCCATGCCAATCCCTAGCCATAGATACAAATAGATATGCATGTGTTCAACAAAAGAACTTTGAATAATATTGCCCCTTAAAGAAAAGTTTTCTTTTCAGTATTATGTAATTATTCAAACAAACAAGAAAGGATAAATAGTGTTGTAACTTTATCCCATAGGAACTCAAATAAAACACCACTTCTATCATGTTGATAGAAGAGTTCCATGTCCTTTCACACTATGCCAATGATCTTAGGGACAATAATAGGCTGAGGTTGTAGATATTTACTACCTTTGAAAATTGTGTTTTCACTCTTGTGGATTCCCTCATTGGTAGAAAAATAATGTGCAATGAAATTTTAATGCAATATTCAATTATCCGGCTGGAAGGAATAGTATTGTCTAACACCTTCTCTAAGATACTCTCAAATATTTCGAGTTTGTAATCATTGCATTTCTCAGGTAACACTTCATTTTCTCCATATCCTTCACCAGTCAACATTGTATGTGCTATGTTTCTAATTTTCTCATTGCAATATCTATCAAACTTTCAAACTCTCCCATTTCATTAAAAATAATTTTAGTTTTTTGATCCATTTCATTCATTACAAGAGGAGAATTGGAAAAAAAAAAATTGTTTTCGAATTTTGTTTATAGACCTCACCAACAACATTTTGGGTGACACAAGTCAGATCCCCATGTGGGCTCGACTAAAAAATAAATCGTTTTGAAACAATTTTCAACCAGAATTGAACTAAGGTTGCTTCTGAATTCTCTTGAGGTGAAATCAGGAACTAGGTTGCCATTAAAATTTGCTTTCAGGAATTTTTGCACAATGATCAAAACAGGCTAGGTGGGCTCTAGAAGTGCCCTAGAAAACCAATCAAACGACCTCTTGGAGTCATGAAAACTTGTAGGCATGTAGACTTATGATCCTAGAATGGAGTGAAAAAGATTTGACAAAAGGGATCCTGAGGTGAAAGATATTAATCAACAAAGTTTCTCAATCAAATGTTTGCAACTGCACCTATTCAAAACCAATCAGGGCTCACCAAATTGTCGTTGAAAAAATATCAAATGAACTCTTGACAAGATACCAATGGACACACAAGCTCATTTAGGTACACTGAACACATGTGCAAGAGGGCTTGAGTTCAATCATCAATCTTCATGATATATTAGGGGTCAAAGTTGACCACCTTAAAACACTGTCAGAAATACAAATGTAAAACCAGAACAACTGCATTTTCTTTTGATCTCAAAAAAATAGCAAATCATATCCCAAGGCTCTAAAATCAGACAGGGGAGCACATGAATCTGTGGAGAATGGAGAACAACAATTTGTTTGTCATGAAAATTATCCAGTTGCAAAATATCAGCTCGAACAGGAGGCTACCTTACAGAATTGAAAGTTCATAAACAACATAAAAGTGCCAAAATCCTCTTGCTTTTCTTTTCAATACACTGTCAAAACTTATCATGAGAAGCTGAAAACTGACATACATGTACACATATGTCACATGAGTGGGTCCACCAAGGTAATTTTCATGAAAATCAATAGGCTCCGAGTTATGACCCTCCAAAGTGGGTCACTCAGGTAAATTTCTCAAGTGCACTTCAAAGAGTGCAGAGGCAAAATTTTCAATATGGCCACTTCAAATTTGCAAAATTTGAGAGGTCTGCCACACTCAAATTCTCAAATTCAAAGGGTGAAAATGAGTTGGAAAATGACCCCTAGCCCCTATATATGCATGAAAATTAGGGTTTTTGAACTAGTGGCATTGTGCAAACCTAGGGTTTTACCCTTGTGTCTTTCTTTTTTTATCTTGGCAGCCTATTTTTTATTATTTTATCAATGTCTCGGAGCTTATTTTTTTCTTTTTCGTAGCTAAACCAATCTTGTAGCTATGTCACAAGCTCAATTGAAAATTCATATTGTTCGTCGAACTCTCGAGGGGGCAGTATACCAGTAGTTATTCATTTTGTTGGGGTGTAGTGGGACATCAGGAAAAATCAGGAATTTTTTCAATATTGATTCCATCAGCATCAATTCTTTGAAACAATGCAACAAGTGCATTGCTTCAAAGAGGGGAAAAATGTAGACACTTAAAATTTATCCTGATAATATCACATTCTTGGATTTGTGTACTAACATCACTTTCTAGTTTATTTTACCTATTTTTTCCATTTAATTAAATAATGTCAATTATTTAGTTAAATTCACCTTTTCCTTTGTTAATTAAATAAATCAAATTTATTTACTTAATTCATTATTCTCCACACTAATTTCACTCTCAATTGATTAAATAATTCAAATTATTTGATTAATTGTCATCTTTATTAGTTTGATTAAATAATTCATGATTATTTAATTAAAGCATTTCTCTCATTCATTTGCACAATTAAATAATTTTAATTAATTGTTTAATTAGCTAATTTCTTTCAAATCCTCCAACTTTTCCCACTTGCACAATGAATATTCCAAGGGAATATTCCATTTTAAAATTCAAATATTTCCCCCCAAATGGAAATATCTCGAACATTCCTCCAGCATATTTCCTAAAAATTAGGGAATTAGTTGGGTCTCTCATGGATCCTAAGCCTTTAATCTGATCTTTGATCCACGCCTTATGGATTAGCAACCATTGGATTCACCTTTGATCCATGCTCACTCCTTCAATTCAATTTCATCCATTGATTAGCTAATTTGATCTTCACCATTGATTCCAATTTTACAAATCTATAAACAGTGAGTCACTTGTTCATAATAAGGATCCACAAGCTTTGATTAAACTTGCAATGAAATAACTTGCACAATACAAGAATATGATAGAAAATATGCTGAAAATATTGAGTAATAATTGAGAATAACAAGCCACTTTGAGAGGGAAAACCTCCAAATATCTCCAATGAGAATAAAATTCACAATCTAATGATGAAATAAGACTCACAACCTCCTATATATACCTATTTATGCCTAGGATACCACCCAAGACGACTTAGATAACCCTATATAAGCCCTAGGCCGACCTAAACAACCAAATGCCAATACAATAATGATAATATGACTTAATTAGGAGTTAAGATAGCCACAAGCTAACTATTCATAACCCAATGTACTCCAATATTAAGCGCATAGAATGCCCCCCTATTTAACTAAGAATTGTCTTCAATGCTAGGCTATTTTGGGTGCTTTTGAATGAAATCCTCGTCCTCCCATATGGCATCTTCAATTGGTAAATTCTTCCATTGGATGAGATACTTAGTGATTTTTCTAGTCCTTAGCTTCCTTGTGCATCTCTAAAGAATATGTTCTTGTTCCAATATGAATCTTGCTTCTCCATCAAGCTCCGGTCATATTGTCTTAGGAATATGATTCCCAATTACCTTCTTCAAACAGGAAACATGAAAATCTGGATGTATCTTTGTTGTTAATGGAAATTCAAGCTTGTAGGTAGCACTACCTATCTTTTGCGTGATTTGATATGGGCCATAATATTTTGGAGACAACTTGTTATTCTTTGACTATTGCTTTAGTGAATTTTTTGTAAGGCTGCAATCTCAAGAAAACGCAATCCCTAACCTCAAAACTTATTTCACTATGGTGATGGTCTTCATGTTGATTCATTCATTTTTGTGCCATGGATAGTTTCTCTTTAAGTCCTTAAAGTACTTGTTGTTGATGAATTCTGTGGTCCTCCACCACATGAACTCTTGGTGACACCTTCAATGGTGATGTGATGGAAGGAGGATTATATCCATATAATGCCATAAATGGAGGCATTTTTTATGAACTATGGAAGGAAGTGTTATACCACCATTCTACTAGTGGTAGCTAATCTACCCATTGAGACTATTTATCTGAAGTGAAATAATGTATATATCCTTCCAAACACTTATTAACCACCTTTGTTTTCTTATCATATTTTGGATGGTATGAAGAACTATGTGCCAATTGAGTACCCAAACACTTGAATAAATCTATCCAAAAGCTACTAGTAAATATAGCACCACAGTCACTAACAATAACCTTAGGTATACAATGTATCTTTTGAGTATTCTCCAAAAAATTATTTTTCCAATGTACTTACTATAAAAGGATGTGATAATGCAATAAAATGTGCATATTTAGTGAGGCGATCCACCACTACCATGAAAACATTCTTACCATTAGATATTGGAAGCCCTGTGATGAAGTCCATGGAGATCTGTTCCCAACACTGGCTAGGAATAACTAATGTTTGCAAGAGAATATGTGCCTTAATTGTCTCCCCTTTATTTCATTTATAAACCAAACATTCCACCACAAATTTTTGAACATCCCATTTCAGCCCTTTCCAAAACAATTCTTTCTTGACCCGATCATATGTCTTCAAAAATCCTAAATGAATACCCACTAGAGACTCATGTAGTTCTATGAGAATATTTTGTTTGAGAGAGGAATTCTTGAAAAGATATAATCACTCTTTATACCAAAAAGTATCTCCCTTCCAACAAAATTTATCTAAACTACTAGGGTCACTCTGTAATTTTTGAATGAGATTACTAGTAGCCACATCATTTTTCAACTCTTCTTTGGCTTCTTCTACCCAATCTTCTTGTAATATTGAAAGGGCACACAATAAAGCTTCATCCTTCTCATCCTTCCTCGATAGTGCATCTACCATAACATTTTCCTTCCTTTTCTTATATACAAACTCAAAATCATATCCCAACATCTTAGTAACCCATTTTTGTTGTTATTTTAAAGACAATATTTGTTCCAAAAAATATTTTAGGTTATCATGATCTGTCTTAAACTTGAAGTTTCTACCGATTATATAAGGCCTCCATTGTTTTACTACATGAATAATAGCTAGCATTTCCTTCTCATAAATAGGTTTGAGTTTATTCTTCCCCTTTAATTGATGGATCTCAAAGGAAATAGGCTGAACCTCCTACATGAGAACTACACCAATACCATTTCCAGAAGCATCACATTCCATAGTAAAATCCTTTCTGAAATTAGGAGTAGCAAGTAATAGAGTTGTGCACATAGTCTACTTTAACATTTCAAATGTTGAATTCACAGATTAATTCCAATCAAAATAATCCTTCTTCAATAAATTTTTGAGGGGTATATTTATAAAACCATAATTCTTCACAAATCTACGATAGTAACTAGTCAACCCCAAGAAACCCCTCAATTTTTTAATGGTTTTGGGAATAGGCCATTCCATGATCACCTTAATTTTGTTAGGATCTAACTTTACTCCTTCATGTGAAACTATGTGTCGCAAGTACTCCACCTCATTAAGACCAAAAGAACACTTGGATGGCTTAGCATAGAGTTGATTCTATTCAAGAATTTATACTACTTGATCAACCTATTACAAATTTTCTTACCACATCTTGTTATAAATTAATAAATCATCAAAAAACACTAATGCGAACTTCCTCAAGAACTTTTTAAAGATGGAATTCATAAAACTTTAAAAAGTAGATGGAGCATTAGTAAGACCAAATGACATCACAAAAAACTCATAATGACCCTTTGTAGTGTCCCTCCAGTTGATATTATTGTTTCAGTTTTCTTATGGCCATTTGTTAGTTGTTTAGTTGCTTTGGATGTTACATTTTATTACTTCAGTATGTCATTGATGTTATGTTAGTTGCTATTCTCTGCAGATGATACATTTGACATTTTGATCATCTGGTTATGTTCTTATGATGACATTATGATAGACACGTGTGTGTTATGGTTTATGTTGTTTTTGAATGTTAATGATGTTATCATCATATATATTTGATGTTTACGATGTTATGATGCATGTCAGTCTTGGTGAAGGAGACAATGAAGCATTACTCACACGTGAGCACCCTGCTACGTTGCGACTCTTCTTCACGATGTGTTTTTCATTATATATGTTGATATGTTTGATAGCATTGTTTGATGTGGCTTGTAGGTACACGCATCGACTCCACCTCCTTTGTCAGGTATGAGTGTGCCAAGGCCCAGTGGAAATATGTTTATGGGAGATAGTGGCTGGTCCTCTGTCATGAGTCGGCATTCTTGAAAGAATGAGTACTCGTTCATTACCCATTTGTTTTTGGTTGACATTTGTCCCATCATGTCATTTGTTATTCTATTATGTCATTCATATGATGGTTATGTTTGAGATTGACTTATTTAATTTAGTTAAATGATTTTATTTTTAATTATTGATTTTATTGTGAGTTTTACTACAATATTAGATTAAATGATTATGTTGATTCAATTAAATTTAAATTTTGATTTAATATTAGAATATTTAATTTATTAAAGATTATTAAAGTAGAATATTATTTAATGTTAATTAAATGTTATTGCCTTTTCATTGTGCAACTTGAATGATATTGAAATTGATATTTTAAATGAGTTGTTATGAATAGATTTTGGCAAAATATCTATTAATTGGAACTGATTGTCAGGAAATTGTTAACTTGTTCATTTAATTAGTTTTAACTGGTTGATCAATTTTGATGGCATGCGAACTATCAGTTATGTTTCATGATTGCAATTTAATTGAAATTGAATATAAGAAAAGGTTATGCAATTTTGGACAAAACAATTGGTTTTTGGCAAAAAAAAAAAATCACGCTAATATTTTGCAAGGAATCTTTTACGTTTCTCTGTGTGTTTTTTTTGGAAAAAAGGTTGAATATTGTGAATTCCGAGGCCTTATTCATGTTGGGAAAGATTTTGAGATCAAAATTTTGTGTTTGGCTTCATCCTTTGTCAGAATTCAAAAAAGAGCATCAGGTTTTCTTCTATATTTTGTTTTTTTTCTTGAATTCAAAACCTTTAAATGACGATATTGGATGTGATTCTCATTTTTAGAGAACTTGATGATTTAAAACCTACACAAATATCAGGAAACAAAAACATTATTGATTAGTTTTGATTAAATCGAAGAAAACAATAGGGAGATGAAAGCTTAGGGAAATCCATATTTGAATTTTGATGTGGTCAAGGTAGGAGGATCCAATTAAGGACTGTCCAGCCTTGCATCCTAAACTACCAACTCCGTGATCACAACAAACATGCAATGGAAATCAAAAACCAATCCACAGAAAGATTAAAGACATTCAAGAACACCAGACACAAGATTTATCGTAGGAAAACCCTAACAGGGAAAAACATATCCTTCAAAGCTCTTTACTCATTATATTAAATCTCAAAACACATTAAAGATGCCACTCAGGCTTTATAGATGCTAGGTCACAACCCATGAATTACAAATAACTTAGATAATGACAATCTTCTCAACAATTTGCAATTGAGTCCATTTCCTGCTCAACACTCCTTGTCTGCTCTGAGATCCTTTCAGATCAGAATACTTCATCACCATGCTTCATAATTTGCACTATTGAACACCTTAATGATCCATCCTCATTCTCTCTCCCATAACAAATCTTCTCTCTTCTTTTTATATCATCTACACATCATTTAACCCTTAACATGTCAACCCAATTACAATGGCTAATAATAATATAACATGCAAACCCAAATAGGTCAGCCACAAACAATAAATAAATTACCATGCACACCAACCAACGTTAGACACAACAAAGCAAGGACCCAAATCAGCTTCCTCAGATATGCAACACCTTTAGATTTCAATCCTTGAAGATCCACAACATGTTACAACACCTTGTCAGCCAAGAACATGGAAACTTCAAACTCTCAAAACAAATTCACCAATCACAGGCACCACAATTGATGTGGACCACCAACACACATTCTAGAAACATCCAAGATCATCAAGGATCACCTCAAAAATTTCTACAACAACTCAAGTTATCAGAATCACATCATCTTCCTGCAGGCACATCAACTAGAAAAACTAAACTATTTGAACATAGACAACCATAACTTGACCAAATCTTCATGCGCACTTCTGAAACATCTGGTGGATAAACTAGACATAATCATCAAAAAAGCCTTTAATCTGCGACTTCTCATCCTCAACGTATGGCTCTAGCCAACATATAGAGCTTCATTGCATCACTGACAAACCTGCTACTTCACTGTCAACTACCTAAATTTCTGAATACTTCTGGATGGTCTTACATCAAACTCTCAGGGTTATTTGAAAAGTGAACCTCTTTACTTTTTTCTATATTGTATCAAATCCAATTTTATATCTCGCATTGGTTTGGTGATCTGTTCATAGGTACTTGCAACTGCCTCAAGCTCTACTAATCAATGTTGTCTCTTCAATGGGTTTGATGATCGGTCCACAGGTACTTGCAACTGCCTCAAGGTCGGCATTTTGTTCAATTCCACCCTACAAACTACCTTAAGTTCTTCTCCTTGAATTGGTTTGGTGCTCTACTTGTAGGCCTTGCACTACCTCATTGGTCAGAAATCTGAGCAAGCCCACCCTGCAAGTTGTCTCAGATTCTTCATTTACATAGACTATCTCAACATCCTTTACTGCTTCTCCTTCATTAGCTTCTTTGATATTAGGTTCTTGATGACATTCAGTGCTTGATTCTTTCTTCTTCCAAACCTGAATTCAAGTTCCTTCTCTAACAAATCTTCCTTCACTCCTCTGGTACCTTTCACTATGATAAAAATCATGACTCCTGTCACTTCTCCCCTTGTATTTTGAATAAATATCCTTGTTCTAATCTACATAAGGTCTTCTTTCTCTGCATCTTGATCCCTCCTTTCTTCCAACATATGAAAGATTTCATATGTATAATATTCTAAGCATACAGGTTACATGTTTCTATTTTGGTCCATCAATCCATCCATAATCCATCTACTTACAATTTTTCATGGGCTTTCTCCTCCTAATTTTATCCCAACACATCTTCTCAGAATGATTCCTTAATCCACAAAACTTACAAGGTTATAGATCCCAACACAATTCCTTTTCATGTCCATGCCTATTACAATGAGAACAATACTTACTTTTTCTTCCCTAATCTGAATTATCTTAACTTTTAACAACATCCTTACCTCTTTCATACCCAAGGTCTTCACTCTTTTCTCTCATTACTGGATCAATAGGTTCTTCCATTCCTTGTTGCTACTTTCCCAATCCTTTTCCTTCATATCACATTCTCTACATGATTTTGAAACCAATACCATCTCTAAAAATTACAGGCTTAGCTACATTGTTACCTTCAACTTCACCTTCTGCAACATCACACAAATCATCAGTATCACAAGAGACATCACACACTTTAGGTTTAGATCTCAATCTGTCATTTTCCTTCTCCAACTGGTTAGCATGTTCCTTCAAGTCAAATATTTCCTTCTTCTGCAAATTGTTCTCTTCGTTTAACTCTTTCAAAATTTCCTCCAGATCTCTGCTCTTCTTATCCAACTCCTCAAACAAGATGAATCCTTCTTCAAACTTATCCAATTCTGCTTCCAATTCTTCATTTCTCCTTCTTTCAATTTCTAGTTCTTCAAGAGAGAATCACACTTGTCTTTTCCTAGTTCTTTTATCTTCTCCGTCAATTCTGAATTACACTTCCTGAGCTCGCACAATTCTTCATCCAAAGTATCCCTTTCACATATCAGGTTCTCTTTTCACTTCTTTTTTATTTTCCCAATCTTTCCCATCTTGCAATTGATTCATAACCAAATCTGATAAACTCTACAGCGAGTTTTTAAATAGATTTGCAACCATCCAACAAATTTGCAACCAGATCTTCAACCAGCTAATAGGCTCGCAACTAGCTCTAGTACCATTTGATGTAGTCAAGGTTGGAGGATCCAATTAAGGTTTTTCCAGCCTTGTAGCCTAAAATACTAACTCCATGCTCACAATAGAAACCCAACACAAATCAACAACCAATCCATAGAAAGATGAAAGACATTCAAGAACATCAGACACAAGATTTATCCTGGGAAAACCCTAATAGGGAAAAACCAAACCTTCAAATCTCTTTACTCATTATATTAAATCCCAAAACACATTACAGATGCCACTTAGGATTTATAGATGCTAGGCCGCAACCCAGGAATTACAAATAACTTAGATAATGACAATCTTCTCAACAATCTTCCATAGAGTTCATTTCCTGCTCCACACTCCCTCTCTGCTCTGAGATACTTCTGAATCAGAATACTTCATCACCGTGCTTCATACTTCACACTATTGAACACCTTATTGATCCATCCTCATTCTCTCTCCCATAACAAATATTTTCTCTTCTATTTATATCATCTTCACATCATTTAACCCTTAACATGTCAGCCCAATTACAACGGCTAATAATAATATAATGTGCAGAACCAAATAGGTCGGCCACAAGAAATAAAAAAATTAACATGCACACCAACCAATGTCAGCCACAACAAAGCAAGGAACTAAATCAAGTTCCTCGGACACACAACACCTTTAGATTTCAATCCTCGAAGATCCACAACACGTTACAACACCCTGTCAGACAAGAACATGGAAACTTTGAACTCTCAAAATAAATTCACCAATCACGAGCAACATGATCGATTTGGACCACCAACACACATTATGGAAACATCCATGATCATCAAGGATCACCTTAGAAATAACTGCAACAACTCAAGTTATCAGAATCACAACATCTTCCTTTAGGCACATAACCCTGAACAACTGAACAACTGTCTGAACATAGACAACCATAACTTGGTCAAATCTTCATGCACACCTCTAAAACTTCTAGTGGATAAAACTAGACATAATCATCAACAAACCCTTTAATCCACAACTTCTCATCCTCAATGTACAACTCTAGCCAACATACAGAGCTTCATTACATCACTGGAAAACCTGCCTCTTCACTATCAACTGCATCAATTTTTGAATACTTCTGGATGCTCCTGCATCAAATTTTCTAATATTCAAATAGAATATCTTATTGGTAGTAAATCATATTTTATGGAAGTCGGCAAGGTTAACTTCATGCAGAATGCTCACCCAATTTGTTATGTAAATTTTGATTGGAATTACAACGCCATGATTTAATATTTGATTTGAATTTGGGTCTTGGTTTAATACCGATATTTTTTTGTGTGTTGATTGTGTACAACTTGGGATAGGGTTTCTCCCTCAAATCCTTTGTCTATTGAACTTGTGTTTTTTTTTCATATGGCGCTAGCGTCTTGCTTGTTCAACCGATTTGTATATAGTGGATGCATGCATCAAATACTCCTAGTTCTTTTCATCTAATTCAATACTAATCCAAATTCTACATTATTTGATGGCTCAAAATTCATTCTGACTGCAAATTTTCAATGGCTAGTTCTGCTTTACTATGGTTATTTATTGTTTATAAGTATGCTATCCCTTCATGCATTGCTTGCATGTCCTGTGCAGAAGGAATCTTGCAATTTCATCTTTTTAATTTACCATGCACCATCTATAGTCTATGTTGCATCCTTATCTCCAAGCCATTGAATGTACTAATTTCTAGGGGTGGTTGTCTATCCACCTCTTGTTCGCTGTATACTAATGTACGTTGCTCTCCCTTCCAACTGATTTAAGAGCTTAAGCCTTATATGAATTATGCTTTGGAAATCTCCTTGCTAGTTGTATATGCATTTACCCATGTTGTCCCTTTCTCCTTGGTATGCAAGTTTGGGAATGCACAAGGCATCACTACTTTTGGTATTAAGCGGCTGCTATTGTCTGCCAATCTACCCTTGATGCATACGGACTTTACTATGCCATCTTCTCTATTTTAAGCATGCAAATTTATAATTTTAGCCATCGCCCTCTTATGTATTCTAAATTACTTCTAGAGTCGACTATTAGTATAGTCCTTTAGTCTCCTTATGACGTTTTTCCTCGTTTGTCGGTTTTCTCTACTAAATACTCTAATTTATACCACAACCAATACACTTCTATGCCCTTTTGATAGTAGACATTTATGTTTTCCATATCAGATTCATCACTTATTGCATGGTATAAATTGCATGAGATGATACTAGTAGCATGTAGTCGATGCAATCAAAGAATAGATACGGTTGTGTTCTCTTTTAATCACTATGTTTAATTTTTGTGATCTCCAGTGTAAAATTTATGCTGACCTTAAGTTTTGATCGTGCACTATTGTTCTTATATAGATGCATGCAATCAAACTATAGTTTTAATTTATCTCATCAACTTTCAATGCATGCGTGGGTTGTAAATCGGTCGATAGAAAATAAGTTTTGATTTGGTTGTCAAGTCATTATTTTTGAATGTTTATTTTATATATTTATAAACTTTGGTATTTATTATATGTTATTTCATTATATATTTTGTGTTTCTTAAATGGGTAAAATGGGAATATGATATTTGGAATTATTGTAATAAGATGAGTATTTCAGAAACAAGTGGTCCTTCATTATTGGGATAATAATATAATTTGTTTAAATTTAATTGAGAGAAGAATAAACAAAGGAGATTTGATTTAAATGCATGTATGAGTTAGTAATGTTTGTATTTGGGTAATAGGGTTGTATAGTGAATGTAAATAAACTTATATTGTTCTTAATTAAGAATGATTATTTTATTTGTTAAAGAAAGGGAGAATAAAATAAGACATTTAGATTATGACAATACTCATCTTTTATGAACATCTAGTTCAAAAAATTTGACAAATGTTATGTTGGAAATTCGATATCTATACATATATATAAATGGTTGTTTATATATGTATGAAGATATTAGTGATTATCATGTTATAGTTAGAAATATTGTATTTTGAATTTTAGAAGTTGATCTATGTATTTTAACTATTTGGATATGAGGATAAGCATATTGAAGGACCAATTGAATGATTGTTTGGAAATTAAACAAAAGAAAATCATTTATTATATGTAGATAGTGGAAGGAGAATACCTTGTATATGTGGATCAATTAGTATTTTTATTCGAGAGTCTTGTATACCCAATCTTATCTGCTATTTTGTTAGTGTTTGGATCATTTTTGTGAGACTTGTGTATAGATGTAATGGGGAATGAAAAGTGGATTTTCGTTCATGTTTAGATCATCTTGTGAAGTGTACTATTGGTGTTATATCTTCTAGAGGCTAGGTAATGTTATTTGCATTGGAGTGTGTTTGATGCTCTTTATTGTTGTTTTCTTTCAATGACTTGATTTGGACTTAGCCATGCATGATGTATTTTGTTACTGAGGTATTTGAAATGTTTTATGGTATCATCATGATTATGATGGGAATACTCAAGGTTTTGTTTTGTGTGCATGTTGGTTATCCTTGTCATTTTCAGTGGTATGTTTCGTACCTAGGAGGAGTGGCTTTTGTTAGGGGCCAAAACCTTAAAGAGGTAACCTCGGTAACCTATTGAAAGTAGATAATCCAGTGAAAACTATAATCTTAATGTAATTAGGGGTTTCGTGTAGCATCTCATATTAATTCAAATAAGTTAGCCTCACTCATGGCTCAAGTGCTCGTTTGGGCTTGGGATGAGTGGGAAGGCCTGAAATGGTGATGATCAACTTCCTTGTCCCTTTGAAAGGTATGTTGATCCCGCATGAGTGAGAATGGGGGCCAGGGATCAGTTGAGTTTGCTAGAGTTTAACCAGGTAGGGGGGTCTGTAACCTATGAAGATCCACATTGGGTAACCCTTGTCGAGCTTATGTGATGACACTCTTATCCTTGTACATGTTTGTGTTCTCTTGTGTAGAGTCACTTGTGGTTATTTGGTTTCCTCTGGGGGTTTTTTCATTCTCATATCGTTTTGATATTGTCATGTCGTTATGTGTATGTTAGTCATGTGATGTATGTTTTGTCTTCTTTGATGTTTGTTTGACTTGAGGACCTGATGCTATCTCCTAGCATGGGGTCTAGGATTTTGAGTACCACACAGTTGGGAGGAATGTGCCTTTTTCTCCATTGGGTCCCCTTGTAGGTGATGTTGTTTGAGACAAGTTTGTTCTTGATAGGTTCCTGGATTCACATTGTTCACCGAGATAACCGTTGGGTGTGCTCATGAACATGATCGAAAATTATACTTTTTCATCTACTATATTGTATTCACTCATGATGATTTCATGAGACTTCATTGTATTATGATTCTAGATGTATCGATATTTTTCACAATCTTGTTTGTTGTATCTTGAACTTGTAACTTACATCCCTTTATGATAATGTTATCGATTTATGATATATTCATATGTTTCATGTGTTTGGATCTTAATGTGTTATTATTCTTATGTTAGATTAGTAGCGTAGATGTGGAACCCTTTGAATGTTTGTGTTATGTTACTTATCATATGTTTTTAATGATTTTTTTAAAAATAAAATAAATTATTTAGTTATTTGGTTGCATTATATGTTGTTCTCTGGGTTCCATGACGGGGCGTTATAGCTTGGTATCGGAGCATTGGGTTCATACAGTGGGTACTCTGGGTACATTAATCTAGATACACTAAGCCCATTATGTCAACCTAGTGTGTGTACTCATGTAGTTATGTATTAATTTGTTGACCATTCACATTTGATAGCCTTAAATGGGTCTGTAGGTGGTGTGTGGTCCAATGGCGCAGAAAAATGAAGGAAAGGATAGGATCCTCGGTGTAGTGCACAATGCACTGATATCCTTTCTATCAGGAAACACATCATGAACTCTTGGGTAGCCTTGTGTGTTTTTTGGTAATGTGAATTTTGTGTATGTTAAGAATGTGTATAAAATCAACAATATAGTGCTTGACTTTTGATTTTTTGTATTTTCCTTTCTGCTACCCTTGCTTAATTGTTTGTGACTCTTTTCTTGGGTGGTGTGTGTAGGATTCCTAGGGGTCATGGTAGAGGTCTAGGAGGTGGTCGTGGATTCAATCATCTGAACACTTCTTTTCTGAGTCCCCACGAGAATGATCGTGAGGAGAACCTAGGTCCTCAGTTAGGTTCTTTGCTTGAAGATATTCTTACTCGACTAGGTCCTAGACAAGGGGGTGGTCAACAAGTCTGTAGGGAAAGAGAAAGGTTCCCTAGGAGGAGAAATGTTTCATCATTAGCAAGACTTATGGTGGGCCTTTTGAGGGCACGTTCTCCCTCATCAATCGTTCTAGTAGTGGTTTGGAGTTTTAGAATTGGATGATTGGTGTTCATTTTGGTAGGGCGTCTCCAACAGGCTTTGGGTTTCAGGGTGATCGTCTTTCGTCTAGAAGGATCTAGAGTTGGTTGCAAGCCCAGCTCTTTCATCCTAGTCAATCAACTCAAAGCACACAGGTTGTAATGGGTAGAGGTATCCATTGTTTCTCTTGTGGTTGATAGGGCCACATAACTAGACAATGTCTTCAAAGGAACACACCTGAATTTAGTCAGAGGTTGGCGGCCACAGTGCCAGCAAGGAATGATGCAGGAAGGTCCCATAGGGTGATTACAATGGTTGATCATCATCGAGCAGAGAATTAGGGTACATATGTGGAGATTACTGGTAGTGGTCAGGCAGCTCACTCAGGAGCCCATGGAAATCTTATGGTACAAGAGACTGAGGAAGTTCCTTTAGTGTTTTTTTCTTTGCATTGACATTTTTTATAATAAGTTATGTGTTTTGAGACTTTCTTGGTGGTTGCTTCACCATGTTGGTTTGTATGGATTGACAATGTATTTGGCTTGGATGATTATTGTTTCACAAAAACTGCTGACCTTCGTAGTTATTATTTTCCTTTGTGGCTACGCCTTATCTTTTATCGCTAAGAAACCTTCGGCATTTGCCACATGGCTTCCTCTCAGAGCTTTTTGTTGTTCTGTATCACTTCACTTTTGTTGGGTTTCGTCTACATGACACGTGGCTTTCTCTGGCCACTTTTCAAATTGGGCCCACCATGCAGTTACTATCGCTCAACATCGCCCACATGGCTACCTCTTGGACCTTTTCATTGGGAATCCCTTATTCTTTGTGTCGAGCTTCATCTGCTCGATGCGTGCCATTTTCTTGTGCGCCAGTTTTCTAGGAGTTGATATTGCACCAATTTTTCTCGCTTGTTGTTGCGTTTTCTTCTTCAAGGCCGCATTTTTGTTTCTTCTACTGCATGGCCTTGTTTTCTCTATGGAGGTTGTGTTGGCGCATTGTTGAGCGTTCCTTTTGTTCAGTGTCGGCTCAAGAAGATCTAGGATGTCGAGGTTTGATCAAGGCATCTTTCTTCATGGTTGTCAAGCAGTGGGCTAGCCTATATAGGCTGCCTTGCTTCTATTTTATTAGTTTGTTGATTAGATAGATAGAAAAACTCTCGAGCACTGGGAAAAGGCTCAGTAATATTTTTATTAAACTTGAAGTTTGTAGACTATGCCAATCAATTCAACCTTTCTTTTTTTCATGTATTTGATAAGATTGTTAGTCTGTGTTGTTATTTTCCTATAATCTATGAATGCCTGTTCTTTAGCTTTTATGATCTTTCATAGCTAAATAAAGATAGATCATGTTTTTTGACTCCTCTATGTTGGCTAAAGTTATGTCAGATTATGCTATGCAATTAGTGGGTGTTTTTTATGTTTTAAAGTGATTTTGAGAAAATTTACTTAATAAACAACATTTGGTGGTTTGGGCTTTTGCATCCAGCACTGTGCTCTGGTAAATTCATTTATGATTTTGGTGCATCATCTATAATTTAGATTTCATGTTTTGATGTCTTTCTAACCCTTTACCTCCCCCACTAAATGAAGATCCGGCTTCGATAAAACCTCGGAGGTCACTTAGCTAGTGCACCATGTCCCCTAATAGCTAAGTTTCCCATAAGACTGCTACTATCTGCAAAATCCTACGTCAACAATTTTTTTTCTGGCAGGCCCAGTGGGATGTGAACCAACACGTTTGCTTGATCTTATAAGTGTGTATGAGCCATTGGCCTGTAGCTAGGTTGCAAACTGCAAGATTCCTTGGCCAACTCGTATGACCCTTTGTTTATGTGCACCTGAGAGGTCAGCAAGGTAGTCCTTCACCTCCTCTGTAGATCCTCCTTCTCCACCTTTACCTCCTTCTCCATCATTACCTCCCTTTCCTGCACCTATGGCCGCTAGAAATTATGTAGCCTGGGATGCTGGCAGTCCTTTAGTAGCACCTATGCCTCCTGCAGTATGGGCCCCGATTCCTGCTTCCCCTCTAAAAGTTATCCCTAAGTATTCCAAGGATGAGTCTAAGACACCAATGGAGCACCTGCAAGATGTGGCAGATGTATGTCTGGTACATGGTCCATCAAATGAAAATGTAGCTCTTAGATTGCTCATTGCCTCCTTCCAAGGAAAGGTGTTGAACTGGTATAGAACTCTTGAGGATAATACTATTGCTACTTGCGACCAACTCGAAACCCTATTTTATGAGCGTTTTTCAAATGCTGGGGATAAGTCTTCATTATATCATCAACTAGCTAACATAAAGTGAGCTCCTCATGAAGTTGTACCTGATTTCAATGCACATTTTCATTCGACTTGGTAGAGAGTGCCTATTGGTAGTCGGCCGCCCCCGGATTTGGCGTTTGTATTCTACTTGAAGTCCATCAATCTTGATATTTCCATGATGCTATAGGCTCTTGGCGGAGAGACTCTTCCTGATTCTTATTCCTTGGCTGTCATTGCAGAAAATAGCCTGATTGCTGCTGGAAAGTTGGCACCGAGACCCATCATACCATTATTCCCCAAGTGCAATTTCGTGGAAGCCGAAGCTCCCTCAACCAGTGTGCCTACAACTCCTCCCCAGTCTATGTACGTGTATCCCAAAATAGCTCTGAGTGTAGCTCCGATTGTGGCTCCAGTACCTAATCCCTTGGTGGTCGACATGAACGAGATGAGAGAACAGATGCGGGCCATTACTAATGAATTTACTACCATGAAGCGGCAGCAATATAGCTATCAGAAGCTAGCATACCAAAATTATCAAATTGGAAAAGCTTCGTACCAATCAAATTAGTGGCAAGATAGATCGTGTGAAAATACTTAGGCGTAGCCGAATAACCAAGTTGTTCTAGTGACCCTGCCGATGCAGACCGTCCATCCTAGTTCAAACAAAGAGCTTGTTGCGAGACAAAATAACTTAGCTGAAGACGCTAATTCATGGTGTTTTCCTTGTAATGATGCTCACATGCTAAGAAATTGTCTGTAGGGAAAATTGCAACAAAAAATTGCAGAACAACATAGCCAAGGTGGTGCACCTAATCCTAGCAACCAATCATACACCTTTCAGTAGATGGACAATGTAGTCCTCATTGCTCAAATGCTAGGAATGTCCATTTAGCAGGAGTCGGACATAGTTCCAGACCAAGCGCTCTTTTCATGGATGGAAGGAGAAGAGTCAGCATTTCTGAATGACTTTCCTATGACTCAAATGCCATGAGTGGAATCTATTTACAACACGCATTCAAAGTGTAGATTCAGCAGAGAATTCACATATCCGCCAACTAACGCTCCATCTCAACCAACACCTAGTCCATCGGCAGGCCCATTGTTAGTCCCACAACAGACCAATGTGACTCCTCCCAGTTCTGTGAATCCACCTCCTCTGAAGGCAAAGGCTCCTATGACTATCCCGACTATTACCAAATAGCTAGACATACTAGCTGAGAGGCTTATATCAACTGCAAAACCTAAAGAGCAAGCAATCGTGACTCATCAGTCACGAGCACAGTTCAATGTGGTGGAACAACTAAAGAAGTCTTCTTCTAACGCTTCTTTGTGGGATGTCCTGGCTATTCTAGAGAAGAAGGTGCTATTACAAAAAGCATTGTCAGGAGAGGAAGATGTGAAGGTGCCCAATTAGCCCAATGAAGAAAAAATATCTAGGCCGAACCTAGATAAAGTGCTAACAAATCAACTAGACAAAAAGCTCGAAGGCGAAAAAGAGATTAAGCCTAAACCTAAGCCTTTATTTCTAACACTTATCATTGGCGACAAGCTGTTACATAATTGTATGATCAACTTTGGTGCTAGCACCACTGTCATGCCTAAGCAAGTAGTTGATGCCTTAGGTTTAAAATATGAGCCTCTTAACAAGGGAATCATGCCGCTAGATGGAAATAAAATTGATACCATTCAGGTAATCAAGGGATTTCCTATGACATTGTTTGCCTACCCCAGTATCACTATAAATTAAGATACCGTACTCATTCATATTCCTCCTCTATTTGGGATTTCTTTGTCCCGAGAGTTCACAACAAATCTTGGAGGATATCTTGCATTGGACTAGTCACACCTGATCTTGAGGACCAAACATGGAGCCAAGATGTAGCTACTATTAGAAACTTTGCATTCTGAACAAGTTGTTGATGAGGCCTTGCTCAAATTTGAAGTGGCACATACTTCAATTACCCAGGAAGAAAGGTTCAATGTGGAATTTCTAGAAGAAGAAGAGGCTACTAGCTCCCGGGCAGAGGATGAAGAAACTTTGTTGAATGAATTTATAGATACAGACCCTTTTGGGAATTATCATGCAATTGGGCTCGGGACTTATGTCATACACGAGGAAGGGAAGTATGTTCCTAGAGTTACTAAACAGTTTGAAGGTGAAACACCCTTAGAGTTATGGACTTTGCATTTTGATGGAGCGAGATGCAGAGCCGGAGCTAGAGCAGGAATATTTTTGACATCTCCATCTAAAGAAAAGACCTTGAGGTCTTACCACTTCCAGTTTGCATGCTCAAACAATGAAGTGGAGTATGAAGATCTTGTCCATGGTTTGAGCCTTGCAGAGCAAATGGGCGCAAAGCAAATAATTGAGTTCAAAGGTTTGGAGTTGGTGGTCAACCAAATCCGAGGGATTTCTGCTACAAAGAATGTCTGTATGCAATCCTATCAGCATAGATTCTAGGATCTTATTGAAAACTTTGAGCAATTTAATATTCAAGCTATACAAAGAGAAAGGAACTCTGAAGCTGACCGAATGGCGACTATCGGGGCTCAGTTTGAGCCAACCTCCAAGTTATTGAAAAATAAGCATGCGGTGAGAGCAATTGTAAGACCTGCTATTCCAAACAATAATCAAGATTGACAAGTATTCGATAGTGATGCCCATATTGCATCATTTCTCCAGTCATCTGGGGAATTCGTTGATCAGTTGCAACCAAAGATCACCGAAGCCCTAATCAAGTTATCCAGTTGAAATTGAACAAGCTTCTGAGAGGCCTGGTCACTCTTGAGAGCCTATTTGATTCCGATGATGCAATGAGAGACAAAAGGAAGCTTGTAGCTGACAAAGGTGACTACACCGATTTGCATACCGGAGAGGATAGGAAGCTCAAGGTCGGGAAAGAAGTATCTAAGAAGAATAAAGATAGACTAAGGAACTTCTATGAGGAATATCCGAGTGTAGTAGCCTGGTCATATGATGATTTTAAGCGATACGAACCTAGGATTATTGAGCATACAATTGATCTATCAAAAGGAGCGAAGCCAGTTCATCAAAGACAAAGGCCTATGAACCCAAATATTGAATCTCTTATGTCACAAGAATTTAATAAATTGATTGCATCCCGAATAGTGTTTCCAATCAAACATAATACTTGGGTGTCAAACCTGGTACCAGTCTAGAAGAATAATGGAGACATATGACTATGTGTAGACTTCTAAGACTTAAATAGAGTGTCTTTAAAGGATCATTACCCCCTCTCTTTAATGGAGGTAATTCTACAAATCGTAGCTGGTTCTGAAATGTTTTCAATGTTGGATGGCTTTTTGGGATACAATTAGATTTGGGTAAAAGAAGAAGACCAACACAAAACATCATTCACCACAAAGTGGGCAACATATGCATATGCCAAGATTCCCTTTGGACTCTCGAATGTTGGAGCCACCTTCCAGAGAGCCATGGATATTTCCTTTAAGGATTTAATCCTTAAGATTATACTTATCTATCTGGATGACTTGATAGTATTTTCAAAATCTATTGATGATCACTTTGATCATCTAGAGCTTGTCTTCCAGAAGTGACAGGAATTCGGGATTTCTCTGAACCTAAAGAAATGTGTGTTCGGAGTTCCCCAGGGAAAGCTATTGGGGTATGTTGTCTCAAAGGAGGGCATCGCCATTGATCTTGAAAGAGTTGATGCAATTTGGGAGCTTCCGTTACCTGTAAACAAGAAGGGAGTGCAATCATTTCTAGGTAAGGTCAACTTAATTATCTTATTCATTGCAGATTTTGCAGGGATCATTCGACCGATTACCTTGATGCTTAAAAAAGACCAAACTTTCAAATGGACGGCAAAGGCCAAAAAAGCTTTTGAGCTTATAAATGAGGTCATTTCTTCTGCCCCTGTGTTAGTCAACCCAGACCTATCAACAAATTTTATCATGTATTTTTTTGGTGGTGGCAATAATATTGCCACTATTCTTATGCAAAGAGATTATGAGGATAAAAGGGAGTCTCTTGTTTCCTTCTACTCATGCACCTTAAAGGAGTATGAGGTAAAATAGAATTTTGTAGAAAAGCATGTCTTTTCTATTGTGAAAGGGCTTAAGAAGTTCCGGCACCGGATATCATACAATAAGGTGATTGTTTATGTACCACATCCTAGTGTGCGGGAGTATATCATGGAAGGAGAAATCATAGAGAAAAGATCTAACTAGATTACCAAGATCCTAGAGTATGATATTGAAGTCAGGCCTATCAAAAATGTGAAAGGGAAAGGATTGTGTGAATACCTCGCTGAAAACAATGAACCAGTGACATAGCTTGAAGCCCCAGAACCTGTCTTACTGAACAAAGAAAGCTCCAAAGGTGATTGGTTGGAAGATCAGATAAACTTCATACAAATAGGAAGGTATCCGATCAATCTCCCTTCTTTTAAGAGGTGTTTCTATCATTTACAAAATAGCAATTATGTTCTCTTGGAAGGTGTATTGTTCAAAAGAAATTTTAATGGCATCCTGCTAAGGTGTGTAAATGAAGAACAGGCCAAGAGAATATTGGATCAATACCACAATGGCCCAGCTAGAGGACATTTTTCTGCAAGGACCACAATAATTAAAATTATATGTGCTGGTTACTTTTGGCCAACACTATTCAATGATGCATTTTTGTTAATAAAGTCTTGCAATGAATGTCAGTTTTAGGGCAGAAAGAGAAAGAATGCTGCTATGCCATTGAGGCCTATAGTAGTAGAGGAACCCTTTTCTCAATGGGGTTTAGACTTCTTTGGAATGATTAACCATTTCTCTTCACCTTGACACAGGTGGATATTGACAGCAATTGACTACTTCATCCGATGGGCAGAAGTAGTGTCATTGAAGAATGCAACGGAAGTAGAGATTGTTAACTTCCTGGAGGAGTTGGTAGCTATATTTGACCCACCAAAAATAATCATTTCCGATAATGCCAAAGCTTTCCTCTGCTTGAAGATGAGCTAATTTGCATTGAAATATGGGGTTTTCCTAAAAACCTCTTCTAACTATTATCCTATGGGGAATGGCCTCGCGGAGTCTACAAAGAAAAACCTCATCAGGTTAATCAAGAGGATAGGATTGGAACACCACAAAGAATGGCATAAGAACCTTTGAACAATGCTATGGGTAGACCATATCATGCCCAAGCAGATATTAAAGACATCTCCTTACAAGATGGTGTACGAAAAGGAGGCGTTGCTGCCTATTGCCATGGAAATCCCAACTCTCCAATTACTCAAATCTCTGGAGATCGAACATAACAGAGCAATGGAGTTATGGTATTTTGAGTTACTCGAGGTACAAGAGAAAAGAGAGCACACTCTTGAGGCCATGAACAACCACCAGCAGGTGGTAAAAAGGTGGTTTGATAGAAAGACATCCGACCAAGAGCTAAAATGTGGGGACTTGGTGCTCAAGTTCAATGAGCGTGGGGAAAAGCCTGGCCAACCCGTTTTAATGAATTTTTGTTTCTCTCCCTTCCATCCGTTTTAAGAGCTTAAGTCTTATATGAATTATTCTTTTTCTATCTCTTTGTTGGTTGTATATGCCTTTACCCATTTCCTCCCTTTCTCCTTGGTATGCAGGTTTGGGAATGCACAAGTCGTTGCTACTTTTGGTATTAAGCGGCTGCTATCATCTGGAAATCTCCCCTTGATGCATACAGAGTTTACTATGTCATCTTCTCTATTTTGTGCATGAAAATATATAATTTTAGCCATCGTTGTCTGATGTATTTTGAATTACTTTTGGAGTCGGTTATTAGTACAGTCCTTTAGTCTCCTTATAATGTTTTTACTTGTCCATCGGTTTTCTCTACTCGATACTCTAATTTATACCACAACCAGTACACTTCTAAGCTCTTTTGAAGTAGACATTTATGTTTTTTGTATCAGATTCACCACTTATTGCATGGTATAAATTTCATGAGATGATACTAGTAGCATGACGTCGATGGAATCAAATAATAGATATGGTTGTGTTCTCTTTTAATCACTGTGTTTAATTTTTTCATCTCCAGTGTAAAAGATATGACGACCTTAAGTTATGATTTTGCGCTATTGTTCTTATAGAGATGCATGCAATCAAATTATAGTTCTAATTTATCTCATCAACTTTGAATGCATGTGTGGGTTGCAAAGCGGTCGATAGAAAATAAGTTTTGATTCGGCTGTCAAGTCATTCTTTTTGAATATTTATTTTATATATTTATAAACTTTGGTATTTATTATATGTTATTTCGTTATATATTTTTTGTTTCTTAAAAAGGTAAAATGGGAATATGATATTAGGAATTATTGTAATAAGATGAGCATTTCAAAAACAAGTAGTCCTTCATTATAGGAATTATAATATAATTGTTTTAAATTTAATTGAGAGAAGAATAAATAAAGGAGATTTGATTTAAATGTATGTATGAGTTAGTAATGTTTGTATTTGGGTACTAGGGTTGTATAGTGAATGCAAATAAACTTATATTGTACTTAATTAAGAATGATTATTTTATTTGTTAAAGAAAAGGAGAAAATAAAATAAGACATTTAGATTATGACAATGCTTATCTTTTATGAACATCTAGTTCAAAATTTTTGACGAATGTTATGTTAGAAATTTGATATCTATACATATATATAAATGGTTGTTTATATATGTATGTAGATATTAGTGCTTATTATGTTGCAAAGGTTTAACTAGGTAGGAGGGTGGGTAAGCTATGAAGATCTGAATTGGGTAACCCATATTGAGCTTATGTGATGACACTCTTATCCTTCTATATGTTTGTGGTCTCTTGTGTAGAGTCACGTGTGGTTATATGGTTACCTTTGGGATTTTGTTTGTTGTCATATGGTTTTGATACTTTCATGTCGTTATGTGTATGTCAGGCATGTGATGTATGTTTTTTCTTCTTTGATTTTTGTTTGACTTGAGGACATGATACTATCTCCTAGCATGAGGGGTGGTCTTTCCAGTACCAAATAGTTGGGAGGAACGTGCCTTTTCCTCCATTAGGTCCCCTTGTAGGTGACGATGTTTGAGATGAGTTTGTTTTTGACAGGTTCCTAGATTCACGTTGTTCACCGAGATGATCGTTGGGCGTGCTTGTGAATGTGATCGATAGTTATACTTTTTGATCTTCTATATTGTATTCACTCATGATGATTTCATGAGACTTCATTGTATTATGATTTTGGATGTATCGATATTTGTCACAATCTCATTTGTTATATCTTGAACTTGTAACTTACATCCCTTTATGATAATTTTATCGAGTTAAGATATATTCATATGTTTCATGTGTTTGGATCTTAATGTGTTATTCTTCTTATGTTAGATTAGTAGTGTAGTTGTGGAGCCCTTTGAACATTCATGTTATGTTACTTGCCACATGTTGTTAATGAATGTTTTTTCAAAAAAGAAAAAAATTATTCAGTTATTTGGTTGCATTACATGTTGTTCCCTGGGTTCCATGATGGGGCATTACACCCTCTGAGTCCTAATTTTTTTTTTACAAATATATTATTCCTTAATTTGAATTTGGTGATAACTGGATCTAATATCCAACTTTATAAAATATATATCTCTATTTAATTCATCTAGCAAATCATCAATGTTTGGAATAGGAAACTTATCTTTGATGGTGTACATGTTGATCACTCTATAGTCTAGACACATGTTCCAAGTATCATCCTTCTTTCATACCATCACCACTAGTGAGGAGTAAGCACTTTGACTATGTCTGATAATTCGTACCTCTAACATCTCCTCAACAATATTTTCTATCTCACTTTTCTATATATGTGGATACCGATAAGGCCTGATGTTGGGAGGTTGGATACCTTGAACTAGGTATATGGCATGATCATGATCCCTCTTAGGAAAAAGTCCTTTAGGTATATCTTTGATAACCACCGAGTGATGCTCACTTATTGCTTGTAAATCTATATGGGTAGGAGCATTAGATTGAGAGACTTCTAATGAACATAAATGGGCCACAAATCCATCAACTCCTTTCTTGAGAAAATTTTTCATTTGATGAGATCTAACTATTTGTGGGGACTTTTCCTTCAACCCTCTTAGCTCTATTATCTTTCCTTCCAATTTGAACCTCATAAACAATTCTTGGAATTTCATCTAAATTATTCCCAAGGTAGTAAGCCATTGTACTCCCAAAATAATATATGTTGCACCCATGGAGATAGCATACATTGGGATATCAAGGTGATAATCTCCCATGGATAATTTAATGCTATGACACTTTCCAGAAAAATTGACAGTACCACAATCTGCAATCAAGACCTAAAATTCTGGAGCTGGATATATAAAATAATTTAGATGAGTAGCCAAATTTTTGTTGATGAAATTGTGAGTACTACCTGAGTTGATCAACACGATTACTTTATGCTTCTTTAAAAATCCGGCTACATTGAGAGTTTAAGGGGCACTAAACCTAGAGAGTGCATGACAAGATATGATTTGTTGAGAATCATGTGATTCATCATCTAGATCCATATCACCCTCTAATATTGTTTCCTCCTCCTCTTCCTCACTTGGTCCTTCAATATAAAACAATTTATTTTCACTACATCTATGCCCTCGACTATATTTTCTATCTTAATTGAAACATAACCCTTTTTCTCATTTCTCCTCAATTTGTTGTGGAGTAAAGATAGTAGGTTGTGGTAGTGAATGTGTAGGAGATCTACTTTCACTAAAATTTAGATTCCCTTGTCTCTTACTAGCCAAAAAATTTTCCTCCACTTTCCTTGCCATTACTATTGCTTGTGATAAGGATTATGGTTGGAACAATCGTACTTCATATTTTATGTGATCCTCTAAACCTCTTAGAAATAGTTCCTTCATATGTTATTCTACCACATTCTCTACTCTTAGAGATAGGGTTTGAAATTTATGAATAGAATCCTTGACCATGCACATTTTCTTAATTGGGTGAGTTGGCAGAAGTAGCTATCCATAAACTTATCTCCATAATGAGTAGCAAGTTCCTCTTAAAAAATTGACCATGTGACCACACAACCCTTTTTTCTCTTCTCATCACATAACCAATGATCCCAAATACATTGATCTAGTTCCAAGTATAATGATGTCATAGCCACCTTTTGTTGACTAGGAACATGATGAATATCAAAGAACGGCTCTATTTGGCATAGCCAATTGGTTAGATCCTTGGCATCAAACTTTCTCATATCCAACTTAGGTATGAATTGCCTTGGCATATGATTATTAAATGAAGGATCCTTCTTGAAACCCCAGTTAATTCCAAGGAATTCATGTCCAACAAAAGAATTATCTTCCACCTTATGAGGTTAATCTTCACCCTTACACCACATAACTTGAATAAATGATTTAAATTTTCTCATTTCTTTCATAATATTCTCTAATGATGAAAAATCACCCTTGACTTTGTTTATTTCATCCTTAGGGTTAAAATCATCATTTTCTACTCCATTCTCTAAAGATTTCCCCAATGTGGTAGCATTCTTTTTGCCTCTTGTTGCATTCCCTATCATGATGGTAGAAAATAATTTTGCATTAAATCAACAAAAATGAAACTGAAATTCTCTGAAAAATTTTGTTGTAACTTACTAGGGCCAAGATACCACTTAGAAAAATCTCCAAGAAATTAGCATATTTGCAGCCTTGAGAATGAATTTGTTGAAAACCCTAATTTTGCAATAACTCACATATTTCAGTTCAATTTCTCCAATTTTTTAATTGTAGACTCCTCTATGATATCTTCAAAAACCCAATACAAATTAGGCTCCAATTCTTCAGTATGTGAGAGATATTCAACTTCTAAATAAATTGTGTAGAAACCCTAATTCTACAATAATTCACTCAAATATACTCCAATTCCTTTGAAATGTGGACTATAAATTCTTTAATATGGTCTTCAAAAACCCTTTAATTTTTTTCCAAAATGTGAAAGATATGCACCTTCCAAGATGACCTCCAAAATTGACCAAAATGCCATGTCATCATGGTGCTAAGATCATGCTCTGATACCACTTGAAATGAAATAAATTGCACAATAGAAGAATATGAAATAAAATATGCTAAAAATATTGAAGAATAATTGAGAATAACAAGCCACTTCGACTGGGCAAACCATCATGCTATGCCCTTAATATTGGAGTACATTGGGTTATGAATAGTCGGCTTATGGCTATCTTAACTCCTAATTAAGTCATATTATCATTATTGTATTGCCATTTAGTTGTTTAGGTTGGCCTAGGGCTTATATAGGGTTATCTAAGTTGGCATGGGTGGTATACTAGGCATAAATATGTATATATAGGAGGTTGTGAGTCTTATTTCATCATCAGATTATGAATTGTGTTCTCATTGGAGATATTTGGATGTTTTCCCCCTCGAAGTGGCCTACTATTCTCAGTTATTATTTAGTATTATCAGCATATTTTCTATCATATTCTTCTATTTTAAAATTTATTTCATTTTAAAACTTACTCTCTCGAATTGAATTCACAATTTGATCAATTTGAGAGCTTGTCTGATAATTAAATTCTCAATTTCATCCATTTTTCTTTGCATAATCATAGATTTTGTCTAAATTGTAGCACTCCACATCCATGAAGGACATAATCCCCATATGGGATTAAGGTTTTCACTTGTTTGACTGCTTTCATTTGATCTTCATTTGATATTTCATATTTTGAAAGGTAATTTTCTTGTGTAAACAATCACTGAGATTTATCTGTTTAATTGATCATTAGCTTTGAAAATATTGTTAAATTTAGTTTTAATAGTTTAATTAGGTTTATACATTTATAGGACCCTTTGTCATCATAGCAAGTTATGGCTCAAGCACATATCAATTGGATACCCCAGAAGACAAAACTCTAGCAATAGTAGCCATCTCAAAAAGTTCTATACCTCACTCATCAATATATCCTAACAAAAAAACCAAACAAAAAAATCATAAATCATAAAAATCATTGCCCTAATGAAAACCTGGCAAGCAGGTATCTTGGTGACATAAAAAAAAAAATTTAATATAAAAAAAAATAGTAAAGAGAAATAAATCATCCTTTAAGCGAAAACCACTCTTGTGGTTCTTCTAGGATAGGTATCATGGTGAAAACCTGGTAAACAAGTGTGTTTGAATAATTCTTGCATCACCATTTATCCTAACATCCATCTGCTCCATTCATCCCTCTCTCACACCCATCCCATAATAAATGTGTGCTCAATCATGGCTTGATAACTTGTTAAGTGTCAAACCTTGTCACACCATCTTCCATCTACATTATCACCATCCTTTATCCATACCATCCCACTATCCATAATAAAGGTAATTTTGTTCTAAACTGGGGGCATCCTCCTGAACCTGGTAGATGGATTGGATCCTCATTCATATCCCAAGTCCTGTAAATCCTTCAAAAATAGAAAAAAAATTAGATAATCCTTCAAAAATTAAAAACATCAAAAATCCAAAAGAAATCATAAAACATCAAAAATTCAAAAAAAGTGCAAAACCATCAAAATCCCATAAACATTGTTGGGTATCTTCATGTGAGCCACTTTGATTCCAATTATTGAACTATGATTTCATTATGTGTATAACATAGGAAAGTCCATCATTAATGATCCTCTAAGGCACTAGGTCAGTCCCCTTAGGTCCCCCTCTTAGTCTCTAAATCTACCAAAATACCAAAATATCCAAATAACCAAAAAATATCAAAAACAACCTCAAATAACCTCAAAAGCATAAAAACATTCAAAAAAAAAATCTCAAAATCCTACCTTCGCTATCGCCTATTTTCAATAAGCTATCCATCCATAATAAAAAAATTATCACCCTCACCCTTTGATGAAGCAATCAAACAACCATAGAAAAACATTGGAATCCCAAAGCATTCAAGCAAAAATCATGAAGACTTGATCATTATCAGACTAAAAATATGCATAAGCATTAATTGCATGTTGATCAATCCTATCATCATCATCATCATCAATATCTTGAAATGTTTCTTAATGAATAAACCATTCCTATAATGGGCACTATCAATGGACAACATCAACATTATTTATCTTATTTTTATCTTTTATTTTGATCTATCTTACTATCACATTCAAATGACTTCTTGTGGATGTCCATAAGGATTCAGAGAAGAAGGAATGAGGCATGATCATCAATTTCGTATGCCATTTTTTTTTAGGATATTTTTGCAATATGACCATGGAAAATACTTTCCTTGTGTGTGTGGAAGTCATTTTAGGAAACTAATGTGGCCTTGCATGTTAGGTTCTTCATACCTCTTTGTGCACTAGTCTGAAATGCTCTGAACTTCTAACCCATACACTCATAGTTCAAGGTTTTCATATGTTTGGTATGAGAAAGAATACTCCTTATTTATAAATTAAAATTCCACACAATAGATACAAAGCCACCTTGGTCATTAATACCCTAGTGCATCATGTCTATTTGCTACATTAAAAAGGATTGCAATGATAAAAGTTAGTTAGTATTTTCCATGAAGCAAAAGCATATTCATCACATTTTCATACATCCTCAATCATTGAAATTACTTAAAATTTTCCATGAAGAAAAACCATATTCATCACATTTTCATACATCATCATTCATTTATGCACACATTCACAACTATCATTAATAATCTATGGATTTTCAATAACTGGATTAAAACATCATAGATTTCTTCTGACTAACATCTTCATCCTACATTACAACATTGTTAGTATCACATGCATCTTGCATATGCAAACTTGTTAGCATGTCATATATCATCTATCACATATCATCCATATTATACATATCAGAACAAAACATTAGAAAATCCAAAAAATGAGCATGTCCATATACCATAATACATATCCATATATCATCAAGAAATCACTAGCATCAATGCATACAACATCCATTTCATAATGCATAACATAAAGCCATTATCAACATCACATGAAGTATATCATAAACATAATGCATATTATAAATTGTAGTGCAAAAAAACGCATCCCTTTTACCTTTTCACACTTGTTTGGTCCCTCCTAGTTAATTTGGACTTAATTGTGCCTTATTTTAGTGTTTTAAAGTGTGCCTCTTTACACTTTCATACATATTTAGGGATCCTTTAATTAATTGAGCTTAATTATGCCTTCATTGGCCATTTAATTCATTTTCTGAAGAGGAAACCCGACATTCATCAATGCCTAAACATAACACTTCTCATTGAGCAATGTGTGTCCTAGGTTGAGGGACCTAGGACCCATTTTCCCATGGGTGAATGGGTCCTCCCTTAGACCTAGGACCTGTTGATGGTGTTTTCTGCACAACAACAACTCAGATAGAATATATTATTCTATCTCTCTTGAAAGGTTGATCTCTATGAGAAAAGAGATAACCCCAAGGTCTCTCGGGTGTCAGGTCATGAAAAATAAGTGGAACCACTCAGTGATAAATGTGAAAATGTTGGTAATCACAAAGGGACCTTACAAAACAAATGTTGGAGACTCTAAACTTATCAGATTTTGCAACAGGGTGATACTTGAGTTCCTACTTTAACCATAGTTCAAGAAATAGCAAAAGGTAAGGGTTGCAAAAATCCTAAAATTAATGTTACTCCTAAGATCAACAATACCAATGAATAAATACTTGGAACAAACCAATCCCTTTAAAACTACTTTTTGTTTAACTCAGGCTATACTGCAATCTCATACTAACAATGCAATCTTCTAAGGAATTAAAAAATTTCAGATTATACACGTTCATCCAAGCCAACCTTAGTTTTGTAGTTGGCATGGAAAAGTTCCCACAATTGAACTAAGCACATAAATAATAGGTACAGGTTGACCTTGCATAGTAGTCCCACAATCAAGAAGCTTCCCAAAGTTTGAACCAGAGATTGCTACAACACTCCAAGCATTAAATCAAAAGAACCATCAAATTATTTACTCTAAACCTAAAATACATTTAAATATTTCCAAGCAATATGGAAGATAGAATAAGAACCATGCAAGACAAATCAATGCAAAGAAGACACCAATAATAACACAATGTATTCACTTTTATTAAATCACCAGTAATAACAACAATTTTGATATTATGTATTACAACATTTGCTTAAAAATGAAAATAACTCCTAATTCTTCTAATCTATTGTCTAACCGTTTACTTTCCAACAATAATCTGCATTTTCTTAACTAACCAACCAACCCACAAATGAGGCGAAATTCCATACTTATAGAAATCTTCTCGTGCTAGCCCAAGCTAGGGTTACAGAGAAGGTCGTCCACCAACCCTATCAGCCTAGACAACCTACACTAAATCACCATCCTATAATGAATACATGAGGTGCCCCTTCAGATCGGCCTAGGATCTCCACAAATCCCGAATCAGATCGATAAAACCCTGTAGGTCCCTTCACCATTAATGTCCCACTAACACAAAGAAAAAAAAAGGTAACACACGCATCATATGAGTGTGAATACGAGTGACTGACCAATCACCCGAGCTGGGCCTCTCAGATGACTCTAATCGAGTCAAACCAGTTTGAACCCTCCATGTCACGCCCAACTCAGACAAACGATCCTTGAGCGCATCGACCCAGCCACGTACAAGCGAGTTTCACCTGCCTGTAGTTGCAAAATGTACCTAGCTGCAATCTCGCAAATCTTGCAACATCCTCAAAGTACACCCACTTCTTCCCTTGGCCTCGACAACAACAACCTGCCTAATCCAACCTGCATTCAAAATGGTCACCATTAACATTCATTATGGCATGAAAATATGTGTTAATCAAATGCAAAAAATATGCTAATCATCAGAGAGATCCAAAACTGCCACCAAAATCTATTAAAACTTCATTAAAGCAGCCCTATCAAAGTTCAGGAACTTCACCCCTTTGCGGAATTCAACTCTGGAAGGAATTTCGAGGAATTCCGAGCTAGGCAAATTTTAGTGAGGGAAGCACAAAAATCACCAGAAGGCCAATCATAGATCAGTCAAAACTCTAGGAATGTGTGCACATATCATTAAATCATCCAAATCCATCATGCAATGCAGAACTATTAATCGTCAACTTGTGAATCCCCTCAGTCTTTGACAAATAGCAAACTTTTGAAAAAATCCGACAGGGGCAGAAATCACCGAAACTAGAAATACTTAGCACATCATGGGAAAATGAAGCAGGGACAGACTGTTAGAAACCAAGATCAGACATGCAAACCAAAAGGCCTTCCACAGAAGAGAAAAACAATAAAAAGCAAGAGCTTTGCATGAAGATGTGCAAATTGATATATTCCAAATTAATAAATTACATGAGATGATTTTCTTTATAAAAGAAATGTATGCAACCCTAATGTTTACCTAAAAACAACTCAACTAAATAAAACTTACTTATTAATTAAGTAAACTAATTATTACCTAATCAAAACTTAAGTAAACTTAATAAAGTGTAATTAGATAATTAATTACACCAACACCCTCCCTTAAGTGCAACTTAGGGAGACTAAAAAAGCATGCACCTAAAACTAAGATGAATGTAAGAAAGCATGAATGAGTCCCGAAAACAAGGCCTGATCAAGTACCCATGTACAAATACAATGAAAGAGTAAGAGAAAGAGGAGAAAACCCAGTGGGACAACCCCCCCCCTCAAAGAGATGACCTACTGCAAAGAAGCTCTGGAAGAACACTGTGGAGTAACACTGGAACCTGAATCCAGCAAGCAAGGAAAGATACTTATGTTTACAAGAAACCATATCAGAATCATAATAATCCAACATCAGACCCGATGCCACGGAACACTCAAAAACTCCAAACGGGAACAACCCTGGAATCTATGAAGCAACAATAGATAAAATGAATGATGTGATATTGAAATGAAGTGCAAATATTCAAGTTGCACCCTACCAACTACCAAAATATCCAAGTAATCTCCAAAACACCCATCGGGCCAAATCTGGAATAATGATAAACCTGGGATAGATTCAGAAAAAAGTGCATGAAAAGCAACATAGATCTCCTCAATACCTTTCCAATGCCGCAAAGATAATGAAAATCGAAGATTGTGGCAAAAAGTTATGAGCTCAGAAGTGATAAATAAACATCTAACTTCAAACAGCAATAAATGCAACTAAATAGAAAAATACTAAAATATAAATTGCACCACAAGAAATTGCTAAGAACCAATTTTCCGACGATATCTTGTTTGCCCAATTTCGATACCATATGCCCAAGTTATACAAAAAAGAAAAACATTGCTCCTTTAGGGAAAACTGGGGTAAGGAGGGGGCAAAGAGGGGCTGTACGGACGATGATGTCATGCTGATGTTAGCACTTCGCAGGGAAAATATTGATGGCCATCTGGCAATCGCCGCAAAAAGGCAGTATCCTTGCAAAAAAATTGACGATCGTCGGATAGGCCCTCGATTCACCATATGATTGTTGTAGGGGCTGTGTTCGGCTGGGGGTGGGCGCATAGCGCTTGGTCCCCCATACAAACTCGACGGATGGCGCTAGAGCCCCCAGGAGCTGGCTGGGACCGCGGGTGCAGGGTGGAGCAACCACCAATGGTGGTGGTGGACTGGTGGCTGCCTGGTGGCGGGGCCGGTGGAATTGGCTTCTATGCGAGCGACGCATTTGTGAATGCATTTTTTTATATTTTTAATATTTTTTTTTCAAAAAAATGCCTCGAAATACATGTTAGGGAGGGCATATGGCCTCCCTAGCAAAAAGGTTTTGCCTCAAAAACCAACTACTACAAAATTGACTATTTGATAGGCGTTTCTAGGGTTTTGGGGCGCTGTGAGCGTGATCGATGTGTCCATTTTTCTCCAAGATGCTCCGAAAAAATAGGCTACTCCCAAAGCTTCCAAAAAATCACCGAACTTGAAACCCTCACAGATCTAGCAATTGATGACCAGAATCTGAAAAATGAAAGCCAATCCTAAATTTTTATAGTGCTCTGAATCCAATGGTGAAGCCCAATCTGATCCAAAATGCCACATAGATGAACTCAAGGCATTAAACCCTCGAGGAACCTTGAACGAACTCTGCAATGATTTTCTCCAAAATCTCAGAAGGGGTTGCATGTCAAAGCTCTGATACCATGTTAGAAACCAAGATCAGACATGCAAACCAAAAGGCCTTCCATAGAAGAGAAAAACAAATTGATATATTCAGAATTAAGATAAATTACATGAGATGATTTGCTTTATAAAGGAAATGTATGCAACCCTAATGTTGGCCTAAAAACAACTCAACTAAATAAAGCTTACTTATTAATTAAGTAAACTAATTATTACCTAATCAAAACCTAAGTAAACTTAAAAAAGTGTAATTAGATAATTAATTACATCAACATGGACTATTGAGATTTTCCCAAGGCAACAAACTTTTATGAAGTCAACACAGTTTACACATCATTGACCGATAATCTGACCTTCCAATGCCTCCAAAGCAACCAAAAATGCACTACCACAAGCCAACCATTCAACCACCAAGGTAATGTGGTAAACCACAGCACCGTAAGCCGAGCACAAAGCCCCCACGGTATGACAGTGAACCACACAACCGCGACCGAGCTTGGAGACACCCATAGTATCGAGGTAAACCGCGCTACTACGCTAGACAGACCAACCTCACACAACCACGCCATCGACTAAAGACTCGCAGTAAGGTGGGACCATCACCCAACCGCATCGGGAATGAAATTTCCTCGTGGTAAGGTGGTACCACTACCCAACCATGACCTAGATGCAAAATCCCTCTCAGCATCGAGGTAAACAACCTAAGGCACAACCCAGGAAAATGAAGAGGCGAAGGAAAATCTAGAAAAAACCAGGGAAGATAGAAATCTGCAAAGCATCAAAATCCCCGAAGACAGCGTAGAACCAACCCCGTCGGGTTTTCCAAGCAACCGGGGTAATCCATTTGAAGGGAAAATTCTCGAAAATAGGGAAAAACCCAAAATTCCCCAAAAGACTTAAGAGTTTTAAAGTGTTAGCATAATGGGGGCACTTTACAAGCAAGATAGGCATTTAGGAACATTGTAAAGTAACCCAAATCCAAGACTAAAGGACCAAAGCACTCAAAAAACAAAAAATCAATATTTTCAAAGACAAGCTCAAAAAAGGGCAAGGCCATAGAAAAGCACCAAAAGGCCAGGAAAAAGAGGGTCCCTGCTTTTAGTGGGGCATGTGTGCAAAACTGCACAACAGGACCTAAATTTAAATTATGTTTTTGATGGGATTTTAACATATTCAAATTTATATTTCAATAACGGATTGTGATATTTGAATTTTGTGAAATTAAGGTTACATATCAATAAATATAAGGTCATTTCACCATGTTTCACCTAGAATTTTCAAGAGAGCATCCTAGCAATTTTATTAGAAAATTTATGAAATTTCAAGAGAACTTTCAAGAGCATTTTGGAGAACTTCAAGGCATTGAAGAGAAAATTTACCAAAGTTTTATTGCAGAAATCAAGATGCAATTGTCATATCAAAGTCTTATTGCATCATGCATGTTTTTGGAGCTAATATGGTGATGTAGGTTTCATGACCCATTCAAGCATTCAAAGCATTATTTCAACTTAAGATTCAAGGTTCAAGATCTACATCCATTGAACCCATTTCATGCAAGTTGAAGATCTACATTCCAAGGTTTATTCAAGGGTTTGTTGAGTGGTAGCATAGATTTTTCCATTCTTCATTCCCTCTTTCATGTTTCATTTTATTTCAAGGTTTGATTACCAGAATGGGGTTTGACCAAGACAAACCCCCATTCACCAAAAAACAAAATATTTTTCCCTCTTTATTTGTGATTGTGGATTTGGGTGGAAGAAATCATCAAGACCCTTTGAAGAGAAAAAATGAAGAAGTCAAAGTTGCAAAAGTTGTCATAAAAGTTATCACCTCATGGAAAATAATTTACATAATTTATTTTTGTCTTTCTAAACCTAAAACTTGGGAAAATTAGAAAACTTGGATCTGTAGTAGAGGCTCTTGAAGGTTGCAAAAAAACCCTAACCCAAGACTCATTCACCCCTAGGCGAATGAGTCCCAAATCAGCTTCAGAAACTAACTTTTGGTGACTGGTACACATGCTTCTGCCCTAGTTCTTTCACTATTGAGCTTAATCTTGTTGTTCCAAGTGTTGGATTGCAATTTGGTGTTGATTTACTATTTTTAGTTTTTCTCCCAAAAGTGTTGTTTGACCACCTAACCCCCATCCTGACACAAAAAGGAAATATGAGGATCCACACCTGTAGTTGACTCACCTAAGGGTTGTAAGACAATTATTTATCTAGATCTCATTTCCTAATAAAATTGTGAAAGATAGGTCCATCATATTCCTTTGATGCAAACCCATTTTTCATCATTTCATAAACTATCTCATAACACATCATAAGTCATATCAAAATTTTCATCTCTCATATATCATCAAAAATAAATAAAGTCATGATATATCATCATCATCAATAAACATGTGTAATACATATCAACTATATCAAAATTTACATATATACAAAGCCTCAAATTGGTTAATG
Source organism: Sequoiadendron giganteum (assembly GCA_007115665.2). Taxonomy (NCBI): domain Eukaryota; kingdom Viridiplantae; phylum Streptophyta; class Pinopsida; order Cupressales; family Cupressaceae; genus Sequoiadendron; species Sequoiadendron giganteum. Next base: position 473,458,675 of record CM021106.1, on the reverse strand, counting down.
GATGTATATACATCATAAGAATCATGTATACAAAATTCTACAAAAGTAATGAAAGAAGATCAAACTATATAAACCATGTTGATCTCCATCTAGAGGTGGGTCCCTGGTGACCATCATGGACTAGGGATCTCTGATCATGCTCATCATTTCGTAGAGATCTATGTGGTTATAGGATGGGGTCAAAATATTGTACCAGTGGTATGCTAATAGACCCCTCGCCTGAACTACTAGGCTTTGTCGCTATGGTGTTACTCGTCAAGCCAAACCTAGGCCATCTTTAGGACCTAGGAACCTATGCCTCATGGAGATTCTTGTAATAGGTCCTCTCCTTGATCATTTTATCACTCTCCTACTGATACTATGCATCCCTCTTTGTTGTTGTGGTGGCCACTTGTACCTCTAATGCCTAACTATGGGTGAGCTCACTATCTCTCTCCAACCTGAGTATCCCTATCAATAATCACCTAATCACACTCACCATGAGCTTAAACTCTCTCCATAGTCACCTATGCAAGTCTCACTACTAAAACTCCTTGTCTGACAAGTGTAGGAGGAGGTGCCTGATGTACTTGATGATCCTTGGACACTATTGTTGGTGACCATCCCCCTGAGCCTACCTTTCATCCTATTGTGCATGTTGTTGTTTCTCATTGGCATTCCTCATCCTTTGCCTCGCCTCTCAGCTACCTATAGAACTTGCTCTCCTCCTTCGACCTATGACAATGCCTCCTGCACCTATGCCTCCAAGAATAATAGTAAACCTCAATGTACACCTATGTGCCCGCATGAATTTGTTGGCATATTGTTGTCACTGATGTCAAAAGGGGATCAAGAGTGAGATGGAATTGATCCTAGCAAAGGGAGTTATGTAATTGATGCCAAAAAGGAACATGGCATGTTGAGGATCTAGCTTAGGGAAGATTTGCAAATGGAATTTTTTTTCTCAAAGTGGTGCATTGTTATCATGAAATTCTAGAGTATTCTTTCAAGCATTTGAAGGGAAATCAAAGACCAAATCTGATATGGGTTTTCTGATAGCTTCTTAGAAATGTGATGTACAAGTCCGGAGGATTGTAACACTCTCAAAAATGAATAATGTTTCCTCTCGGTCAGAATTAGGGTTTACTAGTTAAACCATAGGGTTGCAATCATGGGTGCTGAAAGATCTTCTAATTCATCCTTGACTAGTTAAGGCGGTAGGAGGTTGCTTAAGTTACTACTTAAGCCTTTGAAGTCATGATGGTGACTGGTCCCTCCACCATGCACTTATTGGTCGAGAAAATTTATACGCGTTAATATTTTCTAAGTCCCATGCAAATATTTTTCTTCATTAGACCGATGGTGGAGATTGAGCCACGGTGATACAACGGTGCCTACATACCCCACTGAGATGTTAGTGGGGCCCACTCAATGACTTGCGGGGTTAGCGGGGAGCGATGGAGATTAATCCATGATGGATGGATATTGATCATCGATGCAATGTGGGACCTAGAAAGGAAAAAGTTGTAGCTAGTGGAACGTGATGTCACGGTGGACAGATGGAAGAAGCCTACACACCCCGCGAGAATTTTGGGGGGGGGCTGATCAAGACCCGCAGGGTCAGCGGGGAATGCTATAGATTATCTCTTGTTGATCTGACGGTGTGTGCACTGAATCTAGTGGGACTCGATACGCTGACAGATTATGATAGAGATGAACAGGTGGTGAAGAACGATTACTCAATATGCTAATTCGCATCATTGTTGTGAATTAGGTGGCGATGATGTGGACAAAAAATGGCAGCAACTTGCTAACCTCACTAGGTTTTTTTGGGCCCATTTTCAAACTCACAGGATGAGCAGATTTTGGACGCATGTTTTGGTGGACCCCGCATATGGTGAATGGTATATGAATGGTGATCATCAATAGGTGGAGATTGATGGTGCATGTTTAAAGGAAATTGATCTGATGGCCATGTTTGAAAGATACGATGATCAATGAGAGTCAATGGATTGTGGCATGAAGAAATAGATTGATGGCCCAGATTCAAAGATGAAGATCTCCAATGGTTAAGTTTGTGTGAATAGGATTTTGACTGGAAACTGACACAAAGGAAAGAATTAATTGATCCAACTGCACCCAGTGACCAATGTAAATGAGATTTTATGCACACAACAGTGACACAAATTGCAGAGGTGGTCGCTAAGATAAAAATCAAGATCAGATTGAATAATTAGAAGAATGCATTGAATGCATAATCAAATTTTAGGGTTTGACAGAGAGAATAAAGGGAAATTATCTATAACTGAATTAAACGTTGTATGGATCGATCCGTAGGTATGGTGATCTTTGATAAGCCTTATTATATTTCTTGATGACAACATGTAGCTCGATGAACATGAAGCTTGTTGGTGAAGTTTGCAATTTGGGGAAACCCTAATAGGATGTGAGGGTTGATCTAGATGATGCAGTGAATCCTGAGGTAATGATTACAGGTTGGTAAAGAAGGAAAAAAATCAGGTACTATCCAGGTTGTTGAGTTTGCAAGTGTTTTGTTTTTGAGTGAGAATTTAGTTAGTGCAGAAAGTGTTGAATAAAGAAATGTACAGCTAAGAATGTAGTAGAGAAGTGAGTGTAGAGAAGAGGAGAGTGCAGAGCAAAGGTATGTGTTGCTGAGAGTACATCTATAGCAGTAGAGTGTAAGTTGTAGTAAGTGCAACAATGTATTATATTTATTGATGCATCTCAAGTTTATGTAGAACCATTTATATATATATTTGAGCTTGTAATGTTGTAAGAGGTTGTAGCCTCATTTGTACTAAGTTGGTATTCAGAGTAAGGGATTGTTGTCTCTTTGGAGTTGTAGCTCCTAAATCAGGGAGTAGGTGCTTCCTTGGGTTGTAGCCCTCAAACATTGTAACAAAGATTTGGATTGTGAGGTTGAACTAGGACAATAGATTCTAGCAGCATTTCTCACCATGTTTTTTCCCATCCTGGGTTTTTGATGTATATCATGTGTTATGTGATGTTTTGTGTGCTTGATTATATTTTTGTATCACATGTTTAATATCTACACATTAAGGGTTAAAGAAAGTAGTCTCCACAAAAGGTTTTAAGAGCTAAATTTCAAGATCTATTGATTCAACCCCCCCTCTTAGTAGATTTTTGTGTTCCAACAGTTGGTATCATAGCACCAGGCTCCCTAGGTGAAGCTTAATCAGCTCGGGTAGGTCCTTGACTTTGCGAACACAAATGACCAATCAAGAAAGCACTTCTTCAACAAAGCCACCTAAGTTTGATGGAATAGATTATGCCTATTGGATATCATTAATGAAAGGATATTTGGGATCCTTAGGTTTTGATGTGTGGATGTCAATAGTAAATGGATACACATTGCTTCCCACACCCCTACTGATGCTACAACCAAAAGGGATTTTGAGAATAATGAAAAGGTATGGTTTGCTATCATGGACAATCTATTTAGGTTTGTGCATAGTAAAGTTATGTATTGTAAGAATACACAACATGCCTAGGATACATTGAAGAAGATTTATGAAGCAGATGACAATGTAAAACTGGCAAAGCTGCAAATACTAAAAGCTAGATCTTAGAATCATACTTGTATTTCATTGACCAAAGAACTTTTAGAACAACCACATCCTATTTAAACTCTATCAAAGTATATGGATAAGAGATGAAATAGGATGTGGTTGTTCTAAAATTTCTTTGGTCAATGACATACAAGTATGATTCTAAGATCTTAGCCATAGAAGAAGGGGGAGAAATAGATAAACTATCTCTAAATGAACTATATGACATATTCACAACCTATGAGATAAGGATGAAGATAAATAACCATCTAGGAAAGAAGCTACTTTGAAGACTATCAACAAGGAGAAGGATGTGTCTCCAAAAAGGGACAAGGTAGTAACGACTCCAACTGAGGATGATGAAACTACTGAAGAAGAGGCAAACTTCATTAGAAAACTAAGAAGAGGATTCATAAAATATAAAGGTAAGCTTCCCTTCAAATGTTTTGAATGTGGTAAAGTAGGTCACTTTTATGCTAAATTCCCTTACAACAAGAAAGAAAACTTTGAACTAGAGGTAGATGATAAGATGAAGAAATCCTACTACCCTAAGAAAAGGAACTTTCAGAAGAAAAAGAAAAGTCTATGCACCTAAGAAGATAGTGATGTATTAAACTGCAATAACTTAGACGTTGATGAATAAAATTATTCCTTTATTAATAGAAACCATAATTTTCTCTTTATGGAAAATGTCTGAGGAGCAGAAGAATGAAAAGTTTGGAGATTTTCCCAAAGAGGGTGAAGAAGGATTAGTTGACCTGTAAGGAGAACTCATCTATGCTCTAGATGAGATAGATGACCTTAGAGATGAGATTGAGAAGTTAAAAATGGAGAAGCAACAAAAGAAACTTTCACATTAAGATTCGGATAAACTAAGCAAGGAACTAGAAGAAGCTACCTAGAATGTGGTAGCTTTGAAACTAAAGCTAGAAGAAGCCAAGAGAGTAGAGGATGTGATTATGTCCAAGCTCCAATATGAAGCAGAAAGATGCATGAAGCTTGAGGAAGGGATTATTCCTCTGAGAAGAGATCTAGAAAAGTCAAAAGAGTAGATAGAGAAAGGAATCAAGTTGAAAAGTGGCTCAAATATTCTAGACGAGTTATTGAGTTCCCAAAGGCTCACAAATAAAGAAAAATTAGGCTTAGGTTTGGAGAAAGGGAAAAGTTCCTTTGTTGATGCCTTTGAAATCCTATATGAGAGGTTTAGAGCAAAAGAAAAGTCTAAGTATGTCAAGGAAAATGATTGCAATGAGAAATAAATAGAGAAGGAGAAAACCAAAGATGAAAAGAAGCCTTTCGTAGACAATAAGGATAACCAATCAGATCTTGTTAGCCAAGAGAATAAGAAAAGCTTCAAGAGGACTGATGTTTATGGGTTTACTAAGGTGAGAAACTCAAGAAGATGGATGCACAATAGACCCCCTCCTCTAGTACTAAATTCCATGACCAGGTATTCCACATATTTTTATGGATATTGTTATCCATGTAATTAGTTTGGTCATAGGGCTAGGGAGTGTAGAATAATTCCTAAAAGAAGTGCAAATTTTGAAAGAAAAAATTTATTTGCTCCTTTACTTGGCATGAATATAGTCTACTATAATTGTAAGAACTTTGGTCACATAGCAAAAAATTGTAGAACATAGTTTACAAAACCAAATGTTCAGAATGAGAAAAATATCTTACCTCCTAAGATAAAAAAATAATTATATCATAAGGAGGAGATAGGAGAAAAGACAAAAATGAAAACCAACAAAGTGTGGAAAGAAAAAGGAGAAAGCTCCACACAATCATTAATTGCACAGAAAGCTCTACATGCCAAGAAGAAAAATCTATGGGTGATAGATAGTGGTTATTCCAAACACATGATTGGGTATAAGAGAAAGCTTATCAAACTCAAAAAAATCAATGGAGGATCTGTGAGTTTGGGAGATAATACCACAGTAAAAATATGTGGTAAAGGCATCTTAAGTTTGGATGGAAAAACTCCCACAAAGGATGTCCTGTATGTTGAAGTTTTAAATCACAACTTGTTAAGTGTGAGCCAAATGTGTGAAAATGGTTATAATGTCACATTTTGATTCAAAAGGTTGCAAAATCAGAAATAACGGAAAGATATTTGCACAAGGGTTGAGATCTGACTGAAATCTTTACAACCTTGCTGAATTAAAAGGTCAAACTTTTCTGATTGGACAAGCTAATGAAAGTTGGTTATGGCACAGAAGATTCGGCCATATAAACTTTGACAACTTGGTAAAAGTGAGTTCAAGAGGTTTGGTCAAACATATTCCTAAGGTAACAAATCCTGCAAACATCATATGAAAAGAGTTCCAATAGGGAAAGCAATCAAAGACTAGTTTTCCAACTAAAAAATATTCAACCACAAAGCCTTTACAACTAGTTCACACTGACCTGTGTGGACCCATAAGAACAAGAGGATTGAAAGGAGAAAGATACTTTATGTTGCTAATAGATGACTATACCAGGATGAGATGGGTAACATTTCTAAGGGACAAGTCACAAGAATTTGAGAGATTCAAAATATTCAAAAAGATGGTTGAGAAGGAGATATGAAGAAAGATAAAATGTTTAAGGTCAAAATGAGGAGGAGAATTTACATTTGATGAATTTTTTGATTACTGTGAAGCACATGGAATTAAGAGACAATATGCAACAATAAGAACTCCATAGTGAAATGGAGTGGTAGATAGCAAGAATAGAGTTGTGCAGGACATGGCTAGAATGATATTGACAGAAGCCAGATTAACAGGTATATTCTGGAGAGAAGCAATCCACATAGCAGTTTACATTCTGAATAGAGTTTAAATTTGAGTACATAGTGAGAGTACTCCCTATAAATTGCAGTATGATAGACCTACATCTATGAAATACTTTAAAGTATTTGGAAGTAAGTGCTACATCAAAAGAGAAGATGAAAACTTGGGAAAGTTTGACTCAAGGAGTGATGAAGGAATATTTTTTAGGATATTCCACTCAAAGTAAAGCCTACAAATGCTATAACAAAAGGCTAGACAAGATGGTGGAAAGTGTCAATGTGAATATTGATGAAAGTATAAAATATATCAAGTCTGATCAAGACATTTTTGATGATGCATAGACTATGAAGATAATGTAGCAAATGATGATGAAGAACCTAAGGAAATAGAAGTTGAGAAGGCCCTTGCAAAGTATGTTCAAAAGGACCATCTAGCAGAGTAGATAATAGGGGATAAAAATGAAGGGGTTCAGACCAGAAGGAGAATTGCAAAGAGCAAAGAACAAGTAAATTTTTCTTTCCTGTCTCAAATTGAACCAAAGAGTTTCTTTGAAGCTAACAAGGATGAGAGTTGGATAAAATCCATGGAAGAGGAGTTAGACCAGATTGAGAAGAACAAAACATAAGAACTAGTTCCTAGTCCCCCAGGAAAAAATGTGATTGGCACCAAGTGGGTGTTTAGAAACAAGATGAATGAAGATGGAGTAGTGGTAAGAAACAAAGAAATATTAGTGTGCAAAGGGTATGCACAAGTTAAAGGCATTGATTTTGAAGAGATATTTGCACCTATAGCAAGGCTAGAAGTAATTAGAATGTTTCTTGCATTTTCAATCCATAAGGGATTCAAAGTGTATCAGATGGATGTCAAGTTTTCGTTCTTAAACGAAAACCTAGAAGAGGAAGTTTACATTGAATAACCATAAGGTTTTCAACTGTTAGAGGATGATGATTATGTTTGCAGATTGATAAATGCATTGTATGGTCTAAAACAAGCACCTAGAGCATGGTATTCAAGACTAGACCAGTACTTGCAGCAATAAGGATTCAAAAGGGGATGTGCAGACAATGTCCTATATTTCAAATCTGAAGGTGAGCACATTATTATAGTTGTTGTCTATGTGGATGACATCATTTTTTGTGGTAGCAATGATAAACTATGTAAAATATTTGCTACACACATGCAAGATTAAATTGAGGTTTCAATGTTAGGATAATTGTCATTTTTCCTTGGTTTGCAAATTGTATAAACTGATAATGGGATATTCATATCTCAAACTAAGTATGCAAAGGAAATGCTCAAGAAATTTTGTATGGAAGACAACAGACCAGTCAGTACCCCCATGATAACTAGCTGCAAGTTAAGAAAAATAGATGAATCACTTGAGGAAAATTGGACAATATATAGGTCAATGATTGGAAGCTTGTTGTATTTAACTACATCAAGGCCAAAAGCTATGCAGGCAATATGTTTAGTGTCAAGATTTTAGGAAACACCTATAGAATCACATGTCAATGCGGTAAAAATAATTTTTAGATACATCAAGAGTACTATTGACTATGGGCTATGGTACCCCAAGAGAGGATTTCATTCTAACCGCATATATAGATGTTGATTGGGAAGGACGTTTGGATGATAGGACAAGCACTAGTGGAGGAGCATTCTTCTTAGGAAACAAGTTAGTTTCCTGGTTGAGCAAGAAACAAGAATTAGTCACTATCTACTGCTGAGGTAGAGTATGTGGCAGCAACAACATGTTGTACTCAAGTTCTATTGATGAAGAAAAAACTCAAGGACATCAAGGTAGAGTACAAAGAACCCATTTCAATTCTCTGTGATAACTCGAGTGCCATAAAAATATCAAAGATTCTAGTGATGCACTCTAGAACGAAGCACATATCCATTAAATATCACTTCATAAGAGAGAAGATTGTAGATAAGGAAGTCAACATGGAGTATGTTCCCACAAAAGAATAGGTAGCTGACATTTTCACCAAGCCTCTTCCCAAGGAACAATTTGAATATCTGAGGAAAAAATTGGGAGTCATTTCTCCCACATCATATCGCTAGTCACTAGTGATGGGGCACATCTCCAGGGGGGTTTCATTCACATATCAATCATCCTTGGAAATAAATAGGCAAGATCAATTCAGGTATTAGTGGTTTTACAAATTTCTAACAACTTGATGTTTTTCTTTCAAAGGGAGAGTAATGTGTTAGGGGGAGTCCACCCTTTTCCAGTCATGTCAAAGGGGCAGAAAGTTGAGTGAAGGATATGTGAGCTTAGATGACTATCCACCATTGGTCAGACCAATGACATGTGACAACAAGTTGAGCATTCAATTTTTCCATCAATGACAAAGGGGGAGATTTTTGGCATATTGTTGTCATTGATGTCAAAAGGGGATCAGGAGTGAGATGGAACCAATCCTAGCAAAGGGAGTTATGTCATTGATGCTAAAAAGGAACATGGCATGTTGTGGATCTAGCTCAAGGAGGATGTGCAGATTGCAAAATGTTTCTCAAAGTGGTGCATTGTTGTCATGAAATTATAGAGTATTCTTTCAGGCATCTAAAGGGAAATCAAAGACCATATCTAATATGGGTTTTCTCAGAGCTTCTAAGAAATTTGATGTACAAGTCCAAAGGATGTATAACACGCTCAAAAATGAATTATGTTTCCTCTCGATCAAAATTAGGGTTTATTGGTTAAACCCTAGGGTTGCAGTCATGGGCACTGAAAGATCTTGTAATTCATCATTGATTGGTTAAGGCAATTGCAGGTTGCTTAAGTTACTACTTAAGCCTTTAAAGTTGTGAGGGTGATCGGCCCCTCCACCTTGCACTTACTGGTCGAGAAAATTTATACGCATTAATATTTTCTAAGTCCCATGCAAATATTTTTCTTCATGAGACCGACAGTGGAGTTTGAGTCATGGTGATCTAATGATGCTCGCATACCCACTCATATGTTAGTGGTGCCTACTCAATGACCCACGGGGTCAGTGGGGAGTGGTGGAGATTAATCCATGATGGGTGGATATTGATCGTCGATGCAATGTGGGACCTATGAAGGCAACAACTATAATTAGTGGAAAATTATGTCACGATGGATAGATGGTAGAAGCCTGTGCACCCATCTATAATTCTAGTGGGGCCCAATCAAGAATTGCAGCATCAATGAGGAATGGTGTAGATTATCACTTGTTGATCTAACAGTGCCCGCAATGAATTTGGTGAGACCCAATATGCTGATAGATTGTGACGAAGATGAACAAGTGGTGAAAAATGATTACTCGATATTCTAATTTGCATCGTTGTTGAAAATTTTGTGGCAATGACATGGATGATAAATGGTAGCAACCTGCTAACCCCGCTAGGTTTGTGTGGGCCCATTTTCAAGCTCGTGGGATGAGAAAATTTTCAATGCATGTCTTGGTGAACCCCACATATGGCAAATGGTATATGAATGGTGATCATCAGTTGGTGGAGATCGACGATGCATGTTTAAAGGAAATTGATCTGACAACCATATTTTAAAGATACGATGATGAATGAGAGCCAATGGATCATGGCATGAAGAAAGAGATTGATGACCCAGATTCAAAGATGAAGATCTCAAATGGCTAAGTCTGTGTGAAGAGGGTTTTGATTGAAAATTGACACAAAGGAAAGAATTAATTGATCCAACTACACCCAGCAACCAATGTAAATGAGATTTGATGCACACAATGGTGGCACAGATTGCAGAGGTGATCATAGAGACAAGAATCAAGATCGGATCAAATAATCAAAAGAATGCATTGAATGCATAATCAAATTTTAGGGTTTGATAGAGAGAATGAAGCGAAGTTCTTTGTAACCGAATTAAATGTTGTATGGATCGATGCATAGGTATGGTGATATCTAATAAAACCTATCAGATGTCTTGATGATAGTGTGTAGCTTGATGAATAGATAGCTTGTTGGTGAAGTTTGGAAGTGAGGGAAACCTTAATAGGATGTGAGGGTTGATCTAGATGATGTAGTGAATCCTGAGGTAACGATTGCAGCTTGGTAAAGAAGGAAGACAATCAGGTATTTTCCAAGTTTTTGAGTCTGCAAGTGTTTTGGAGTTGAGTGAGAAGTTAGTTAGTGCATAGAGTGTCAAACAGAGAAATGTACAATTGAGAATGTAGTAGAGAAGTGAATGCAAAGAAAAGGAGAGTGCAGAGCAGAGGTATGGGGTATGTGCAGGATCATCATAGAAAAAATAGGCCCTTAAGTGGCGATAAAATTTAGAAAAATCAAAGTTAGGCAACTTGACATAAAAATTTGAATAGGTTATCTATATTATTTCAAAAATATGTAACAATAGAATATGTAGCAAATTGAATGTAGTTTCTAAACTACTAGGTTTATTTAAAAAAATAAAAAAAATCTATTTGGTGAAAATTCAAAATTTCAATGTAGTAGTACTTAAATTTCAGGGAAAAAATAAGAAGTAGGTGTCTATCTAACCACCCTAACCACAATAAAATGATAATATTTTTTTATAATATTTTATATATAAGTAGAGGACTCATGTACCGATGTGATGCATATTTTTTTTGTAATTTTTTTCCAAGTAAATAATTAATTATGATTTTTTTACTACATTTTTTTAAAAATATAAAAACTCGTATGTCTGACCACCTTAACTTGGTCAAAAATTCATGAAATTCAATTTTTTTTTCTTAATCCTATAGTATGTGAAGCATATAATGTGACACATGTTTTGGATTCAAAAAATGCAATACCATTTGAAAGTTATAGATGTTTTTCAATCAGCTTGTCAATTAGGACTTTAGTTGTAATTCAAATAGAAAATGAATAATAATTATTTATTAAATTCAACCAGCTTGTCAAGGAGTAGGTTCTTCCTTGGGTTGTATCCCTAAAACATTGTAATAGCGATTTGGATTGTGAGGTTGAAGTAGGACAGTAGATCCTAGCAGCATTTCTTACTGTGGTTTTTCCCATCTTGGGTTTTCCATGTATATCATCTATTATGTTATGTGTTGTGTTCTTGGTTATATTTATGTATCACATGTTTAATATCTGCACATTAAGGGTAAAATAAATTAGTCTCCACAAAAGGTTTTAAGAGCTAAATTTCAAGATCTAATGATTCACCCCCCCCCCCCCTCTCAGTAGATTTTTGTGTTCCAACAACATCATAGTCTTGAGTGGTCCCTAGATCCCTAGGACCTGCAACCCAGCCCCATCCAATGGGTGCTAATGCTCTAAACTCTTCCATTGCTCTCCTAGAGTTATCTCTATTCCCTCATGCATTGACCTCTCTAATGGTTTATGCATACCTCACATGATAATAATTAGCGAGAGTAACCTATTGCTCTCTGAACTAGCGGAGGACCTAGCCGAGAAGGTATCTCACTGAAATTTTATCCTCTCCCAATCAAATATTGACTCTACCTATAATATGTGAGATGATCTTGATCATCATCCCATACCTTACAATCAACGTATGGTCATCATACAAAATTTTTCATATCATCAAAAACAACTCACCAGTACTAAAGTCTCCCTAGCTACTTGTAGTGAAGCCAATAATGGTACCTGTAAGAATATGGACCATGAGGATCTCACTCATTAGTGCCCTCGGGTCACATAATAGCAATCCACTCCCAATCCAAAATATGAAACAATCTGACACCTACTAAAATGTTGTTTCCTCCATAGTAGAACACCTAATGCATATCATGATAAAGATTATCTAACACACATGGTCCCCATGCATATCAGGTCTCATCCTCCATCATAATATTGATGCATACTCCCCAACCAACTAGAAACCTACAAAACCTCCTATTAGGCATAAAAGGCCCCATAATGAGTCTAGATAAAATGATCACCATCTCATTGGCATCTCCTAGGATAGGAGTCAAGTCGATCTATGAATCCATGATAGCGAGTTGTTAAATGCCTAGCAACCTTTGCATCACTATGGTCCCTCTCGCAAGATCATAGGTGACCATCTCGCCATGAATGGGAATCTAGAGAAACCTCCAAACTTCCTCAAGAGTAATGGAACACTCACATATGGGAAGGTGAAAAGTGGTCATCTTTGACCTTCATCTCTCTACCAGTGTTGTCATCAAGGCTTTATGTGTGCAAATCTCAGACATATAAGAAATATGGTCTAATCCCATGACCTGTAGAAATTGAATCTCCAAATATTGGAAGTGAGATATCATGTCTAGAGTCCAAGTTCTACGCTCTCTAGCATATAAAGGATCTAGTGTGACCTACAAATATTTATCCCACAATGTCAATTTTCTAAAAATCCGATTAAAAAAACCTAAATTTGTAGTCAAATTAAGCAAATCAATGCTTTGTTGCAAAAACAAGCATATTTGGAGCAAACTTATAAGGATTTTTCAATTACAAGTATATTTTGTAAATGCGGTAACCTTTTGCAATAGCGGCTCTATTACTCTTACAAGTGTATCACTCTAACACAATAGTGACAAATCCCTAAAAACTTAATGTGTGCGGTCATTTTTGGCAACTACAAGCATGCAATAGCATCACTTTTGTGGAAGCATGTTGGTTTATTACAATAGCACCGTTGTTAAGCAAGAACAACCCTCCTAAAATTGCAATCATGATCATTCCATGAAAAGCATGACAATCCTAAGGATTGTAACTATTATAAGTCCTAACTTTGGCTATTAAATACAAAAACATAAAGAAACAAAAGAAAAAGTTAGAGATTTATGTACTGCAACCCCTACACCAGTTGGACACTAGTATTGTCAAACCACATCAGATCGATGTGAAGCTCCTAGAATACTCACCATCACAGATGCACATTTGTAGCACTAAATCTCTAGAGATCGAGATTTTTCTAAGGCCGAGTGTGCAAATGATGAGTAAATGAACCCTAATTTCCTATTTTAAGCCCCCCAAACCCTAGGTTTTACCCATGGCCTCCCTCCTAGGTTAATTTTTAGCATCCTGAGTCATCTTGATCTTTATTTATGACCTCTACGACCTAATTTTTATTGCTCTTCTCATCTGCATTAGTTTTGAACCTTGTCATGAGCTTGACCTGAAAAACTAATATTTTTGGCCAACCTCTCGAGGGGGAAACCCAACATCTTATTCTCTTTCTTTTGATCATCGAGGCACAATGGGGCATATTTACAAAAAAACATCAATCTTAATTTGAGCATCAAATGTCTTTGAAATAATGCAACAAGTACATTGTGTCAAAGAGGGGCAAAATGTAAACATGTAAAAATGCCTAACGCATATCACACATCCTGAAATTGATTTTTTTTATCATTTGCATCATTTCCATTATCATCATTACAATTATCATAATTTCATTTAATCTGCATTATTAATCCCCTATTTAACCCCATTTAACATCAATTTTATCATTTAACCCTATTTGCCTCTATTAATTAAATAATCTTGGATTGTTTAATTAATTCATTTACTAATTATCCCCTTCATCCACCTAGTTGAATAATTTTTAATTATTTAATTAGGTTCATTTTATATTTCCTCTAATGTCATATACTTAAATAATTTTTAAGTAATTAATTATTCCCACCTTTAATTCTCATCCCATTCAATGGAATACTCTTTTCTAAAAATAGCATATTCTCATCCTCCATAATTAAATATTTTTTAATTATTTAATTACTTTAATTTCCTTCCACAAAGCATATTCTTGAAGAATATTCCTTTTTTTTAAATATCTTTGACTCTTGATCTTGGTATCTAATTTCTACCCTTGATCTTCAAAAACCCTAACCATTTTCCTCCAAATGTGGGGATATTTTGAGTTCTAACTAATCCTATTCCTCCATCTTCCTTGATCTTCTCTCCATTGTGGGTGTTAATATGTAATCTTAACCCTTCTTTGTGAGAATTGAAACTAAATCTCAACCCTTCATTCAATTATGAAAATTTATATAATCACCATCATTCCTTCATATTTCTTACCTAGAATTTGCATATAGAAGTCTTGTCAATTTTAGTTTTGAGCATTATTGAGAAACTTTATCATATAATTTTAATCATCTAGGTCATCATATTCATCAATCTTTTACAAGAAATCATGGAGGCTTAAGTGTTGAGCAATCCAACATCACAAAACACCAAGTTCTCCAACAATAGGATGGTAAGATTGTTTTAAGTTTTGAATTAATTTTGTTTGATTTGGGCTAACATTTGTGTATGATTTCATGGCTTGATTTGCAATTGTATCTCATTGGTAAGTGGGTTTCATCCTCTTGTTTTGGGTTGTTTGTTGAATTCCTTGTCTTAAAATCCATTCCACTTTTATCCCTTACACAATGCAACAAAAAAGATCTATTGACATCAATGATAACACAAACTTCCAACAATCTTCCTCTTTGTCATTGATGGAAACACCTGGAAAGACTATCAACAACAAAATTAGTGGCTTTGATCGCCAACTCATATATTGCACCATAGTACACACCACTCCCTCAAGCATCAACTCTTCCCAACACTTTCTCTTTCACATGACATTTCTCCTCCTTAATTTGTAAGGTTTTTCAGTTAGATCTCTCTCCCCATTTTACATCAATGGAAAAGGGAAACACACTTGTATATTTCCCCCTTCTACTACTTTGCAACTTCCTTTTCTTTTACTCCACTCAGTTTTCTTCACACCTTTTTTGCACACTCCTCCTTACAACATATTGCACCAATAAAAAACTAATTCTCATAAAATGACAACACTTATTGTCCCTAACTGTAACAACCAACAATGCTACTACCTACTCCCCCTAAGATGTATCCACCAACATCAGTCCAAACAAAGGAATGAATCTTGAAATTCACTGGACCGATGCATATCCTTATGCATCTAGTTGAAAGAAGGAGGGGAAATAACCCCCAACTTCTCCTGGAGATACTCAAAAGTATCCTTAGGAAGAGCCTTCATGAATATATCTACAACCTAGTCCTTAGGAGGAACATACTCCAACTTCACCTCATTCTCTGCAACCTTCTCTCTCAAAAACTGATACTATATTGAAATATTATTTGTCCTTTAATGCATTATCATTTTTTTTGAAATATTAATAGCACTTGTATTATCACATAAGATAGAAATAGGATCATCATATACCACTCTGATATCCTTCAAATTTTTATTCATCCATTATACTTGTGTGCAACATGATGCTGTAACAATGTATTCTACCTCTATAGTAGATAATGACACTGAATCCTGCTTATTTCTTATCCAAGACACTAACCTACTTCCAAGAAAGAAAGAACCACCACTTGTACTCTTTCTATCACCTACACATCCTACCCAATCTGCATTTGCATAAGCACTCAGAGAAAAATTAGTATCCTTTGGATACCACAAACCATGTTCTAGAGTGCCTTTCAAGTATTTTTATATCCTCTTCACTACTACTACATGTGACTCTTTGAGATCTTCCTGAAATCTAGCCACAAGACAAACTACATGCATGATATCTAGTCTAGTGGAAATTAGATACAATAGTCCTCCAATCATCGATTTGCACTTTCTTTGATCATTTGTAAGAGATTCATCATTCTTGCTTAGTTTTAAACTAGTAACCATAGGAGTACATACCAGTTTAGAGTCTTCCATCCCAAGCTTCTTCAACATTTCCTTGAAATACTTAGATTGTGAAATAAATATCTCTTTCTTTGTCTGATTGATTTGAATTCCAAGGAAATTCATCTCCCCAAACACAGACATCTCAAACTATTTATGCATCTCTTACGTAAATCTATTGCACATACTTTCATTACCTCAAAATATTATGTCATCAACATACACAACAACAATCAAGATTTGATCTTTTTCAACTTTGAAATAAAGATTACTATCTGCGGTACCTTTTTTGAATCCTTGTTGCAATAAGTACCTATCCAATCTTGCATACCAAGCTCTAGGAGCTTTCTTGAGTCTATATAATGCCTTCTTCAATATGCATACTATATTAGAGTTATTTGATAATTGAAAGCCTTTCAATTTTTCAATGTAAACTTTTTCCTCCAACTCACCATTAAAAAATGAAGACTTCACATCTATCTAATAAACTTTAAAATCTTTGTGTGCTAAAAAAATTAAAAAAACATCCTAAAAGCTTCCATCCTTTCCATTGGAGCAAATGATTCCTTAAATTCTATTCTTTCCACTTGTGAGTATCCTTTACACACAATTCTTGTTGTGTTTCTTACCACTTCTCTACTCTCATTTATCTTGTTGCGGAATACCCACCTATTTCTAATCACATTCTTGTTTGTTGGTCTTCAGAAAAGTTTCCAATTTTTATTCTTCTCAATCTACGTCAATTCTTCCTCCATATCCTTGATCTAATATCCATCTTTTCATGCTTCAAACATTGTTTTAGGTTCAACCTTTGTAAAGTACATAGGTTTACTTTTTCTTCTATCATAACAACCTTTCTTCTTGTCAACACACCTCTACTTCTATCACCAATAATTTGATATTTTGAATGATTCTTTTGCACATACTTAGAGGTCTTAGGGACCTTTTCTAGAGCTTCTTCATCTTCAATATGTACCTCATTTTCCTTACCTTTATCCTATTCTTCTTCTCTGCAAGAGGACTCATCTGATTCATATTAATCTATCATCACTAAACTTTAATGTAAGTCTTCATCCACTTTGACACTTGTACTTTCAACAATCCTTTTTAGCCTCTTGTTGTAGCACCTCTAAGCCTTGATTCTTGTAGAATATCCAAGGAATATTCCTTCATCAGATCTTGCATCAAATTTTCCTAAGATTTCTTCATCTCTTTTGATATAAAATTTTCTTCCAAACACTCTGAAATATTTCATAGTAGGGGTTATTCTATACCACAACTTATAGGGAGTCTTTGAACTATTTTACCTTTCTTGTTCTTTGTTAATTTTGTAGACTGCAATATGAATTTCTTATCTCCAGTAAACATCTGGTAGATTTTCTTCCTTTATCATTTTCCTTGTTGCTTCTTGAACGGTCCTATTTTTCCTTTCCACAACTCCATTCTACTGAGAATTCCTAGGGGCTGATAAATGCCTCTTTATTCTATCATCTTCACAAAAATTGTTAAACTCATTGGAGGTGAATTCTCCACCTCTATTAGATCTAAAAAAATTGATCTTCACATCCATTTCATTCTCAACCATAGCTTCAAATTCCATAAACTTATCTAAAGTATCTAATTTTTCATTGAGAAAAGTAACCCAAGTCATTCTAGAATAATCATCAATTTATAGCATGAAATACCTATCACCTTGGAAACTTTTGATTCTTGTAGGTCCAAAAATATCTATACACACCAACTCTAAAGGATGGGTAGTAGATTGTTCTTTGACTTTGAGACTCTTTCTATCTCTCTTTCCAATCTGACATTCATTTTAGACAACATTGATAGATTGTAATCTTTGAGAAATCTCTCACAACTTGATTTGAATTGATCCTCACAAGGCTATCAAAATTAATGTGACACATTCTTCTATGCCATAGCCAACTTTTATTAATTTGAGTCATAAAGCATTGACCATTTGCACCCTTTAGTTGATAAACATTTCCATTTGTCATTCTTCATGTTACAACCATAGTTCCAAATCCTTTTTCATCTCACAACCATTGTCCCGAAACATAAGATTATATCATTTTCTACAAATTTTTCCTACACTCAAAAGGTTATACTGTAGACCCTTAACATAAAGAATAATATATGTATTATGCTTGCCATCAAAACTGATTGAAGCTTTTCCATATATCTTAGCAGATGTATCATCACCAAACTTAATTAATCCAAATTCAAAATTCTCAAGATTAAAAAACTTACTCTTATCACCTATCATGTGATTTGAGCATCCATTATCAATGATCAAATTATTCTTCTCTTGTCTAGCATGAAAATAAAATCACCATTTCTCTCAAAATGTTATGACCTAATTTTTAAGCACTTTCCTTCATACATCTCTTAGTGTTAGCAAAATTAGTTCCAAAATTTAGAACCATGAGCAAGCATTCATCATCTTGATCATCAGGGTAATCAAAATAATCATCCAATAAATTGGCATCTTCTCTAACATAATAAATTTTCTTAATTGATTTACCTTTATTCTCTTTAGGTCTATCTCTTGAAGCTTTGATAGGACATCTTGAATCATAATGACTAATCTTTTGATAGTTAAATCATTTTAAAGGTAACTTACCTTTGTATTTTCCAATACCCTTTCTTAATTTCCTCACAAAGTTTTCTTTTAGCTCATCAATCTCATCTAGATCAAATTTGTCATTCTTCTCTAATTTATCAACTTTAAAAGTAGGCTCCTTTTTTACATCACTTGGACCAAAATCTCTCAATTCAAAAGGAATTAAAGTACCAAACAACTGATCTCTAGAATACTGATCTAAATTCTAAAATTCTTGAATAGAAGAAACCTTATGAATATAATCTTTAGTAAGAGTTCTTAGTACCTTATTTACCACCTCTTCTTCTTCAACTTTTCCTCGAAGGCCTCTAGTGGAACTGACAACTTCGTCCACTCTATGCATGTAGCCTCTAATATCTTCATCTTCTATCATTGTTAAGGTCTCAAATTTGGTCTTCAGATTTTGTATCTTTGCTTGCTTGACTTTATCATCTCCTTCATAGATACTTTCTATTAGAATTATGAAACAAGCATAAAACGACTAGCCAGGGGAAAAAAACAACAAACAAAGAAACCTTCCATGCAAGTGATCTACAAACAATATATGCAATATTCCTCAACAAGAAAAATCTATAGAAGTAAGAGATTATCAAAAATATATGAAATATTGAGTTGATAATTGCAATGAGGGTTGAGTACTATATAGGAGAAAAACCCTAAATGAGAAAGGGATTAGATCATGAAAAGTGTCAACATCACATGAGATGAGATAAAATGATTTAATATTAGCTCAAATAATAAAAGCATAAAATAAATCTTATGTTTAGCTTAAGTGCATGAGAAAAAATAGACTAATAATCAATTAAAGAGTAATTAATTATTAGCTAATGCATGATTACTCTTTC
Organism: Sequoiadendron giganteum; assembly: GCA_007115665.2. Lineage (NCBI taxonomy): Eukaryota > Viridiplantae > Streptophyta > Pinopsida > Cupressales > Cupressaceae > Sequoiadendron > Sequoiadendron giganteum. The sequence goes on along the minus strand of CM021106.1, from coordinate 473,439,245 downwards.
CATCTTTTTCTAAATTTCAACTATAGTTTTAACACTCGTAACTTTCACAAGTTCTGAATTAGAAAGACCACTCAAAATATCATACCTTGCTTTTCCATTGTTCTCATATGCCTTGATCTCATCATCAGTACTCGAACCATTTATAGGAATTGTATATCCATTTTCAATAGACTTCCAAAACTCCAAACCCTATAGAAATAAGGAAACCTTCCATTTTGATCTTCCAAAATGCATAATCAAGTCCATCAAATAAAGCAGCCTCCTTCTTGTGCGCCATCCTATATCTACCTTAAGTGGTCAAGCTTTCTTCTAAGGAACCTTTCTCTGACACCAATTGTTGAATGCATAATACAACTGAGAGGGGGGTGAATTAGATGTACATTAAAACATCAAAACTCTTATTAACATTCAGATTTGCATTAGTTCTTAAACCCTTAACAACCATTAAACCCTTATCATATATAAGCAGAATATAAATATGAGAAATAATAATGCAAACACATCAAACACATGAAAACATCTTATTTACATGGAAAAATAAAGAAGGGGAAAACCATAGTGAGGATTATCTCACAATATAAAGTAATTGCAACATCGAATATAATAGGCTCACCACCTGAGGCCTCACTGCCCAAAAGAAAAGAAGAGATCACTGACAATGGCTCACTACAAGATTAGAAAGAATAAGATATAATATTGTTAGAATGATAAATTCATCGCAAAGCAACATAAAGATCCATGACTTCTTTACCATAACATTTACACACTCTCCATAGAATGTAGACACCTTCTGCTCATTGCTTTTAGTAGTCTAAAGGCATTAAAGCTCACACTGCATTTCACACTTTCTCATTTCACATCTCAAAAATTCACATTGCACACTACACTACTTGGTTCTCCATTAACTCAACACTTATTTATACCATCTTCAACCTTTAAAATAATTGGCAAGGTCGGTTATGCACCTCAAACAGGAAAATTCAAATTAGGTCAGCACCAAAAAATTCTTACGATGGAAAGGAATGAAGGAGGACCACAACACACCTTAACTCAGACCTAAATCTACACATATACACCATGTCACACTTCCAAAATCACCAAATAATATCCACAATTAGTGTAAACACCCAAGGTCAATCAAACCTATGTTAACACCATTGAATAATTAAGTTCATGCTTCCTTTGATCCAATGACGACTCGCAAACAACATACATCACTTGAACACCATCTATAATATTCCATCAACATCTTGAAATCCAACAACACCCTTCCAACATCATACACCAAAATAATATATTCATTTTGCATAACCAACTAACCTTCCACACACAACAACACCTAAATAAAACCTTGTTGAGCACTAGAACACAAACAAATTAGATAGAAGATAGAGATGAGAAATATAAGAGCACCCTCAGATCCACAATACTAAAAACTAAACTATAGAGAAATGCAAAGAAAAATCATTTATCCTAGACAACACTGTTTTCACAATTCACACATTGGTGAACACAACTTTCTTTGCACAATGATCCTGAACCTAAAAATCTAGATATAACACCTTTGATAAACATATATAAACCACATGATATATTCAACCATGAAGAAATGTGGAACAAAACACTGAACACCAATCTGTCACTATAAACACTCTTCACCACACTATTTCCTCTTTTATTCATTTTTTCAAAATCACTTGGAAACCAAGCACCATAAACACATTCTCATCATCTGGAACACCTTCAAAAAATCAACCACACAAGAGGTTGAACATCATCAACACATTCTCATAAAAAAAACACTAGAGGTCGACATTAGTGACACTACTAATGACAGCATAATGTAGCTAATCAAAGCATCATCACATAATTCCAATAATCTCTCCATAGATCTGTTGACATCAATGCAACAACAAAGATCTATTGACATCAATGACAACACAAATTTCCCAACACATTTGAGACTAAATTGATGCCAATTTTATCAAATTACATATTATACTAATTGATCAAGCTCTTTGGGGTTTAATTTCAAATATTTGGTTGAAGAGATTTGAGTTTTAGAACTCTTACAAAAAATGACAATATCAAAAGGATTATTAGAGCTGGAAACATTATGAGGCATTTGTTTGTAATGGGTTTAGTGGTAAATTAGTTAAATAAAATATTAAAGCAATTAGGTTTAGAAATCTCAAACATTCACTTGAAAAATATTGATTAAAACCCAGTAACTAATGAAATTGATTGCTCCAACTTAGAAAATGACAATTAACATTCAAATTCAAAATCTAAGAAGTTCAAACCTAACATTCCATTGTGAATTATGATGTATTCATGTTGGATTGCTCAAACCTTAGCTCCCATGGTTGAATTTTTTTGAATTGACCTAAAAGATGATCAAAATGACATGATTATGATATGGTTCAATGCTCAAAATGACATGATTTCGCTACAATGCTTTTAGGTGACTTGAGATAGAGGGAAATGGTTGATTTAATAGATTTTCAAAAATCAAATTAATGGTGGAGATCAAATCTCAATACCAATGGTTCAAATCGAATCTTGAAGATCAAGGATTGAGATTAATTGAGAGGTTTAGTTAACTCACAATATATCTTCAATTTAAGGGAATTTGTTGAAATATTTTTGAAAAGGAATATTCCTTAGAATATGTTTTTGAGAGGGAAAATTATATTAATTAAATAATTCAATTTATTAATTATGTGAGGAAAAGTATATTCCTTTTTGAAACAATAATATTCCATGTGCAAGTGGAGAAAATAAGATTAGATAAATAATAAAAAATTATTTAATTATGGGATATAGAAGAATTTTTTTTTCTAATTAAATAATTAAAAAAATATTTAATTAGGGGGGAATGTGGGAAAACTAATAAAAGGTGATGAATTAATTCAATAATTCACAATTATTTAATTAATAGTGAAAATAAGATGATTCTAAGAGAAAATGATGAGAAATGATGAGAAAGTGATGAAAATCCATGGTTAGTGATGAAAGTGAGTAAAATGATAGAAATTTTAGGAATTGCAAGAAAATTAATTACTAGTTAAATATAGATAACAAAAATAAAATAGGGGAATTAAAACACAAAAAATAATGAGTTAAGAGATTTTAACGTTGTTCACCCAATCTCGGGCTATATCAACAAACCAAAGTCCTTTTATTGATTAATTCCCAACAAATACAATGTAATTAAACCTAAAACACTAGTTGTAACTTCTAGCAATTGTTAAACCATGATATCCACTACTCCATTCACCCACACATAGTATTATGTGTGCCCAACGCAACCACCTATGAATGACTGCCACTTCTTATGTTGTACCACGTGACCTACAACAACACAATGCACTTTGTAACACCCCACACTTGACTAAATTTCCATGCACATCTATTGCCTCAACCTGTATAACATGTGATTGTCCAAACTAGTGATAATTTGAATTCTCATGTGGATCAAAAATTGTTCAATTTTTGGGCATTATTTACAACCATTTTAATTGTATTTTAAATACACTTTGGCAGTAAAATTCATTTATAAAATATATGTAAATTTTTCTTTGGGGGAACTGCCCCTAGCAGCCCTCACTAGGGGCATTGTCCCTAAACCATGCAAGAGGGGTGTTGCCCCCTTACATTCCCCATTGATTGATTTGGGGGGGAAATACACTAAAAAAAGTGGGGAAAATCAAACTTTAGGTTTGATTGAGCCCCACATAACAACAATATCCCACTTGGAGACTAATCAAACTCCACACCATATCATCTCCCACTTGGAGACTAATCATATACACCACTACCTTTGTAGCTCCCACTAGAAATTGGCAAATGAGACCTGTTGTGCACTTTTTGCACACACGCCCCACTAAAAGTAGGGACCCTCTTTCTTGATCTTTTTTCTTTCGTTCTTAGTGTTTTGGCCCCTTTGATTTTGAGGAGTTGGTTGTCTTGGAATATTCCCAAGTGGTTATCCTATTCGTGTAAATGCCCCTTGAGGGAGGCACTTTGAAAATTCTGCATTCTTAGATCCATCTCAGGTTTTTCTCTGTTTTCGGGAAAATTCCCTTGGGGTGGAATTCCTCAGACACCGTGGAAACCGGACAGAGGTTGCTTTGTATTATTTTCTAGGAATTTTAGGACTTCGCAAAAATTTGCTTAGATCGGATTTTCCTGAGATTCCATCATGCCCTCGGATCCCCGGGTTCGTTGTCTTGTCATTGCATTTAAGTGTCGCGTACAGTTTTGCAGTTTACCTTTATTGAGGTTATTTACATTTTATGGGGAGGTTTTTTCATTTGCCTTATTGTGAGATTTGAGGAATTTGATTTTGGATTATTGCTGCTGGATTGTGCATTTGAGCACGTGGTTGATAGTTGCAGTCAAGCTTTCTTGTGATCACTTGCATTCTGCCCTATTTTTATGGGTCTCTTGTCAACTTTCGCTACCTCGATTTCTTTGTCCTCATCGTATCTAAATACTACCCTCCCTTTTGATGAATGATTTGAACTTGCTTTGAAATTTGTGTGGGTGTTATCTTTGAGTCGGGATATATGTGTGGTATGGTAAAGTACTAGTGCTAGGGTTGTCGATTGTTGGCTTGATGCCCTTCCTCTTCGCCTGGGTCTCCTCTCCTTTTGCATGATTTTAATTCGAGTGGGTTTTCCATTGCTTTGCCTTAGTCTATTTAGTTTTGAGCTTCCCTATCCTGAGCTCTGGTTTAACCTGAAATTCCCCGACTTGTGATGAAACCATGTCTTGGGGGAAGTGCGATCTATTTCTATCATCCAACTTGATAATAGCCCTATCATTAGTTGATTCGTGTGGGGAAGGTGAAGTGAAAACAATAAATCAAGATCCCAGTTGTGTTGTCACAGTGATTGCTTAGGGTATCCTTTGTTGAAATCCTCCCTCTTATTGAGTGGATCTTGTTTTGATCGATTTGAACCTGGATTGTTCATCTTGCATTATAATCGATTTGAATCCGAGGATAAATCCCCAACTTCCTACTCATTTGATTGATCTAGACGAAATCCTGACGAAGTCAAAGATTTCGGGTTTTCGAGCCCCTTGCCCATTTCCTCTATCTAGGGATTTCCCCAAATTATCTATCTCCTTATTGATTTCTCGAAAGTGGGCTCAAAGCGTGAAAATTGAATTGACTTCATGAAATTTCATTCCTTCGGGATTTTCCCAAAATTTCTTGGTTCCTTCATTTTCCCAGATTTTTTAAATTTTTGTCATTCTCGTAGATTTTTCCGAAATCTTGTTGCAAATGGAGAATTAAGAGAATGTATGAAATTTTGGTTGATAATTATGCATCTCATGATTGATTTAACTTGTTCTAAGGTGTAAAATGTGGTTTCTTGGTTAATATAATTGATTTATGATGGATTGGATGTTTCTTTGTGGTTGTTTTGTTGGATTCCGTCAGGTCCAGAATTTCTCGGAATTTGTCTCTAGCCAAATTCCGCGAGAGGGTTGAAAACCCAAACTTTATAATAAGTGATTCTTATGGGTTTTGGGGGGATTTTTTTCATCTTTGGGATTTGTTTAAGGAATGGGTATATCATTTGTGATGGACCCAATTGAATTATATGCTATGATAGATCTTATTTTAGTGTCTTTGTTGTGTGTAGGTAGAATCAAGTCAGTCTATTGTTGGGCAAAGCAAAGGTAAGGAAATCAATCCAAATCCCGAGGGCTCGACTATCTCCTAAGCATAAAGAGTTAAGATGGATTTGAAGAGTAGAGTCCCTGAGAGCAATCTAACCTCCATTTGGTTAGGGATCACTAATACAAATGTTGGGCTATGGGATTATGAGGAGTTTAAGGCAAGAATGGCAACACAAAATATCTCTTTGTTGGCCAAAAGAATATTGGAGTCTGGTTTGGCACATGTGGCTAGATTTCCTTATATGGTCCAGTGTTATGAGTTGGTGTTGGAATGTGCCAAGCACTATGACAGGGAGAAAGAATTTTGTGCCGAAGCATTTGAGCCTGGAACAATTGAGGAAATGGTGGCGAGAAGTGTATTCTCCAGTCAATGAGGACTACACCACCAAACATCTGTTGGATTATGTAGCTACCTACATTGTAGTAATTGATAAATACAAGACCCTAAAGGTAGATTGGGATAAGGTGGTCAAGCAATCAAGGGATGACATTAGGTCCATTGATAGAAGAATGAAGGTGTTAGTTATGCCACCTATTGCCAACTTAGAGAAGGTATTTTTGATGATACAGGATAGGGTAAGTCAAGATAAAGAGAAAGGAGAGGGTAGTTAATGCAACACCTCATTGGGATTTGTGCTTCCCTATTATTCCTCCTCTTTCTTTGGATGCATTGGACCGGGTTATATTGGACATCCCAGAATGACTTGGATGAAATTGGTGCATTTAATGCACATTTCATGTTATTTTTGAATTCCTCTGGGCTAACCTTTTTTTGGTCATTTGTTATTGTAAACCTAATTGGGCCAACATGTCTTGGGGGTTTTCTATAAATTTGGCATTATGCCTCATTTGTAAAGAGTTAGACAATTTTTGTATTGGAGTGAATTGAGATAAGAGCAAGATTTAGAGTTAGGATTTAGTTTATCTTTCAAGTAAGTGTTGTAACAAAAGACTAGAATTGTTGCCACTATGGATGATTTAATACAAGTAAAGACATTGTGATTTGGTGCCTTCCTTGTGTTGAGTTTTATCTGGCATGGTTCTTGATATTCTATCTTTAAAATTGCTTCTTAAGTTTATTTGATGTTAGATGATTTGATCATGTTTAGGGTTTGATGCTTGAAGTGTTTGTAGCAATCTCTAGTCCATACTTTTTGCAGTTAGCTAATTGTTAGATGCTTTACAAAGTTAGCCTAGACTTAAAATTGTGCTTAGTTTGATTATGAGTTCTTGGTCATTTCAACTGCAATAGGGTTGTTTTGAATGAATGTCCATAATATGAAAATCTTTAATACCTTAGAAGATTGCACTATTTTTGTAAGATTGTAGATTTATCTAGGTCAAACAGGAATTAGTTTCTAAGGGATTGGTCCATTTTGAGCATTTTATCATTTGCATTGTCAACCTTAGAATTAGAATTAATCTTAGAAATCTCCTTGAAACCCTTATCTTTTGTTATTTCTTTTATTATCTGGGTTATATTTAGGATTTGAAGTATCAACATATTGCTGGACCTGATAAATTTTAGTTCAACATTTTCTTGTAGTAACATCCCTTTGTGATTGCCAGCATTTTCACATTATCTTTGAGTTGTTTTATTTGCATTGTCAAGACCTGACATTAGATACCTTGGGGTTATCTCTTTGTTCATAGATATTTACCTTTCAAGAGAGATAGGATACCATATTTTGTCTAAGTTGTTGTGCATAAAACACAATCAACAAATTGGTGCTAGAAGGAGGGTCTAAATAAGCAAGCTAGATCGATTTATGTCTGCCATTTCTCCTAAGAGGTTCAGAAGAAGAGCCAGATCTAGTCCAGGAGTAGAGGAATTTCAAGAATTACAAGTTCCTACTACGGAAAAAAGGGCCAAGAGAAGGGGAGAATCATCATCCACCAAGCCACTCCCATCATCCCCATCATCCTCATCCTCATCATCCTTATCCTCATCTGATTCTGAAGCCATTCCTATTCCACAACCCCAACCAGCCATAAATTAGCCATTACCACCTCCACCTCCACCAATGGCTTTCCTGGCCAATAACCCATCTCCCTTGATCTTCAATGATTACAATGTCAAGCCCAAGAACCCTGAGCACTTTTTCTCCAAGTTCCACACCAATGATCCCAATAGGACGGCAAAGGAGAATATCAAGATTTTCCAGACTTGTCTGAGGGATAGAGGAATCAACAATGAGGATGTTGCATGTAGGATTTTCCCTTATTCCTTGGGGGAAGAGGCATTTTATTGGTATAATCACTTACCTACTACTTCTATCCATAATTGGACAGAATTTGAGACTGCATTTCTATAGAAGTTAAAAATTCTCATTAGTGCTAATGAGCTCTACATGCAGTTTACCAGAGTTAAGAGGGAAATTAATCAGCCCATGGGGTCATTCAATAATAGGTTTCACCGGGCATACACTAGACTTCAAGCACCTTATGCGATAGATGATGCCACTGCCCTAAAGGTCTACCTTGAAGCCCTTGATATCCTTACATCCACCTTCCTTAAATGGAGGACTAATCCCCCAAATACCTTGCTCACTACATATACAAAGGCTATTAAGGTCAACACAGACTTGAGGCAACATTTGTTAGGACCTTTTCCATCGTTAGGACCTGCTGCTCACCTTGGACAAGTCCAATCTCTTAACCAGGCTTTGCCTAATCATTCTCCCATTATGAATCTAGTACCACCATTACCTTTGATCCCGCACCTGGGTCCTCCAATAAACCAAGCTCAGTGAATGACCTCTTATCCCTAGCAAAGAGCCAATCAACGCCTTCACCCACAACAGCAGACCAATTTTCCTACATATTTGCAGAATTCAAAAGTCTTGAATTAGTTTGTTGGTTCCAGAGGAGCATCAAGATACCCTCCTGGTAATGTGAATTCAACACCACACAATGGTCTAGATAAAGAATGGTTGGATGAGTTGACTGAGTAGGTGAAGAAACTGAATATAGAGGTGACCTATCTAAGAAATTAGAATAGTCAACTCCAAGCTGTGCAGAAGAACATGCAATCAAACTATCACAGAGAGAACAAATATGTTCCTAAAGGACATAACTTTGATAGAGGGAAGTATTTTGACAGAAAACAAAATTTTGAAAGAGGACAAGGCTCTGGCCAGAACTTTGATAGGGGGAAACCAGGTGGACAGGGGTTTGATAGAAGGAAACCACCTAGATAGAATAGATCATGGAATACTAGACCTAATAATGTAGGAATTCCCACTCCATTGGACCAACCTTATACCTAGGAGAATCCTCCAAGTGGAGTGTATCTAGCTAAAGCAGCTTTGTCTAAATGGTGCAGGCTCCATAAGACATGTCAACACTCTGAGTTAGATTTCCATGAGCTTTAGACTGTTGCCTCCATCTTTCAGTATGAAGTTGAAAACAATTCCAATTGTCAGGATATTGTGCCCTCAAATCCTTATGACTCCCTAGTAATGGTACTTAACCATGCTCCATTCCAAAAAGGTGAGGAGAATGAACTGGAAGAAGAGTCCAGTGACTAGGATAAAAGAGACAGAGCAGGTATCGAATGAGGATGAAATATCTTAGTTGTTTAATGAAGAGAATGAGAATGATAATGGCCCTTTGGATGAGGAGGAAGTTGGTGTTGAAGAAGTTCAGATGTTTCAGCAACCCATAATGAAATATGATTTGAGGAATAGTCCTAACAGAAGTCCACAATCTAGATGCCCTTTCACTACTTCTATCCCCCCAAATAATTTCGCTACTCCACCAGATCGACAAGCAAATAATAATCCATCTTACCCTCATGTTCCAACACAATATTTTGTGAAGAAAAGACAACCTGATATGTCAAAGGGAAACAATGTTGAAGTATCAAAGGACAAACAGACTAGTGGCTACAAGGAAGTTCATTTTAATATGAGCCTAGAGCAATTGGGCGAATATGTGACTGAAGAAGTCATAAAATTAAAGGTAATTCTTTATGATTTTGAATTATTAAGAGTCCCTACTATTAGGAATTCTTTCTTGGGGTCTTTCAATTCAAACACAACACCACAAGGAGTAACCACCAGTGAGGCAGTTGTGAGATCCTTTAATTCACAGGAACCTAAAGGCTAGGACCAAGTCCCACCTGTGGACAAGGGGAAATATAAGGATAAGAGTCAGGTTGCACAAGCTGACACCCAGTTGAGCCTATTCCAAGGCAAGATGGAAACCCCTCCCTTTTTTATTTATGTTTGTATACTTGGAAAAAATCTGCATAATTGTTTGCTGGATTCAGGAGCATCTACAAATGTTATGTCTTTTTTTGTCTGTAAATTATTAGGTATTACCACTATAGCCTCTCAAAAGAAGGTCACTCAATTGGAAAAGACAGAGGTGAGTGTAGTAGGAGAACTGAATCTAATCCCCACGTAGGTTGCATCAGATCCTAGGGTGTAGCAGGTGATCAACATTTAGGTTGTTGATATTCCTGACACCTATGGTTTGATGTTGGGTCAAGATTTCGCTAAGGATTTAAATGGGTATACATCTACAAACCATTCTCACATGTGGCTACCATGGAAAGGAGTTCCAAATCAGACCAGGATTGAAAGAGAGCCTAGAATGAAGTATGTAATCACTGAGTACTAGAATACTTCAAATGAGATATTAATATCAGAGGTCAAAATGGAGAACTATGTCTTGGTTGCATCAGTCTCAGATATAGAAGAGGTCTTTATGTTACAAGGCCCCTTTTATGAATCTACATCAGAATCAAGTGGGTCTAAGGAAATATTTATGATGCAAGATGAGTCCATCAATGATTTTGAAACACTGAGTGAGAAAATAGATGAAACTAATGGCCAAGAGGATAGGCAGCTTAGTTTTTTGGATAAATTCCAAGAGTTCATCTAGAGGTGTATGGAGAATCATATCCAGCTTGGTAGGAATATGAATTTTGAAGAATTATTGCTTCATAATTGGTGTTGATTGAATGATGCTCCCCACTCTAAGTTGGAATGTCATGTATGTCAGACTTATGTGGAGCAGATACAAAAGTGCATTAACCCAATCCCAATTATCAGGATAAATATATAGGGAGAGAAAAATAATGACAAGGGTAAAAGTCTAATGCTTCCTGAAGAGCCTCCAAGCTATAGTAAAATGAAAGATGACTCGAAAAAATCAAGGACTAATGGTTGTTGGACGTTAAGATTCGATGGATCCAAATCTAAGCAAGGTGTTGGAGTAGGGTTTGAATTGATCAGTCCTAAAGGTAAGAGCTATTTTGTTGCTTATAGACTACAATTCCAATGTACTAATAATGTGGTTGAATATGAAGCCATAATCCATGGGTTGTTAGTGACATCGAGGCAGAAAGTCAAGATATTATAAGTTTTTGGGGATTCTGAGTTGGTAGTCAGGCAGGTGAGGAAACAGTATTCATAGCATGACAGAAGGATGACTAATTATAGACATAGAGTGTGGGATCTTATTGAGGGATTTGATTTTTTCGACATCTAGTTGATTCCTCGAAGTAAGAACCAAGTTGCAGATTCTCTAGCACAAGTGGCTAGTACATTGCAACCTTTATCACTTTTAGGATTGAAGAAGTTTACTTTGGAGCTCACTCCAAAACCTTTGGTACCTGACAATGTTACCAATTTACAGGTATTTTAAGATGATAAGAATATTCTTGATTTCATTACAAGTTGTGATGTGTTTTCCTCTCAAGTAATTGATGAGGTAGAGCCTCAAGAAGCATAAATGGACTTGGGAGGGGTCATCAACCTAAATACCAACACTATCCCAAGAGGTATGGTGCAATTGGAATGAATTTTTGATTTGGATAAGATAAAAGACCAGGAACAACAAGTCAAAAGGGAATCTCTTAGTAGTCAATGTGAAACATACAACATGAGGACACGGGATAACGTACAGAATGTTTTTATTGGTAAGGTATGTACTCCCAAAGAAATGAGAGGGATTATTGATGCTATACACACATATCGAGATGTGATAGCCTTGAGTTATGAAGATTTTAAAACATACGATACTTCAATCATTACACACTCCATTCCCTTGAAGTAAAAATATCAAACCATTTAGACAAAGATAGAGACCAATTAATGCTCTGTTAGAACCCATCATTCAAAAAGAAGTACAAAAGCTACTTTCAACATGAAATATATTTCTAGTGAGGCATTCAACCTGTTGGTGTTTAAAAATGCAACCTAGCTAGGCTTTGCAATTCTCTAAGAGGTAGCCAACCTCTATATTAAAGAACCACAAAGGCTAGTGGCCAACTAATAGGAAATGGAATGGATATGCATTTTCCCTTGCACTTCAGGCTCTATAAGACCTTGGGGGGTAACCCTTTAGCAATATCAAACAATCTAGACACACAAGTAATAGGATATTGCTTAACAGATGATGCTCTCATAGAAATATGTTGAGAAACCTAAAATATCACTTAATATTGGCAACATATTGAATGAATTTCATCAATCAACATGGAGAACATAACAAACACAACTCAACAAAACATATTTGAAATGGTTTTGATTTAAAGAGTTGGGACCAAATTGAAAACAAAAAACATGATAATGGACTAGTTTCATAAAAATGGGCTATGGAGTCATATAACTAGCATTCATCTTTCAGTGTTAAACATGCTCTAAAGGTCTTGCAAATGTTGTCACATTATGACAATCAGACCATTGAAGCTTTTCCTAATAACTCTGCTTATAAATCCACCTGAAACATAACACTCCTGTCACATTTGTCGAAGCAATTACACTATCCCTGAACCATAGGCAATAATAAAAGTAACTTGTGCATTATCAAATAAATTACACCATTCATAGAATAGAAGGCAACAACAAATGTAACTCAAATGCAGCAAATGTGCATGAATAGATTTAGACAATTTTATTATTGAATCCAAAATAGCATTACAGTTCAGCCATGGAGACAATTATTAGCAAAATAAACATAACTGAACAATTCATAACACACACTTTCAGATTAAAAATGACTAATAGTCATATTTCCCCCTAGCTTTACAATCTACCCATAGCTTCTGCCTGACTTGCAAAGCTTTCTGAAATTGGAACCCTTTACAATTGAGAAGAGAAAAGAAGATATAAAAAATAGAAGCAAACATGAGCAACCCTAAATTCAATCTGGAATTGCCATCTAGAAGCTTCACTCACCGTTGTTCAAACTGAAAAGAATATCTCCTCATTCTTCCTTTTCAGCAACAAACATATTCCCTCAAAAACTGCCCCTTCTCATCATTGCCTAGCAACAAAAAATTAACCCATGTGGAGATTCTCATCATTTTATCTAGCTGCTCTAAAAACCTCTTTCTCGTGCACATTTGTTTCAACTCTCCTTCACAATGCAACACTTTATATTTCCACTCCATATTTGCTTTCCATTCACTCTTTAGTGAAATATTAAATATTTCACTCACAAGTAAAAATCACTTATAAGAATTCACAGGCACTCACCATAATGAAAATACTTGCCCATTCCATTTTATTTTACTCACCGAGTAAAATATTCGCCCCACACTCAAAATGTTTACCCATATTTCTATTTAATACACTGTCCACTTTCACATTTTATATTCCACTATTCTCCAACAAAGAGAATATTACGTGCAAATATTTAAAAATATTGTGCTTGGGTGAATAAAATACTTACCCACATTTCTTACACCATCGTGTAAACTAACCATCTTTTTAAATGTGGACCTATTTGATTTCATCGGGCATGTTAATTAATTAATAAACCTTACCCAGGCTTACCGAACCACGTGCCTTGAATTTTATCCCGAGCCCACCATGTCTTGATCTCGCTCAACCTCACGTACCTCGCAAGGATTTTGACAGCGTCATCAAAATCCCGTGAGGTCAGTGAGGTGTACCCTAAATTCATTTAATCTTTTGAATTTTTTTAATAAAAAGCTCATGTTCTTTCTCGCACACCTCACAATAATTTTGGTGTTGTCACCAAAATCCCACGAGGTCAACGAGAATGGCCCTAATTTCATTGTTTGCTTGGTTCGGGAATTCGTGGGCTCTGCATTTGTTCTTCCCTTTGCATTTTTTGGATGTAAATATCCTATTGCAGGCATGGGTTTCCCCTTGTTCGTGCCCCACACTCTTCACTTGCCATTCTCCTATGGCGCGGGCCTCTCCAAATGTACCTGCCTATGCCTTGTCATGCATACTCCTCACCTTTATGCTTTGATGGATTTCCATCTTCTGGCATGGGCCTTCCATTGATCTCCATGTTGTTGGTCCTTGTTTTAAAGTTTCTAAAGCCTTCTCAACATATACATTTTGTGCTTGTCCCTGCCAGCCGTGCCATCCCTATATTTTGTGCGTACCCTGCATCATGGATTCCCTTAATTTAGCACGGGCCTTCCTTGCTGTTGTTCACACCCCAAGCTTGGTGTTCTCTGCAACCTCTTTCTTCCTTTACAATGTGCATAGCCTCCAATCATCCCTGGCACGGGTTTCCTTCATGCTTGATCCCTTTCTCTCAGCTGGTGTGGCTACCTCATGTGCAGCCTAGGTCTTTATTGGTTTGCACCAGCACCTTACAAAGTGAGATTCAAGCCCTTATTGGAGTATTGAGGTGTTTCTTTAGCATAAATTTTGTATGCTCCTTGATCAAGCATGCTGGGTGTTCGTGCCCTCACCAACGCTTTCAAGCTTTCTCATTTAGCATCGTGGGAGCCTCTACTAATTGCATTGCTTCAAAGTTTCTATGGCCTTTTCAACAAATACATTTAGTGCATACACTTAAAAGTTTATAAGACCCTTTAATAGATCGATCTTGTGCATTCCAATCGAGTTCATCTCATTCCATACGCTGCAAACATGGTGTCTCATCTAACTTTGTGGCACCGGACAATATTTAATCCCTCAATTAAATGCACAGACCTTTTGGGTATGAAGCCGACCCATTCCAGTGCACAATGACTGTCTTTAGGATGCCATAATAGAAACTCCTCAAACAATTATTTTTTTGATAAAATTTTCCTATCAATGCAAACTGCCCACAAGGCCTTCTGATTCTTTTCCAAAACTTAACATAAAATTCCCTCGTATCCAATCCACTATGTGCAGCATTTAGATTGACCATGCAGATGCCTTCAGTGACCACCCCAATTTGGAGGTTCTTCCTTACATATGCTTCCACATATTTGGAAAGATTTTTAGCATTTTGTTTGGTACGATATTATCTGCAATCCAATTGGATGAGAAATTCGGTCTTGGCTCATCAATGACATCTGAGAGGTGCAAAAATACCATGGGATACATTACAGACTGATGGCTTATAATCAAAACTATAAACCCCATATTACTGGTCCCTCGTTGAATTGGAGGCATCTTATCAAAATCCATGGAATTCTTGTATAATTGACTTGTCTTTTCAGTCTTATGTGGCTCCTCAAACAACTTAGAAAGATAAAATAATGTAGTGACTTGATCCCTGTAACTGAGATTAAGGCATCACCTTTTTCATCAATTTGTGCTTCATAACTTTAATACCCTCTGAGTCACTCAACCAATTCAATTTATTTTCCATGTGGAAGAATATGACCTTCTTAATCACTACAAATGGATTTCTCTCCACATTTGTAATACTGTAATATTTACATCATAATAGTGCAAAGCATGTCGGGCCCCATGTGGCCCGACAATTTTTTTTTTCGTTTTGAAACAAATTTCACCCTGAAATGATCATAGACAACTCCTGAGCGTATTTCAAGTAAAATTATAAACTGGGTTGCCATTAAAATCTGCTTTCTGGCACATTTGGAAAATGGGAAAAATTGACCCAATGGGTTCTGGAATCATCCTAGGAAACTGGACAAACAACCACGTGAAGCAATGAGAACTTGTAGACATGCAGAAATTTGACCCAAGAATATAGTGCAAAAAAAAAAAAAAAAAAGGAAATGAAGTCATTCTTTGGGAAGATTAACTTTGTTAGAAAGTTTATCACTAGATTTGTAAAGATAGTGAAGCCCTTGAATGTTATGCTAAAACAAGAGGCAAAAGTGGAATGGAGTGCAAAAGCCAAGGAGGCATTTACAAAAATCAAGAAAGCTATTGTTGACGCTCCAGTGTTGGTAATTCTGGATTATGCTAAGCCTTTTTACATATATTCATTTTCTTATGATCACTCCTATGCTGGAATGTTAACTCAAAAGTCTGATCAAGGCGATGAGCATCCTATAGCCTTCATGAGTACCCATTTAAAAGATGCAGAGTTGAGATATCACAATGTAGAAAAGCAAGCCTATGCTTTGGTCAGAGCACTGAAGAAATTTAGACACTATATTTTGAGGAATAAGGTTTTTTTCATAGTGCCTGATCTTGCGGTGAAGCTGTTGCTAATGTAGAATGAGCTAGGTGAATGAAGATCCACATGGGTAACTATGTTGCAGGAATATGATATTGAGATTCAACCCATGAAACTAGTAAGAGGGTAGGGGCTGATGAGGATAATGGCTAAGATAGGTCTTGATCTCACAGCTCAGCATTATCATCTCCAAGAGGTATCTCTAGGTGACTGGTATGATGAAATCATTTATTATTTATTGAACCAGCAATGTCCTGATCACCTTAGTGCAGTTCAAAGGCAGGCGCTACACCTAAAGAGGGGTAGTTTTATGATGAAAGGGGGTGTCCTGTATAGGAAAAATCATGAGGGCGTGTATTTAAGATGTTTGAGGAAGGAAGAAGCTACCAAAGTGATGATTGAATTCCATGAAAGATATGGCACGAGCCATGGTTCTACATCATCCAATGCCAATCAGATCCTAAGGGTAGGCTATTATTGGCCTACTCTATTCAAGGATGCACACAACCATGTGAGGACTTGTCATGTATGTCAGACTACAGCAAGTAAGGAGAAACGTGCAGCCCTTCCACTTCAGCCAGTTATAGAGGTGAAACCATTTGCACAGTGGGGAATGGACTTCATAGGTCCAATTAACTTACCTTCTTTTGCAGGCCATTGGTAGATTCTAACCATAACTGATTACTTTACTAGATGGACTGAAGTTCTTGCATGTAAGCAATGTACGTCTAATGTGGTAATCAATTTCCTTGAATCAAGTATTATTAATCGTTTTGGTTGTCCATTGTCTTTAGTTTGAGATAATGGTCCTACATTTGCATCACTGAAACTTTCTAATTGGGATTTTGATCATGGAATCGTCATAAAATTTGCATCCAATTACTACCCTCAGGGTAATGGTCTAGCTGAGTCCTCCAATAAGAACCTGTTGATATTCATCTGTAAGTTATTAGAGCATAATCCTAAGGATTGGAACACCAAGCTTATATTTTCTCTCTGGGTAGACCATACCAGATAGAAGGCATCCATAGGAACCTCTTCTTATCACCTAATGTATGGTTTTAAACCTATATTCCCCATCTAGCTAAAGATACCTACCTTACAACTCATTAATGATTACTATGATGAGAAGGATAAGTGTGAGGCCCGTTTGGCTGAGTTTTTACACCTTGAAGAGAAGAGAGATGAGGCCCTAGAAAAATTTACCAAACACTAGGGCATAGTGAAAAGATGGTTTGACAAAAGAGCTAAGGTGAAAGACTTTAGAATCTCTGACTTAGTTCTCTACTGGGATAAAGCCCATGACCGTAAGGGAGAGCATGGTAAATTTGACAAACTCTGGCTTGGCCCTTATCAGATTTTAGAAATTCTGTGAGATAATTCTTTTCGCCTGAAAACCCTCACTAGTGAGGATATCCCATTGCCTGTCAATGGCCAATATTTGAAGCATTACTTCCAATCTTGAGTTGTTTGCAGTTCTCTCTTGTACATAGTTAGAATATGTTTTTCTTTCTACTTTGCTTTGCTTGTTTGTTGTTTTTGGTTTGGTTAGTGTAGGTTCCTTTTGTTTTTTTTTTGTTTTGGTTAGCGTAGGTTTGCTTCGGTTGGTTTTTCTTTCCGCTTTGTTTTTTTCTTTTGGTTTCTGTCTTTTTTGGGGCTGTTGCATCTATGTAATGGGCTTCTCGCCTAGGGTTGTTCTAGGAATTTCTTTTTCAAACTCTAATCATTTTTTCTGAGTTAAGTGGTGGAATTCACTTATCTAATGTCCCTTGTACTTAGAATTAGAGTCACTTGTTTCGGTTGAATTTTGGAATGTATTCGGGTCTCACATTTTCACATAAATTTTAAGGATTTTGGAGTTGCATATGGTTCCTGTGTAATTTGGCTAGGTGAAAAAATATTTTATTATACTTCAGTTTCACTGTGGTCCTCATCGCTTAGTGTGAATTTCATTGTTTACAAGGTGAAAGGAAGGTTTGAAATAATTTTTTTTTTAAAATAAAGAAAGAAAAGAGACAATATGGAAAATCAAAACAAATCTTCACCTTATCAGGAGTATCCCAGTATCTCTACCAGGGCTATAGACTTCTGGCTGGCAGTAGAACTATGCTTGGGAGGGTCATAGTGATAACCTCATCGGGGCTACGGATGCCTCATTGGGAGCAAGACTCTATCTAGGTTTCTTTTAAAGTTAAAAATTTTATGTAGCCCGGTCAGACTAGCTAGGGTTCCTCTTGCACCTAAAGAATGGGAAATGAATGCAAATACACACACTTGGACCCTGGTACAGGAAAAGGTTTCCTTTCTTGTGATTTCTGAAACTTTTTTCAAAGGTGACCTGATGTAAGGGCGGAAACCAGAGATTCTGGGTTCTTGATTCTAGTTTATTCTCAAAATGCTCTAGAGCATTTCCCCAGCAGAGTTGCCATTTGTTGTGCACTTTTTGCACACATGCCCCACTGAAAGTAGGGACCCTCTTTCTTGCTCTTTTTTCTTTCACTCTTGGTGTTTTGGCCCCTTTGGTTTTGAGGAATTGGTTGTCTTGGCATATTCCCAAGTGGTTATCATATTTGTGTAAATGCCACTTGAGGGAGGCACTTTGAAAATTCTGCATTCTGGGAACCATCTCATTTTTTTCTTAGTTTTCGAGAAAATTCCCCTTGGGAAGAATTCCCCAGACACCATGGAAACCCGATGGAGGCTGCTTTGAATTGTTTTCCAATAATTTTGGGACTTCACTGAATTTCGCTTCGACCGGATTTTCCTGAGATTTTGTCGTGCCCTTGGATCCCTGGGTTCATTGTCTTGTCGTTGCATTTAAGTGCCTCATATGATCTTGTGGTTTTCCTTTATTGAGCTTATTTACATTTTATGGGGAGGTTTTGTCAATTTCCTTATTGTGAGATTTGAGGAGTTTCATTTTGGATTGTTTTTGTTGGATTGTGTGTTTGAGCTCGTGGTCGAGGGTTGCAGTCAAGCTTTCATGTGATTGCTTGCATTTTGCCCTATTTTTCTAGGTCTCTTGTTGACCGTCGCTACCTCGATTTCTTTGTCCTCATGGTATGTACATACTATCCTCCCTTTTGATAAATGAATTGAACCTGCTTTGAAGTTTGTGTGGGTGTTTTCTTTGAGTCAAGATATCATTGTGGTATGGTCTGGTAGTAGTGCTAGGGTTGTCGATTGTTGGCTTGATGCCCTTCCTCATGGCTGGCATCTCCTCTCCTTTTGCATGATTGTAATTCAAGCGGGTTTGCTATTTCTTTGCCTTCATCTATTTAGCTTCGAGCTTCCCTATCCTGAGCTCTGGTTTAACATGAATTTCCCCAACTTGTGATGAAATTGTGTCCTGGGTGAAGTGCGACCTATTGCTATCATCCAACTTGATAATCGACATATCATTAGTTGATTTGTGTGGGGAAAGTGAAGTGAAAACAATAAATCAAGATCCGAGTTGTGTTGTCATGGCGATTGCTTAGGGTTTCCTTTGTTGAAATCCTCCCTCTTATTGAGTGGATCTTGTTTTGATCAATTTGAACCTGCATTGTTCATCTTGCATTATAATTGATTTGAATCCTAGGAGAAATCCCCAACTTCCTAATCATTTGATTGATCTAGACAAAATCCTAACGAAGTCGAAGATTTTGGGTTTTCTAAACCCTCATAGATTTCCTCTATATAGGGATTTCCCCAAATTATCCGTTGCCTTATCGATTTCTCGAATGTGGGCTCAAAGCATGAAAATTGCATTGAATTCGCAAAATTCCATGCCTTTGGGATTTTCCCATAATTTCTTGGTCCCTTTATTTTCCTGAAATTTGTAAATTGTTGTCATTCTTGAAGATTTCCTCCTTTGGCGGATTTTCCCGAAATCTTGTTGAAAATGGAGAATTAAGAGAATGTATGAAAGTTTGGTTGATAATTATGCATCTCATGATTGATTTAACTTGTTCTAAGGTGTATCATGTGGTGTCTTGGTTAATATAATTGATCTGTGATGGATTGGGTGATTCTTTGTGGTCGTTTTGCTAGATTCCATCTGGTCCAGAATTTCCTAGAATTCCTCTCCAGCTCGAATTCTGCAAGAGGGCTGAAAACCTAAACTTTATAATAAGTGATTCTTATGGGTTTTGGGGGGATTTTGTTCATCTTTTGGATTTGTTTAAGGAATGGGTATATCATTTGTGATGGACCCAATTGAATTCTATGCTATGATGGATCTTATTTTGGTTTCTTTGTTTTGTGTAGGCGGAATCAAGTTAGGCTATTGCTGGGCAGAGCAAAGGTAAGGAAATGAATCCAAATCTTAAGGGCTCAGCTATCTCCAAAGTAGAAAGACTTAAGACAGATTTGAAGAGAAGAGTCCTTGAGAGAAAGCTGACCTCCATTTGGTCAAGGATCACTAATACAAACATTGGACAATGGGATTATGAGGATTTTAAGGCAAGAATGGTAACACAGAATCTCTCTTTGTTGGCCAAAAGAATATTGGAGTCTGGGTTGGCACATGTGGTTGGATTTCCTTCTATACTTCAGTGTTACAAATTGGTGCTAGAATATTCCAAGGACTATGATAGCGAGAAAGAATTTTGTGCCGAAGCATTTGAGCCTGGAACAGTTGAGGAAATGGTGGCGAGAAGTGTATTCTCAAGTCAATGAGGACAAGGTCACCGAACATCTGTTGGATGATGCAGCTACCTACATTGTAGTAATTGATAAATACAAGACCCTAAAGGTAGATTGGGATAAGGTGGTCAAGCTATCAAGGGATGACATTAGGTCCATTGAAAGAAGAATGAAGGTGTTAGTTATGCCACCTATTTCTAACTTGGATAAGGTATTTTTGATGATAAAGGATAGGGAAAGTCAAGATAAAGAGAAAGGAGAGGGTAGTTAATGCAATGCCTCATTGGGATTTGTGCTTCCCTATTATTCCTCCTCTTCCTTCGCATGCATTGGACTATGTTATGTTGGAGATCCCAGGCCGAATTGGATGAAATTGGTGCATTTAATGCACATTTCATGTTATTTTTGAATTCCTTTGGGCCGACCTATTTTTGGCCATTTGTTATTGTAAACCTAATTGGGATGACATGTCTTGGGGATTTTCTATAAATTTGGCATTATGCCTCATTTGTAAAGAGTTAGACAATTTTTGTATTGGAGCGAATTAAGATAAGAGCAAGAGTTAGAGTTAGGATTTAGTTTATCTTTCATGCAAGTGTTGTAATAGAAGACTGGAATTGTTGCCACTATGGATGATTTAATACAAGTAAAGACATTGTGATTTGGTGTCTTCCTTGTGTTGAGTTTTATCTAGCATGGTTCTTGATATTCTATCTTTAAAATTGCTTAAGTTTATTTGATGTTAGATGATTTGATGATGATGTTTAGGGTTCTATGCTTGAAGTGTTTGCAACAATCTCTAGTCCATACTTTTTGCAGTTAGTTGATTGTTAGCTGCTTTGCAAAGTTAGCCTATACTTAAAATTGTCCTTAGTTCGATTATGAATGCTTGTTCATTTTGTATACACCTAAAATTGGTCTGGAGAATTTTGATTAATTAAATACAAATTATTTGATTAATTATCCTATTTTCATCTACTATTGAATAAATAGAAATATTTATTTATATAGTTCACATTTAATATTCATCTTAATTAAATAAAAATAAATAAATACTTTGTTCGATTTAATTATCAAATCCCTATTTTATTCTATCACATCCATCTTAAATTAATTAAATAAGGACAAAACACTTTATTGATTAATTACCACATTCTTCGAATTAATTTAATAACCAACTATCCTATAGTTTGTTTTATTAAATTATTTATCTCCCTTTTTCTAATTTAAATAAATCAAAAATATTTGAATTAAACCTAAGGAATATTCCAATCTACATTTCCTCAAAAATGAATTAGATTTCCTATGTCTAATCCATGTCTAAAATATGTCACAATTAATGCTTTGAAACTTCACGGGAAGTTTTGGAGACAGATTGGAGACAAATTTGGAGTTTGATCTCTCAATCCTCCTCCATCAATCTTTCCTCTTCTCTTGCCTGGTGTTTTCATGGGTAGAGACAATCTCCATCTTTCTCTCAATCTCCTCCATCTCTCACCATTCAATCCTCCAGATTGAATCCAAGCCTCTCAAAGCTTTCCCTGTGCATTTTTGCAACTAGGAAATCTATAAATAAAGCCTCATTGAACCAAGAAAAGGATCGAGATAATCAAGCTTTTTCACTCTTACTCTACAGGAATCCAGACTTCAAGCATCAAGCATTCACACATCAAGCATCAAGCAATCAAGTTTTCAACAATGGCTACCTCCTATAGCTACAATTATCTGTTTTACATCAATATCATGCTAGTTTAATTGATTTATCATTTAGCATTGCATTATCATCATCTCATTCTTCAAATAGTTATTTTAACAGTCTTATTTGCTTAAATAATCTGAGAGCAATCAAGATTTAATAAATCTTTGGAGATAGAGAATAATATGACGCTTTCAATTGATTACTGCTTTGAATTGATTCAATTTGTTTAATCATTGATATAATGTCGTATTAAGAAGTGTCTTTTGTGCTTATTCACTTATTTCACACTTACAATTTGGCGCCCACCGTGGGGCATTAACCCTAGTTTTATCAAAATTATGAATTTTTTGGAAAGTGTCACGTAGGTTTTCGACATGTTTGAGTTCTAGTGCTTCCGTTAAAAGTTTTAGCACTTCTGGTTGTTGTTTTAGCGCTTTCGGTTTTTAGCGCTTCTGGTCACTATTCTAGTGCTTAAAGTCACTGTTTTAGCGTATCGGGTAATTTAGCGCTTTTATGGAAAACTTCGACGCTTTGGGTTCCTATTTCAGTGCTTTTGAGTTTTAGCACATCAAGTAACTATTTTTATGCTTCGGTGCAATATTCCAGCGCTTTTGGGTTTTAGCGCATCAGGTAACTATTTTAGCGTTTCGGTGCAATATTTCAACGCTTTTGTAAAATCAGTCTGGATCTGACGCATCCGCAGCTAGATTTTGATTTTTTTTCACAGTTGGACTAAAATGTATCAATCTAGGATAGTCACTTCAAAGTTATCTAAAATTGATCAATCTAGGATAGCCACTTCAAAGTTTCTAAAATTGATCAATCCTAGGATAGTCACTTTCTTGTTTTTCTTAAAAGAAAATCTATCAATCCTAGGATAGTCACCACATTTTTACAATAGAAGTTAAAAAGAACATCATGATTTATGTGAAGCAACACCTTCACATAGATTAGAAAATTTATTTTTGGGCTTTTAAAACAGAACAAAATTATATGTTGTGCTTGTGTTGATTAGGCTTATGCTCTCCCCTTAACTGGGTGACCAAAGTGCCAAATTCACTTTTATTTCATGTCATTTATGCTTTATTAAATCCGTTAGCAGGCCTGTCGTAGTGGGAAAAAATACTCACCCTATGGGAACGACCTAAGTGGGAACAACCAAAGCTAGGTTTTCCAACCCACTATAATAAAAATGCAAGTTGTTGATGAAAGTCCAACTTGATGGTAGTAGGCAAGATAACCATCCCCAAAATCTTTGTTCTAAAGATTGGGAGGTCTCTTGAGGGAGTTTATCTATTTGCCACACCGAACGGAACCCTATCTACGAACCATAGAGTAGTTGCTCGCCGAGTCAATATCCATACATTGTCATACTCATGGTACAAGGGGAGGGAAGAATCTACCCCCAAGACACTCACCATATAATTACCAAGGACCGCTTGCTCAAGGGATTCGGTATCTACTTCCGTCACTTTGAGTATGCACCTAGCAACGACAAAAACATGGGCGCCCTCTAGGGGGTGACACTGCTATGTGAGTCAACGTAATTTAAGATGTGGGCTGTGAGTATAATGATGACCTACTTGTCCTTAAGTGTGAGTCTGTTTGATTTATGTACAAATGTTAAAGCAACCTGTCAAAATCAATAAAAATCATTCATGATTTTTGAACATACATAATCTTTTCAGTTTTAAAACACTTATTCAAAATCGCTTGCCGTGTTTTCACAAATTCATTTAAATCAGATTTAAAGATCATCTTGAAAACGTCAAGTCAAAAACAATCAAAAAATCCATGCTGCGAAAGTGGAAGTCCACCAGGTTTCTCAAAAGAAAAATCAAAGTCACGAAACCCCAAAGACCTCTCGATTATAGAAACAAATTGAGAAAACAACATTTTCTATATCAAAATCGGAAGCTCCTTTTGCAACATAGAACTTTCATCCACCAATATCACAATTTTTCTAGGCGTCACACATTAGATTACACAGTAGAGCCAATCTACTCATGAGCCTTCTTCCAGAGAAGAGCTCTCACACAATTCCACAACCATAATCAACGGATTCATCCTTCTTATCTTCCACAATCTCTAATACAGTATGCCACAAGACCCAATCAAATTTTATAGTAGAAAGTCTTAAAAGGTGCTATTTTTAGCATTCTGGAAAACCTATTCCAGTGCTTCGGGTCACTATTATAGCCCTTTCATGAAATAGCATTTTTGGGTTCTGTTTTAGTGCTTACAGTCGTTATTTTAGCGCTTCTGGCAAAACAACACTTTTGTCACTTTTTACAGCGCTTCTGGTTTATGTTTCGATGCTTCTGGGAAGTAGCACTTCCATCATTTTCTCCAGCGCTTTCGGGTACTATTTCAGCGTTTTTGTCCAAATAGCACTTCGGTCACCTATTTCAACGCTTATGGACTCTATTTCAACGCTTTTGGGAAATAACGCTTTTGGTCTTTGTTTTAGCACTTTTAAAATAGAGAGTTCAAAATTTTTACCAATCCACCAGTCTGTCATTTTATCCACTTTTTTTCATCATAATCAAATTTCTTCTTATCAAAATCACTATCTAGGAACCAAAGTTAGAAAGGTTTATACAAATTTCCAAACTTATCAACTGAAACAAGATCTTGCAAATCACAAGTGTCAAAAATCAAATACACAGTCAATTACTACACTGAAGTTTCATTATCAGGATACTATCATCCTTCATCATGGAATGAAGTATAGTAATTAACTTTTTAAATATTATCTCATCAATAAGATCAGTCATCTTATGTTTAAAAAGGTTCCATTGACACTATCCCACACATATATCAACATTTTAGAAGAAAGGGAAAAAATTTGTATGCCAATCTTAACTAGGTACCAATAACAGAGACTCTTGGAGCAAGAAATTTTAAACTCACAAGAAATGGCAGAAGAAAATCCTTGGAACAATCTGAACCGCAACGATAAGAACGAAATAACTCCGGAAGATATCCAAGCGGCTCAACAAGATCCCAAGTTTCACATATTTATGGAAAAAATTCTAGAACAAGACATGGAACAATATCTTTTAATGATATCCGAATTAGGGGCAAAACTTCCAAAAGATTTTGATGTAAACCGTTTGAAGGAAACACCAGAAATGAATGAGACTGAGATACCACAACCTATGCAAACAATCGATCCGGTTGCTACTTTAACATCACATATGCAAATATTACAGCAACAAATACAAGATATGACAAAAGGGACTACCAAGCGATATGTGATACAGGACATTTGTCCTTATCCTTTTGACGCAACGGTCGGCTTGATACCTTTTCCTAGACATTTTGAGATTCCAAAATATGATAAGTATAATGGAAGAACGGATCCAATTGATCATATCAAAGAATTTAAAACAATGATTCTTTAGTTTTCCCAAGAGGAAACTTATTTAATGAGATTATTCCCAAGGAGTTTGGGAGGATCATGCATGGAATGGTTTTCGAAGTTAAAACCAGGTATCAAAACTTTTGAGGAACTCATCAACAGATTTATCTCTCAGTACTCATTCAACATCCAACACGATGTTACTATCAAAGATCTTTACAATCTAAAACAAAACAAGAGAGAAACATTCTTGTCTTTTCTCCAAAGATGGCGATGCTTGTTCGCTAGATATCCGAGATCCATTCCTGAAGAGGAAAAGATGGAATTGTTCATTGAAAACTTGATAGAAGAAATGAGTTATAGATTGGAACTACAATGTCCTCCAACATTTGAGAAAGTGATAGAGAATGGTCTTAAGATCGAAGAGGCATTAGTCAAGAGAGGAGTTATCAAGTTTTTTAATGAGAAAAGAAACAACACGAGTTACTCCTCAAATCAATACTCAAGCGGTGAGAAGCCAAAATTTTGGCAAAAGAACTAAAATACAAATGAGACAACAAATGATCCCCAAAATGTCAAACCAGTTTTCAATTTGACCGCATCCACATCAAAGGATCAGAACAACGAGCAAAATGTCAAGTCAAATACCATAGAAAGCAATGAAATCATAAAACCACAATCATATCAAAAACCATCAAATCGGCGAAGGTTCACACCTTTGGGTCAAATAATGGAATCAACAATGAAGGAACTAGTTACCAGAGGTCTTCTCATTACATGGAAAGCTAGATTCTGGGATCCAAAAGTCAAACCATCATGGTGGAATGACGTTGATTATTGCAACTATCATAATAACAAGGGTCACAAGAAAAATGACTGTATGGAGTTGAAACATGCAGTACAAGATTTGGTCGACAGCAACAAAGTGTATGTGGAAGGACCTCAAAATAACAATGATCATTCAGCCTTCAAAGATCCTTTGCAAAATTATGACAAAGGTGCATCATCCTCAAATAGCAAAGGAAAGAACGCCAATCATGTCTATGACACAACAATCCTGTGTCTATCTAAAGTCAAACATGATCATGCAGTTAGTGATAACATTGATGAAAATGAAACAAACAACATTACCTCTTTGGATTTACTCCCAAACGTGCAAAACTCTGATAATCAAATAAATGTCCTAAAAATCAGAGAAAATTAAGAACATCAACCCTCCAATGTGCTATCTAGGGGACAATCCAAGGTAATGTTAAAGGGAATTGGCTCCACACATGCAGTTCCACCTCCATCAAATTATGATGTTATCAATCGAATGCAAACCCCCCCCCCCCCCAAGAGAATCAAGAACATCAACCGGCAAACGTCATAACTAGGGGGCAAGCCAAGGTAGTATTAAAAGGAGTGGGATCTCAATGTGCAGTTATGCCTCAATCTCATTATAATATTGTTGATCAATTGCAAAACATCCCCACACAAATATTGATATTGGAACTCTTTAAGTCGTTACCATCACATAAGGAAGTTCTCGAACAAGCATTAGTTGCCACAATCGTACCAAACAATCTGGATGTTTGTCAATTCCAAGCTATGGTGGGACATCTGACTACCCCACATTGTCTATCATTCTCTCAATAGGATTATGTCTCATTAAACCATCCGCATAACACAACATTACATATCAAAGTATGTATCCATAATCATCGTGTTAAAAGAGTTCTAATAGATGAGGGAGCCGGTCTGAACATTTGCACCCTCAAATTAGTCTGTGCACTAGGATATTCCAAAGACACTATTGATGCTCAACGAAAAATGACCATCAAAGCGTATGATGAGGAGGAAAGATCATCCAAAGGTTTAATTGTATTTCCCATTCAAGTGGGACCCATGATGAAGCATATAGCATGTCAAGTATTAGAAAGAGAATTGGCATACAACATACTCTTAGGACGACCCTGGATTCATGAAATGTAGGCCATACCTTCGACATACCATGAATGCCTGGAGTTTCCAGTAAATGGACAAGAGATGACTATAGTTGCTGATTATAATCATCCACAACATTGTGACACATTAATAATATCTCAAGACACCTTTGTCCCTCACAACAGGGAAGCTTCAAGTTCATCATCATCCAAGAACAAACAAAGTCCAAGCATCACTACCAAGTGGGTACAAAAGAAAGGTAAAGAAAAGGAAACAAGTCATGATGAAACAAACAAACTGGATACACAAACTTCTCTATCACACAAATTTCAAAAGCAAGTTCAGTTGACAAATAAAGGAATGGGATAGTACTCAATAGAGCAATCGCTTAACTTATCATAGTTAATGCCATCTCCTAGGAAATATGGTCAACCATCACTAATCAAACCTCCAACATTTGTACATACCACAGTTCTTCACAAAACATTTGTAAAATCCGGAACCATAGCAGAAGAAACGGACAACAAAGCAATCCTAGATTGGCTATACAAGGATGAAGAAACATCAACATCAGAAACTGACATAAAAAATATTAGCATCAACACAGACAAGTATGGAAAAGGAAAGGCTATTCTTGAAAAGATGGGTTATGAAGGACAAGGACCATTGGGGTTGAGAAAGGAGGGAATCTCATAACCTATCACACCTCTCACTCTCCATACAAAAGAAAAACCAGGACTAGGATACTCTGAAGAAGAGAAGTAGGAGCTAACAAAGATAGCTATGGAAAATATCCTTCACTTTAGAGATGGTTCTAAAATAGACTCAAATGAATATGAGTGGGCATTACCTTGTGATTTACTTTTCATTGATATTTCAGTCGATATAATTCAAAAATATACACCTTCACGTGAGGAGGGCCAAGGCTCTGGGTCTAGACCATTCATCACGAGATCACTAAATATCGATGACTCTAGTGAGGATGAACAAAATTTGAGTGAACTAGATGATTTCGAAGAGGGTACCATCATGGATCTCGATATCCCAAATGACAATTATGATGATATTACTATCCTCACCCTTACCTCCATTGACTTAAATCAATCCGATGATACCATGCCATTAATCCATCCGGAACTTATTGATTGGGAACCTATCCAACCTTTAACTGTACCAAAGTTTGCAAATGATGATTCCATCGTGCATTTCCTATGTCATACCGAACCTGATACAAATTCTATCTATAATACTCATAACAATACGACTCAGTAGGAGGGTGTCAAATCTTCCAGTTGCAAAATTGACAACAGGAAAATTAGATCTAATGGTTAAAACCATTCTATGGCAGCATTAGATTTGGAAAAAGTAAAAATAAAGAACGCATCCAACAGTGAAAACCTTTCCAAGGCACTGAAGGATGGATGATTTGACACTCTCCCAGAACACTATCATGAGCGATCATCAGTTCTGGTCGAACCTACACAATCGGTGGACATTGGCACAAAAGAGAAGGAAAAAGTTTTACATCTAGCAGAATCAATGACTGATCAAGAAAGACCGGACTTTATCAATTTCTTTAAAGCAAGAAGCATCAACTTTGCTTGGTCATATTTTGATATGCCAGGCTTAGATCCAAATCTGCTTATGCATCATTTGTCTTTGCCAAAAGGAATCAAGACTATTAAGCAAAAATTAAGAAAAATGCATCCTCACATCTCATTGATGGTAAAGTCAGAATTAAAGAAATTATTGGATGCTAAATTCATAAGGTCTATAGACTATGCTGAGTGGATATCGAACATAGTACCTATTTCAAAGCCAGACAACAGCATTAGAATCTGCACAAATTTCAGGGACCTCAATAAAGCATGCCCAAAGGATGATTTTCCACTACCAAACATAGACATCATTGTGGACTTGATGGTAGGGCATGCCATGTTATCAATCATGGATGGATTCTCTGGGTACAATCAAATAAGAATAGGTCCAGAAGATTAGGAAAAGACATCTTTTACATGTCCATGGGGAACCTTCTGCTGGAACATCATGCCATTTGGTCTAAAGAATGCAGGAGCCACTTATCAAAGAGCAATGACAACAATATTCCATGATATGATGCACACTTCCATGGAGGATTATGTGGATGACATCTTGGAAAAATCTACTACAAGGGAAGGACATCTTCATATCCTAGACAAGATCTTCACACAGATGGAGAAATTCAATGTCAGGTTAAACCCTAAGAAGTGTGTCTTTGGGGTTACATCAGCAAAACTACTAGGATACATTATTTTGGAAAAGGGCATTGAGGTGGATCCAAAAAAAGTCAAAGCAATTATGGAAATGTCGCCTCCTAAGAATATCAGTCAACTCAGATCACTACAAGGACGACTTCAATCAATCAGAAGATTCATCTCCCAACTGGCAGATAAAAGTCATCCTTTTAACCATCTATTGCATAAAAGTATAGTTTTGAGGTGGGATGAAGGGTGTCAAACAACATTCAATCAAATCAAGCAATATCTAATGTCACCACCCATTCTAATGCCACCAACAGAAGGAAGGCCTCTCATTTTGTACATTACCACAACAGATATCTCTTTGGGGGTACTATTAGCACAAGAGGACTATGAAGGGAAAGAGTGTTCCATCTACTACATCAGTAGAACTTTAAATGGCTATGAAATAAACTATACATTCATAGAAAAGTTTTGCTTAGCAGTGGTGTTTGCTACTCAATAGCTAAGACACTACATGTTGACTCATATAATCAGATTAATTGCGAAGATCGACCCTTTGAAGTATCTACTAAGTAAAGCTGCCTTAACGGGTAGACTGGAAAAAATTGTTATGCTCCTAAGTGAATTCGACATTCAATATGTCGAGAGAAAGGCAATCAAGGGACCAGCAATCACTGAACAGCTAGGTGAAGCTCCTCTACCAAATGATCGCCCAATGACAATGGAATTTCCAAATGCAGATATTATGACAGCAATGCCCCAAAAATGGGTACTATATTTTGATGGATCATATACACAACGAGGATCAGGAGTAGGGATCTTGTTCATCTCTCCCCAAGGACACACAATTCTGAAATCATATAGACTCATGTTTCAATGTACAAACAATGTGGTAGAATATGAAGCATTGATTATTAGGGTCAAGATAGCAATTCAATGGAAAATCACGGATTTACAGGTATATGGGGACTCTCAACTAGTTATTTATCAAGTCAATGATGAGTATCAGCCAAAGGATGAAAAATTGATGCTCTACATGCAGCAAATAGATAATCTGAAAGAGTCCTTTGTCAATATCAAGTTTGATCAGATTCCAAGGGTGGAGAACAAAGCTACAGATGCTATGGCTACAATTGCTTCATTACTACAATTGCTTGAGAAGCGTGTTTGTTATGAGTTTATGGTAGAACAAGTATCATTTCCTTCCCATTATCAATTAGAATCCACTACCATATGCCATCTAGAAACCACTGAAACCTCCATATACGAAAAAACTTATGCTTACTTGAAAGATGATATTCTTCCTCCCGATCTTTCAAGGAACCAAAAATGAAACTTTATCCGTCAATCCGCCCGACACACTTTAATCACATATGTCCTTTATCATTGAGGTCTTGATGGTACCCTACTCCGATGTCTAGAACGCAACAAATCTGAAACGGCCCTATGAGAGGTTCACGAGGGTATTTGTGGTACTCACTCGAGTGGAATAACTCTAGCTAAGAAACTCATCCGTTTGGGATATTATTGGCCATGCATGGAGAAAGAATCATATCAATTTGTCAAGAAATGTCAAAAATGTCAGGTTCACAGCAATCTAGTTCATGCACCAGCACAAGAATTGCATCCCTTCACATCGACATGGCCTTTTTGTCAATGGGGCTTGGATCTGGTAGGAAAAATAAATCCATCTTCATCTAATGGACAAAAGTTCATTATTACAGCTACAGAGTATTTCATGAAACGGATAGAGGTAGTACCTCTTACTACCATCACTGGGAAGCAGATTTCCTCTTTCATCTTGAATTACATAATATGCCGGTATCGAATCCCTCAATCCATTATCACTGATAATGGATGACCTTTCAAGAATCAAGATATCCAAGAGCTATGTGATAAATTCCACATCCAACATCATTTTTCAACACCATACTATCCTCAAGGGAATGGCCAAGCAGAGGCCTCAAACAAAATCATACTCAAAATTCTCAAAAAGATGGATAATGATGTTGGATGTGATTGGCATGTTCAACTCAATCCTGCACTATGGGCCTATAGAACAAGCATCAGAACATCGACAAGAGCTACACAATTTGCTTTGGTATATGGGTCAGAAGCCATATTGCCC
This sequence comes from Sequoiadendron giganteum, assembly GCA_007115665.2. NCBI lineage: Eukaryota > Viridiplantae > Streptophyta > Pinopsida > Cupressales > Cupressaceae > Sequoiadendron > Sequoiadendron giganteum. The sequence continues at coordinate 473,407,206 of CM021106.1, read as the reverse complement.
ATTGAAGTTGAAATTCCATCCCTTCGTGTATCACTCAGAGGAATCATTTCAGATGAAGACTATAGGAACTGGAATTGCTAGATGAGCATCGTCAACAAACTGTTAATCATCTAACAGCTTATCAATAGAGGATGTCAAGGAGTTACAATCACAGGGTAAAACCATGGGTCTTTCAGGTTGGTGACTTGGTACTAAAGGAGAACCCTAGGAATCAACAAGATAGGGAGAAGAAAGTAAAATTTGAGCCTAACTGGCTTAGTCCCTTTATCGTCATATCAGTGTATGGATCAGGAGCATATTAGTTATCAACATCAGAAGGGGATCTGTTTGATGAACCTATCAATAGTATTCATCTCAGAAAATTCTATGCTTCAAACTCCTAGTGCACAGAGCAAACTTTTGAAAATTGTTTCCTTAGTGAAAACCTAGCAAACAAGCATCTTGGCAAACGCAAAAATACAAAAAGATAGAAAATATAAAAAAGAAAGAAAAATAAAAAAATGGAAAAAATACAAAAAACATAAAGGGTGTAATCAAAGCATATGGTGAAAATCTGGAAACAGGCATCGTATGTGATTCTAAGATCAACTTTCCCATCTATTATGAATATGTCAGGATCATTCATCTGAAAGTCAGTATCAATTCATATCATATCATTCGTCTGGTCATCATTACATCCATTATCAAAATCATGTCACATGGTCAACATATCACTCCATAGCTTGGGGGCAACATCTGGATATCATTAGGGGCAATACAAACGTATTGATTTCACCAAAGGGCAACACAATAGTATGGTAGAAAACTGAAAACAAAGATCAAAGCACAATATCAATCATCGTCAGAAGGCATCAACCATCCATATCATATGGAAAATCCAAAAACATGTCAAAAAGGTAGGTCTGAAAAAGCAACATCCAAAAACATAGGTCTATGTCAGTCGAACTACATGGTCTCTGCGTGTGTAACGTAGGCAAGGATAATATTAAATCAGCCCCCAAGACCCCTAAGATAGGTTACTAGGTTAGGTCTTTTTGTCAAAATCTTGAAAATCCAAAAACATCTCAAAAAATCTCAAAAATTCAAAAAAAACATGTCAAAATCAGGATGGATGATCTAAAATCAGAATAATGAATGGAACACTGTAAGTAAATAATGGATAAATTGTACTTTTCTATTATCATTTCTTTGGAGTAACTCAATGATGTATTGAACTAGAGGAACAAGGAAAAAGAATGATATTTTTATTGTCTGTTGTCTATACATTAATCATATAAATGTGTGAATTGTCGGGGGATGTGCTATGCAAATGTATCACCGATGACATTCGGAATTCACACATTGAAATGATTAATCACTGCTTGTTTACGTAATGAATGCCCAGGTCATCTCGGTTCAATTATACCTCGATGCTTGTGTTTGATTGCAATATCAAAAATCATGAAAGTAGTACTCAGGTTGTCATTGGATTAACACAACCATCAATGCTTGTATTCACTTTCAACATTCAATAAATCTCTATGATGATACCAAGCACAAAAGGATTGTTAAAATGAAATCTGTTTTGCATATCATTGCATGATTAAATTAGATTGCATTCATCATCATTCATTATCTATAGAGTATTTGTTACATAAAGGATTCCAATCAATGATTATCTAATCTACAAATAAGACTAAGTATACTTGACATAAAATATAAAATCATCATCATTTACCATATAGTTACAAATCGTCATCTCATCATTAAAATTTTCATCATTTCATCATCCATACACATTTTTGCATCATAATAGACATACATTTATCAAATACATCGTGCATTTACATCATCACTTTCATTACATCTTTTATCATCTATATCATAAAACATCAGTATATCATCATTATTATTATGTTATTGATACAATCATGTATCCATACATTTAATAAATAAAATCACATCATTGCACCCATCAAAGATATCCATCATAAGATCATTTCCATAAAATAAAAAGCATTTATCCATCCATCCATACATATTATCACATTTTGATCACATCATATATCCATATATCATATATTCTACACATGAATTTATCATTACATCATTACATTAAAATAAATAATCATTCATATACATCATCACAAAATCATATAATGAAAGCATCCATCACATAAAAATCATATAGCCATCGTCATATCACATCAACTGCATCTCATATATATATCACAAATGTCAAGTATACAATGAAGTCTGGTCTACAAAATACATCATCATATAATGAGCTACATCATAAAATACATCATAGAGGATCACAATGACATCTACGACCTGCTACTGCCATAGTGAGTAGGCCTAATAGGACCTATACCACCACCACCCCTAGAAGGACCTGGATCTCTGGAATCTCTACGTGGAGGCTATGTCACCCCCTCACTGACTGTCCATGTGTGAGTCCACCCAGATCTTGACGGAGCATAACTGACTCGGTGCTTGGTAGGCACTGCATCATGATAGTGGCCTCTATAGAACTCGGCCTCTCGGCCAACCTGCAGAACCTCTCTCATATAATCACCTATGGAGGTGGCATCGGCCAATCTCTAGAGAGTCTCAGCTATCTCCTATGCCCTCTTGGCAATCTGCCGAGCACTGTCTCGCTTCGCTATCAAGGTATCAACCTGTGTCTGCATGGTGGCTAACTGCCCCTGTACCTGTGCTAAGGCCTATGTGTGAGTCTGTGCCTATGCCTACATTTGGGTCTGAGTTTGCACAAGCATACCCCGAGCCTATACCAACTGCCCCCTACAAAGTCTGGACCTGTGCCTGGAGCCCAACTATCTGTCTCTGCTGCCCGACTGCTGGCACTATCACTGCCTGCCTCTTATGAGGCCTACTAGAAGAAGGAGCACTGTTGATGCCTGGCCCTACCACTTTGCCTCCTCCACTGCCGCCATCACTATCATCACTGCTACTATTAGAGCTCCCATTGCTCTCTGAGCCACTGTCGGATGAAGAATCATCTCCACCCCTACTATCTATAGAACCCTCTCCCACATCCTCCTCTACAGGTAAAGGTGTCGGCTCATCAAGGATAGTAATGTGAGGATGGGGGACCAAAGCCAGAAATGTTGCGTAATCCTCTGTCATGGCTGCCTCTAATATGTCTCTTCGCATGTCCCAAGGAGATGACTGTAAGGTCCTGTATCCCTCTATGATAACATCATAGGATAGTGTGGGACCCCAATCCGGAATATCCATCCATTATCATGCATAATGGGCTACTCCCTGTGGCATGCACTGAACAATGTCACAATGTTTGTATACCCGACGAAGCAAGAATCTCTCAAGTACGAATGGTGTATGACCGATGAGGTACATAGAATCACAAAGATATCCCAATACTACACCATCCTCATCCCACTCCTCACAGTCAGGGTATGGATATTAGATAATTGTCTCAGTGCCATCAAACACCCATCTCCAATGCTCTAACTTTCCCATTCGGGCCTGTGTGAACGACCGCTATATCTAAAAACTTATGGTCTGCTGGCTGGTCTGTCTACAACTGGAAACGACTGACAAATAAAAAAATGCTCCCAAGCCCACACCTGTAGCAAGGTCATCCCTGCTGATAAACTACGTGCACCTAGGTACACAACCGAATGTAGATCATGATAAAGATGCGCTAGCATGCACATCCCCCACGCATATCTGGTACCATGTACCATCATGCTCTCAAGAGTTCATCCCCAGCCAATGAGGAATCCCTTTGACCTACGATCAGGGCAAAGGAAACCTCCAATGAATCTAGCTAGCACTGCTGGTAGTGTCGCATAAGAATATGTGATCCTCCGCCATCGAACACTCGGACCCTCTATGTCCTAATCTTGCAAAACTCTGCTGAGAGCATCTCTGCTACTGGTCCCATGAGAATCATAAATGACGATCTCCCCCATGAATGGAATGCGCAATATATGCCACACATCCTCTGGTGTGACTGTCATCTCGCTGGTGGCTAGGTGAAAGGTGTTGTGGTCATTATGCCACCTCTCAGCCAATGCGGTCAACAAACCCCAATTAATCCTAACCTGCGACATATCAAGTAAGCTTGTAAGGCCACAATGGCCTATCACCTGAAGCTCATCTGGTGTTAGATGAGGTATCAAGTTTGTAGTCTATGGAAACCTCTCTCGCATCTGGAGAGTACCCAAATCCTCCTATCATCATATCAAAAAATCTACAATTAGTGAACTATGTCAAGAAATAAAAAGTCATTCTATTATCATGTCTATTTCAAAAGCTTTGGTATGAATTTTCGATCAAAATTCATAGGCGGACATCCAACCTCACCTATCATGAGGTTCACTAAAACTTTATCTAGATCTCGCCTATCATGAGATTTATCAGATACTGAATCAAACCTCACCTATCATGAGGTTCATCAAACCATTATCTAGATCTCGCCTATCATGAGATTTATCAGATATTTGAATCATTTCCTCACCTATAATCAGGATCATCAAAAAATAGGATTTCTTCTCGCCTATCATGAGAGTTAGTCTTATTTACATCATCCAAATCCAACATCAGGAATTTGGATTATCAATCATACCAATCAGAAGAATGGACATGATCAGAATTGATGAAATCAATGTTCACTTAGTCAAAATCTTCAATTCTGACCAGAAGCGCTAAAATAGGCTTCCAAAGCACTAAATCCCAAAAGCGCTACTTTATCAGCTAAAAGTGCTAAATCAGGGACCCAAAGCGCTAAAACCATGAAAGTGCTATTTTAGCACTCCAAAGCGCTAAAACAGGCTTCTGAAGCGCTAAAAGTCCCGAAGCGCTACTTTTCTACATCAAAGCGCTAAAATAGGCCATCAAAGTGCCGCTTTACCAAAAGTGCTAGAACAGAACTTGAAAGCACTAATCCACCGACTCAAAGCATTGAAAGTCTCAAAGCACTAAAATCTGGCTTCAAAGCGCTAATTTTTGACTCCTAAGCGCTAAATCACTGAAAGCGCTACTTTACCAACTGGAAGCACTAGAGTTTTTAATGCAAGCGCTAAAACTCAAAGTTCTAGACTACCTACTAGAAGTGCTACATTGGAATGTAAGAGCTACAATGCGGCTTGAAAATGCTGAAACACACCTAGACACGCCTAGACGCTAAAAAGCATAAAAAACATAAATGCATGAGTTACGAGGAGGTCAAGGGGTACATATCGGAGGTCAAGGGCAGGTGGTCGTCGGTGACATCGAACGCGCTTGAATCGATGAGTGTGGTAGGGGATAGGCATCTCACTCCAGCTGGCAGAAAAGTCTTTATCAGTATGAATTTTTGAACTCAAAAAGCAAATATGACTTTGAAAATGACCTTTTACACTATTTATAATTTTTGAAAGGTATTTTTGGGGGATTTTATTAAAATTTTGATTAATTTTATCCATGAAATTAATTAAAACTCATTTGGGGGCTCTATTTCTTCATCATTTTGTTGGGAGATAAATTATTTTATTATCGAAACATCATCAAAACATCGGAAAATCATCAAATTTTTAAAAAATTCTAAAAATCATCACATCATTAATTTATCTCCCAAGGGGGCATATTGTCATTAAAACATCTGAAAATCAATGTCTGGGGCATGTCTGAGGCATACGGAATTATTTTATTATTATCATCAATCCTGGCAGTAGCAGCAAAATTTTCTTTGAAGCAACGCGTAAACACATAACTTCAATGAGGGGCAAAATGTATACACCTAAAATTGGTTTGGAGAATTCTGATTAATTAAATACAAATTATTTGATTAATTATCCTATTTTCCTCTACTATTGAATAAATAGAAATATTTATTTATATAGTTCACATTTAATATTCATCTTAATTAAATAAACAAAATTAAATACTTTGTTCGATTTAATTATCAAATCCCTATTTTATTGTATCACATCCATCTTAAATTAATCAAATAAAGAAAAAACACTTTATTGGCTAATTACCACATTCTTCTGATTAATTTAATAAACAACTATCCTATAGTTCATTTTATTAAATTATTTATCTCCCTTTTCCTAATTTAAATAATCAAAAATATTTGAATTAGAGCATAAGGAATATTCCAATCTACATTTCCTCAAAAATGAATTAGATTTCCTATGTCTAATCCATTTCTAAAATATGTCACAATTAATGCTTTGAAACTTCACGGGAAGTTTTGGAGACAAATTGGAGACAAATTTGGAGTTTGATCTCTCAATCCTCCTCCATCAATCTTTCCTCTTCTCTTGCTTGGTTTTTTCTTTGGTAGAGACAATCTCCATCTTTCTCTCAATCTCCTCCATCTCTCACCATTCAATCCTCCAGATTGAATCCAAGCCTCTCAAAGCTTTCCCTATGCATTTCTACAGCCAAGAAATCTATAAATAAAGCCTCTTTGAACCAAGAAAAGGATAGAGATAATCAAGCTTTTGCACTCTTACTCTACAGGAATCCAGACTTCAAGCATCAAGCATTCACACATCAAGCATCAAGCAATCAAGTTTTCAACAATGGCTACCTCCTGTAGCTACAATTATCTATTTTACATCAATATCATGCTAGTTTAATTGATTTATCATTTAGCATTGCATTATCATCATCTCGTTCTTCAGATAGTCATTTTAACAGTCTTATTTGCTTAAATAATCTAAGAGCAATCAAGATTTAATAAATCTTTGGAGATAGTGAACAATATAATGCTTTCAATTGATTACTGCTTTGAATTGATTCAATTTGTTTAATCATTGATATAATGTCGTATTAAGAAGTGTCTTTTGTGCTTATTCACTTATTCCACACTTACACATTTCAATTGCAATAGGGTTGTTTTGAATGAATGTTCATAATCTGAAAATGTTTAATACCTTAGAAGATTGCACTATTTCTATAAGATTGCAGATTTATTTATGTCAAACAAGAATTAGTTTCTGAAGAATTGGTCCATTTCTAGGATTTTATCATTTGTATTTTCAATCTTAGAATTATAATTAATCTTATAAATATCCTTGAAACCCTTATCTTTTTTTATTTCTTTTATGATCTGGGTTATATTTAGGATTTGAAGTATCAACATATTGCTAGATTTGATAAATTTGAGTTTAACATTTGCTTGTAGTAAGGTCACTTTGTGATTACCAGCATTTTTACATTATCTTTGAGTTGTTTTATTTGCATTGTCAAGACCCGACATTAGAGACCTTGGGGTTATCTCTTTGTTCATAGAGATTTACCTTTCAAGAGAGATAGGATACCATATTCTGTCTGAGTTGTGCATAAAACACCATCAACAAGACCTTGTTGTTCTAGTTTTATTTTAAAACTTGAAGGCCAACCAAAGTTGAAGAGGAGCTCATCTTCTCCCTTGTCACCACCTTTGTAAACATATCCTTTGTATTGTCATTTGTATGTATCTTTTCTAGCCTTAAATGTCCATCCTCCAACACCAACCGTATGAAGTGATATCTTAGCTATATTTTTTTTGTCTTAAAATGCAAGGTAGAATTCTTTGCAAGATGTATAACACTCTTTTTATTCATAAACAAATAACTTTCATCCTATTGTTTTCCCAATTCTTCCATGAAAAATTACAACCATGTTATCTCTGTGCTTGCCTCTGTTGCAGCTACATACTCTTCCTATGTGGTAGATATAGCAACCACCTTTTGCAACCTTAAAATCCAACTCACTGATATCTCACCTACATTAAATAGATAATTTGTATTACTCCACCTAGTATCAATATTAAATACCAAATCTGAATCAACGTAACCTTTTAAATCAGTATTAGATACCCTAAAACATAAATGCTTATTGGATGTACCTCTAAAATACCTGAGAAACCATTTTATTGTATTCCAATGATCCAATTTGAGATTACACATATACCTTATTACAACTCCTATGACATGTGCAATATACATCCTTTTGTATACCATGGTGTATATTAAACTTCCCACAACTAGAGAATATGGTATCATGGATATTTTTTATTCCTCCTCTTGTGTCTTTGGACACATATCCTTAGTCAATTTAAAACAACTAGGAAAAGGTGTGCTAACAACTTTTACATTCTCCATATGAAATCTCTGCAACACCTTTTCAACATAATCAGATTGAGATAGAGTCAAATTTTTGTTTTGTCTATCTCGAGAAACCCGCATACCAAGGTTTTGTTTTTCTTCCCCCAAATAATTCATAGCAAATGATTTTGCTAACTACTATTTTAACTCTCTTATGTGATCCATTTTAGACCCCATTACAAGCATGCCATCAATATATAAACATAAAATAATGTAGCTATCATTATCCAAACTCTTAAAATAAACACAATGGTCAGAATGACATTGGCTATAACCTTTCTCAACCATAAAACTATCAAATTTCAAATACCATTATCGAGGTTTTTGCTTCAATCCATACAAACTCTTTTTCAATCTATACACTGATTCCTCCTTACCTATGACCTCAAATCCCCATGGTTTTTGTATATATCGCCTCTTCCAAATCAGCCTGGAGAAAGGCAATTTTCATATCTAGCTATTCTAGATGCAAATCTTCAACAACCACAATACTTAAAATATTACGAATAGAAGTCATGTAACAACCGAATAAAATATCTCATTAAAATAAATGCCTTTTTCTATGCAAATTCCTTAACTACAAGTCTAGATTTAAATATTTTCTTACCTCCTTCCTCTTTCAACCATAAACCCATTTATTTGATAAAGCCTTTTTACCTACAGGTAACTTGCATAATTCTCAAGTCTGATTCAAATTCAACAAGGAGTCCATTTATTCTTCCATTCCTCACTCTCATTGATCCTTGGTATCCACATACATAGCCTCATCATACTCTTCTAGTTCACCAACATAAATCAATAAAATATGATACAAAGAGGGAGAATTTTTTTTGGGAGCTCTACTTATCCTTGTTGATCATCTAACATTCACTGGAGTTTGTGGTATTTATTGTTGTTGTTGTAGAGCATGAGGAACCATTGGAACGCTATTGTCTAGAGTATCATCTAGCACCATATAATATTTTTCTTTCTTCTCATATTGTTGTAATTGATCATTGTACAACACCTTCTCATTAAATACAACCCTTCTCACAATTTTTCATATTTTCAAAATCCCAAAGCCTATAACCAAATTCATCAATGTCATATCCAAAAAAAATACACTCTTTTGATTTAGCATCTATCTTGGTTCTATTTTTATAATCTACATGTGCAAATTCTTTGCAACCAAATTTCTTGAGAAAAGAATAAGTCACCTTCTTACTTTTTTATGCTTCCTCTGGAATACCACAGCCCAAAGGAACTGAAGGACCTCTATTAATTAAATAAAAATTATTGATAGCCTCTACCCACATGTTTAAAGGAATTCCAACATGAAATATCATGCTCCTTGCATGCTCCATTATTGTCCTCTTCATACGCTCAACCACTCCATTCTCCTATCGAATCCTTGGAACCATTTTCTTCCTAAAAGTTCTATTAGATAAATAATAATCCTCAAATTATTTTCTCCAATACTCACCATCAATATTAGATTTGAGACATTTTAATATTTTACCTGTCTCATTCTCAACCAAGATTATCCTTTTCTTAAATGTTTCAAATACTTTATATTTATATCTAAGGAAATAAATCCTAACATTCATAGTTGATTCATCTACAAATGAGATAATATTGAGAGCCACCACAATAAGATGCCTGAGTTGGTCCCCATACATCTGTATGCTCAAGCTCCAACTTCTCATATTTCTTTTGCTTCCTATCATTGAGAAAACTCTCTTTTGTTTTCCATACACACAAATTTCACAGAAATCCATATTAATATATTTTAGACCTAGTAAAACTTTCTTAGAATGAAATACCTTAATACCTTTTTCACTCATGTTCCCAAGTCTATTATGCCACAGTGTTATCTAAGAACCCACAACAACTATTTAATTCTCTACCTGTGAACCCACAACAACTATTCCTAAGTCTATTATAGAACCCATAGCAACTATTTTTCAACCCATAACAGTTGTTGTAGCGATTTTTCTAGCAACTTTCTTCTTTGATTTTTCTCTACAACTAAAGTAGAAGGAAAATTATGACCTATAGAAAGATATAAGGTGCCTACTTCACACCTTTTTCTACTACTAAGTAACCTTTTGTAACATTCCAAAATTTATCACTAAAAGTAACAACACAACCTTCATCACCTAGCGGCCCTATTGAAATTAAATTTCTACTCAACCTTGGAACATGCCAAATACCTCTTGTAGTAGCCAATGATTCCCATTCTGCAACCTAATCCTATTTATTCCCTTTCCAACAATCTAATAGGGTTCATTATCTGCCAAATAAACTAGCCCAAAATCCCCTTGGACATAATCAAGAAAATAACTTCTATGGGGCATAGCATGAAATGAGGCCCTTGAATCAAACACCCAAGAATAATTAGCATTATCAAGGGAAAGAATAAAAGAATCATCTTAAGATTTATTACTTACCATACTTTCCTCCTTATTTCCATCTTATTTGTCTTCATGTTTATTCTTTTGAGACTAGCAATCTTTCTTTAGATGACCTAGTTTCCCACAATACCAACAATCCTTCCTTCCTCTAAATTGTGACCCTTTGTCTTTTGATTTTCCTCATGACTTTCCACAATCTCAAGAACCTTTTCCTCTCTCCTTTGATCTTCCCCTTCTTTCTGCATTCAAAACACCACTCGATGTGGATGTTCCACCTGAAATTTTCCTACGAATTTCCTCGCCCAAAATCACACCAACAACATCATCAAATTTAAATGTATTCAAACCAAAAATAGAGTTACTAACTACCATTACCAAGCTATTCTAGCTTTCAGGAAAAGAACATAATATCAAGGGTAGGTGCAAAAAGTTGGGGGGCTAAAAAGTGGCCAAATTTTTTTAAAAAAATTGAAAATCCATAATACGAGTGCATTATAATGTGCTTGCATTATAGCTTTGGTGTACTAAGCCTAAGTCTCAGTCACACTGAGCCTATAATGCAACCCCATTATAACAGAAGTGTGCTATGACATATAAGAAAAAAAAGCATAGTGAATTCATTTTTTTACTCACATTTCCTCGATCTGTGGCTTGCAAACCCTTCCAAGGCACACTCACATTATTAAGAGCCCAAATTCCACTATTTATTCACTAAATATTCACCAATTCTTTACAAGAATGTTGCCACATCAACGAGGAGCTCAAAGGAGTAAGATTTAATTATTTTTTGTGAATTTGTTGTTAAATAGGTAGATTTAATATGTTTTTATGTTAATTTCTTTAGTTTTTAGGAGTTGACAATCCACCTCATTATCCTGCTAAAAATACCTCTCCTCCTCATGACCAAATACTTGATTAACAACCACCCCAAAAAACTCCTCCAACAATTTCTCAACATCCTGTTGGAACTCAAAAAAAATTAATGGGGGAAATTGAAAACAACAAAAAAAATTGAGTTAATTGTGAGGTTGAACGATCTTGTAGGTTCAACCTCACAAAGAACCATGCCTACAAATTCACTTCAAGATATGTTAACACATGTAGATGAAATTAGCAAGCAATTAAGTGATTGGGTAGATAAGAGACGAGAGTACAAAGATTTTTATGTAGATAAACTATCCTACACACAAGTCAAAAATGAAAAAAATTACAAAATTTGACTTGTGTTCACTTCTCACTAACCCACGTACAAATCAACCTCTTCACCCTACAAGTAAGAGGTTTCCTATCCATTGGTGCAGCCACCAAGGGAAAAAGGACCATTTTTCACAAAGGTGGTGGATATTTTTTGACCATCCTCCATGGAACAATAATGAGGTCCCACAATATTTCTTGAGGAAACTCTACTGCGAGTTTTTCCTCAACAAAATTCCCAATTATTTTGATATGTGGGACTTCCATGGTAGAGGTGGTGGGTCGACACAACATATACTAGGGGCATGTCTTGATCCTCAATGGCCAGTGAGATGAGCCCTCGCCAAACCATCTTATGAGAACATGGCTATCCCTTTCATTGTGAAGGAGAGTGTTAAGGTCAAGACTCTATAGTCTATTAGTTCTCTGACCCAAAGTATCATAGAACATGTGAATCCTACAATACAGCGTGAGTCGAGTGAGACTTCGAGGGGTAGGGTTCCACCCCATATTTTTCAAGCTTGTAGTTCCACCTATAGTTATAACCCCATAGATAGCTAGGAGGCAGGTGTGCAGGCTACATCTACAACTGACCAATTGGCGATGACAAATGCCATTTTGAATGAGGCTTTTAGCCTTGATACTCATGTAAATGTTAGCAAGTTCATTGAATTTAATTTATTAAATTTTATTTTTGAAATGCAAGATTAACTAATTTAATTTAATGATTGTAACAAAATTTTAGGGTCATAGTGTTCATACTGTTTTCACCAGCCCTCCACCTCCATATTACTCCACGACATCTACTACTGAGGTATGTAACTAGTAAAAATTTAAAAATATTACATGTGAATAGCATTTTTATATGAATGGTATTCTAATATTTGATTTTGGATGTTGAATAGGATAATATTGGAGATTTCATGGTGTACACATCTAAAAATGGTTTCAGTTAATCAAACCTGATAATTAATTAAATATGAATTATTTAATTAATATTCTTCTAAATTCATCTACATATAAATAAATTTAATTATTTATTTATATCGTTCACTTTCTAAATTCTTCCAATTTAATTAAATAAATAAGTTTATTTAATTATTATCATCTTCCTCTTAATTAATTAAATAGATTTCACAATTTATTTATATTAATTATTACAAATTTAAATTTTAAATTTTAATAATATTCTTCATTCCACATTTAATTAAATATTTCTAATATTTAATTAAACACTTTCTAAATTCTTCATTTCACATATAATTAAATATTCTAAAATATTTAATTCGAAACTTTCCTCACCTCACACTTAATTAAATATTGTAAATATTTAATTACTTGCCTTTTTCATCTCTCACACAATTAAATATTAATTATTGAATTATGGAAGCTTCTAAATTTATTGTCACATGTAATTAAATAAATTTATTTATTTAATTATGGATTTCTTCTCAACTATCAACTAACTTCTCATAAATGAAGTGCACAAATGACAACTTTCCTTCATTTTTGAATGGAGAAGGTTGTATAGGAGGAAACATCTCCCATTATTCTCTCAACCTTCCATATTTTTCTCAACTTCTTAATCTCCCACCCTTCATCTTGACAGGTTTGAATTCAACTGTTGATCTTTGCCAACTATATTCTTGCCTCCAAAAATCTATAAATACAACCCTCTTGTGAGTTGAAAATGATCCTAGATTTTGTGAATTTAAGCATGATTACTATATTTGCATTTGAATCGGCATTTAGCATTTCAAGTTCATAGCATAGAATTTTAGTTTTTAACTTCATAGCTTCAATCATTTAGCAAATAAACATGCATTTTGCATAAATCTCGTTGTCCTAAGTTGTCATTTCAACAAGATGTTGATTATACCAACTGAGAGCCAGTAACTTGCATTGAATCCTTGGAGATAGAGGACAATGGGATGCATTTGAAGGAGTTGTTGTTACTTAGAGTTTGTTTTATCTTTTTAATTAGTTTTTTTAAATTTAATGTTTCATTGGTGTGTTAGTTTATCTTAGTTACACCACATATTCTCACACACATTTTTGGCACCCACCGTGGGGCCTTGCCCTATTTGTAACCTTTTTATTGCAGGTTTTCTAATAGGTGACAGACTAGAGCTTCGGTTTAGTGTATACGAGTCATGGATTAGCGCATACGAGCTCTTTTTGTGTGCATATGACAACTATTTTAGCACATATGCTAGTTCCTTTAGCACATTTAATGACTCTTTTAGCGCATCCCTGCTTGTTCCTTTACCACATTTATTGACTGTTTTAGCACATTTACCAGTTCTTTTAGCGCATATAGGGGGTGTAAAAGCAAATCCTGATTTCGACGCCATCCGCAAACAAAGATTTTTCAATTCGATTTTAAAGTAAAATGAAGCAATCCTAGGCTAGTCACTTAAATCTGGAATTAACCAATCCTAGGATAGTCACCAAATGTTATTTTTTCTTGGTTAAAATGAATCCAATGTTTGTTGTGAAGCAACATCTTCACTTAGTGTAGAAAATCATCATTTGGATTTAAAATTGAACCATTTGTTTTTTGTGATTGTTGGGTAATAGGTTTATGCTCTCCCCTTTACTAGGTGACCAAAACACCAGACTTACCTATTTCATTTTATGTAATTCATGCTTTGTTACATCCTTTAGAAGGCCTATCATAGTGGGAAAAAGTACTCACCCTATGGGAATGACCTAAGTGGGAACAACCAAAGCCAAGTTTTCCAACCCACTCTAATCAAAAGTGAATTTTGGGGAAACCCATATTTAATGGAAGTGAGCAAGATAACCATCCCCAAAATATTTTTTCTAAAGATTGGGAGGTCTCCTAAGGGATTTTATCTATTTCCACACTGAACAGATACCTTTACTACGAACCATAGTATAGAAAGCCAACCGAATTAGTATCCAAACATCATATTTAACACAGTGCAAGGGGAGGGAAGAATCTGCCCCCAAGACACTCACCATATAATTTCCATAGATTGTTTGCTCAAGGGATCGAGAAATCTAACCTTGAGTACACACCTAGAAAAGACAAAAGAACGAGCGCCCTCTAGGGAGTGACATGGTTGTGTGAGTCGACGTAATTTTAAGATGTGGGTTGTGGTTCCTATGATGACCTTTTTGACAAGTAAGAGTGAGTCTGTTTGAAGTGCCTATTTTTTCAATACCTATGAAAATCTCAAGAACATACACTCTTTGTTTAGATTTAAGGATTTTCAAAACAATTGTTTTCTACTGTATGCCATATGTTTCCAAATTTAAAACAGATAAAGATCATCCAAAAACATCAAACTGTCAAAACATGTCTATCTCAAAACAATAATTGGATAGTTTAGCGCATCCCTGGTTTGTTTTAGCGCATATGTGCTCTGTTTGGGCACATTTATGCTTTTTTTTAGCACATTTGTGCTCTGTTTCAGTGCATTCATGCTTTTTTTTAGCGCATATGTGCTTTGTTTCAGCGCATTCATGCTTTGTTATAGTACATCTATGCTCTGTTTTAGCGCATACGTGTAACAGTCCAGTGCATAGGTTGGATATTTTAGCGCATCTATATTCCAAGCCTGGGTAATATTATGGCACCCAAAAATATGCCATCTTAGTCTAGTCTTTTTCTATGCTCAGGGTCTAGAAGTCTGCAACTTTTTCCAAAAAGTCCCTAGAGAAGAAGATTAAGAAGCCAAATAAATCTCTCAATTATAAGAAGTTATTGAAAAATAGGAAATTTTTATACCAAAGTCGAAAGGTTTTGCTTGAACATAGAACCTTTATTCATCCATATCACGACTTTGTTAGAGGTTTAACTGACAATTATGCTTTAGAACCATTATATTCATGAGCTTTCTTTCAAAGAAGAGCCCTTTCTCAAAGGCATAATCATAGTCAACGTATTCATTCCTCTTTCATGCCCCAACCAGCAATTGTGTACTCTAATCGTCCCAATCAATTTATGCAATAGAGAGCTTAGGGGACATTAGGCATTTATCAAAATACTTATTTTTACAAAACTACGATCAAACCTCACAAAGTGCAAAATCATCTTTATTTTTGATCTTTGGTTTAAATCCCACAAATACGATCATCATCCTTTCAATCAGGGAATCACAAGCTAAACATTAGAAATCTCATAAGTCATATCAATAGAATCTTCATTCTATTCTCACTTAGATATCCATCAAAATTGCACTATTTCATTCTTTTGATCAAAGTTAGTGGAAATTTGGCAAAAGCTTATGCTTATTGTCACAAGATCTCAAAAGCACATAGAAGGAGACGAAAGGGAAAGTGCATTAAACAACATGGGGGATAAAATAAATAATAGTGATAGGGAAGAAAATCCTTTTCGCACAGGGGATAATTCTAATACTGATGAGATAATAGAAGAAAAGCTTCAAGAAGCAGAACTGGACCCTCAATTCCATACTCTCATGGAGCGTATTTTAGAACGAAACAAGGAAAAATATTTTCTTTCATTAGCTAATCAAGGAGCTAAGTTACTTGTTGATTTTGACATGGAAGGGATTAGAGAAAATCCTGAAGCCCCTCTTAATGATTTTAGTGCTCTTGCTCAATAGATAAGAGCCTTGCAAGGGAAAAAAAAAAAAATACAAGGGGGCTCAACAAAGAAATATGTTTTGGATGATATCTGCCCCTATCCATTTGATAGGAGTCTTCAAATTATTCCTTTTCCAAAACATTATGAAATCCCAAAGTTGATAGGTATAATGGGAAAACAGATCCCATTGATCATGTGAGGGATTTCCAAAATATGAGCTTAGAATTCACTCATGAAGATACCTACTTAATGAGATTGTTTCCATGAAGTATGGGTGGACAATCCATGGAGTGGCTTTCCAAGATCACTCCCCCCATTAGAACATTTGAGGAGTTAATAAATAAATTCATATCGCAATACTCCTACAATATCCAACATTAGATATTGTGAAATCCCAAAGTTGATAGGTATAATGGGAAAATAGATCCCATTGATCATGTGAGGGATTTCTGAAATATGAGCTTAGAATTCACTCATGAAGATACCTACTTAATGCGATTGTTTCCATGAAGTCTGGGTGAACAATCCATGGAGTGGCTTTCCAAGATCACTCCCCCGATCAGAACATTTGAGGAGTTAATAAATAAATTCATATTGCAATACTCCTAAAATATCCAACATTAGATAACCATGCTTGACTTGCGTAAAGTAAAACAAAAGATCGGGGAATCTTTCACCAAATTTTTACAAAGGTGGAGAAGGTTGTTTTCTAGATATTCTCATCCTATTCCTGAAAAAGGAAAAGATGGAAATATTTATCAATAGTCTAAATCAAGAGATGAGTTACACGCTAAACCTTCATTGTCCTTAATCATTTGAAAAATTGATTGAAAATGCAATTACCATTGAAGGTGCCTTGGTCAAGCGTGGAGTTTCAAAGCTCGATAAAGAAATTCCAAATTCATAGAACAACAACAACAATACCAACAACAACGATAAGTCACAATTTTGGACTCAAAATAAAAATGTTGTGAATGATGGGGTAGTAGATGCTAACAACGTGAATATAAAGCATGTTGTTCTCAATGTGTCAGGGGTTCAACATAGAAATAATGCTGGAGATTCTAGTAACCAAGGAAATAACTCCAATCAAGGAAATGTGACCAAAAATCATGGTTATAATCTTGGCAATAATCAAAATTCAAATGTGCGCCCATCTCAATTTTTCTTAAATCGACGGAGTTTTACTCCCTTGGGCCAGTCTTTAGAATCCATTCTTAAAGAATTATTGAATCAAAATTATATTACATTACCACCACAAAGAGATTATGATCCTCGAGTTAAACCGCCATCATGGCATGACTCACACTTTTGCGATTATCATAGATGCAAAGGTCACAAGACAAATAATTGCCAAGGCTTAAAGAATCTTGTTCAAGATTTTATTGATAATCATACCATAACGGTTGAGGGACATAATGCCAACGATGATCATCAGGCATTGAAGGATCCTCTCCCCAATTATCAAAAAGGGGAATCTTCGGGTGACAAAGGCAAGAATCTGAATCATGTATATGACACCATTATCAATCATATTTTTACTGATGATCAACAAATCAATGCTATCAAAATCAAAGGAAAACAAGAATATCGAGAGGTAAACGCTACGACAAGGGGACACACCAAAATCATTGTAAAGGGAAGTTCATCTAAGGCATAAATTCCCCCTCCAAGTTAGTACAATTTGGTCGATCAACTACGGAAAACATTGGCCCAAATTTTTATCTTGGAGCTCTTAAAATTATCACCCACACATAAGGACATTCTGGAAAGGGCACTTGTCAACACAATTGTGTCTCCTGATCTAGATATCAATAAATTTCAAGCCATGGTGGGACACTTGTCCTCATCCACATGTTTATCCTTTATTAAGAATGATGAATCGTCCATGAACCATCCACATAATTCATCATTTTACCTAGAGGTCATCATTTATAAAGCCCGAATTAGATGTGTCCTAATAGATGGGGGAGCAGGATTAAACATTTGTACTTTGAAATTGGTCCTTGCTTTGGGATATTGAGAAGAATCTATAGATCCACGAAGGAAAATTACAATCAAAGCATACGATGATGAGGAAAGAGCTTCCAAAGGCCTCATCATGTTACCAATCAAAGTGCGACCTGTTGTGAAGAATACCTTTTATCAGGTTCTAGATCGGGATCTATCCTATACCATACTCTTGGGTCACCCATGGATCCATGAGATGCAAGAAGTTCCATCTACTTATCATCAATTCTTGAAGTTTCCATATGATGGACAATAAGTAACAATATCGGCCGATCACATTAGCAGTCAGACTTCTTCTAACCTTAGAGCAACTCAGGACACATTTGTCCCACATAATAGAGAGGCTTTGGTCATTTCTACCTATAAAAACAATGAGAAAGCAAGAGAAATGATAAGTAATTTTTGCACCAAGCTAAAATTAAAAGATAATGGGGTGGGAGAATATTCCTTATGTCTCTCTAAACTACCCATGTCTCCAAAATCTCATGGTCAAACATCAACATCCATACAACAGGCTACAACATCTTTAGCCTCAACTTCAGTTCCCATCACCAAGTTTGATGGAAGATTTATCAAAGAAAATGAAATAGAAGATAGAGCTATCCTTGATTGGATCTATAAAGATGAAGAAGTATTAGTACAACATGTTAAGTTACCCACATAACAATATGGAAAAGGCTATACAATAATGCAACAAATGGGTTATGAAGGTAATGGCCATATAGGTAAAAGGAAAGAGGGTATTGTTGAACCTATCTAATTAAAAACAATGCACCCAAAGGATAAAACTGGGTTAGGATATGGTGAGGATACAAAGGAAGAAGTAGCAGAAAGAACATCCAATGAGGATAGAAAGGAAGAAGTAGTACAAAGAACATCCAATGAGGAGTTAGCTAAAACAATTCTTAGAATTCATGAAGACAATTTTGACACTGACTCCAATGAATATGAATGGGATGACATCTTTGATGATACATTCTGGAGAGATAAATAGGTGGATGTTGTACAAAAAATCACACCTACATTCATACAAGGGGAAAGCTCAAGGCCTCTGATTGATTACATTCTACAAAGCAATCATGACTTGAGTGAGGATGATTCGATTCAGAGTGAGATAGATCATCGATATGAGGATACCATCATAGATCTTTCCCATAACAAAGGTGATGATAGCATCATGACCCTAATGGCTAGTGACCTTACCTAGCCTAATGATCCATTTCCTTTGGTCCATCCTAAACTCATTGATTGGGAACAAATTGCAACAATTGATATCGCAACTTTTCTCGATGATGAAACTATAATAAACTTTCTTTGTTCATCCAAACCAGAAACAAATTCCACAAGGGAATCACAAGAGCAAAGGTTTAGACAGGAAAGTGCCAAGTTTCTCAGCTACAAAATTAATAACATAAAAGAAAGATCTAATGGTGAAAAGCTAACAAAGGCAGTATTAGATCATGAAAAGAGAAAAATAAAAAGCGTATCTAATGGTGAAAACCTTTCAAAGGCACCGGAAGATGTGAAACTTGACACTCTCCCTGTGGATTATTAGGAAGGTCTTCTATTTTGATAGAACCAATAGCGGCGATCAATTTAGGTATTGTGGAACAGCCCAAAGTATTGCAACTTGTTGCATCACTAATAGAAGAGGAAACCCCTGGGTTCACATAATTTCTCAAGAACAATCAAATAAATTTTGCATGGTCCTACATAGATATGCCTAGATTGGATCTAGATCTCATCATGCATCATCTATCTATCATGCCAGGGGAAAAACCTATGAAGCAAAAACATAGAAAAATGCATCCACATGTTGTATTATTGGTCAAGGAGGAGTTAAAGAAGTTGTTAGATGTCGGATTCATTCATTCTATAGACTATGCGGAATGGATCTCCAATATCATGTTTGTATCAAAGTGAGATGGAAGAATCATAATTTGTAAAAATTTTAGGGATTTAAATAAGGCATGCTCTAAGGATGATTTCCCTTTGCCAAACATAGATATGATTATAGATTTGACTGTTGGATATGCTATCTATTCACTAAAGGATGGATTTTTAGGATACAACCAGATAAAAATTACACCAGAAGATCAGGATAAAACAAAATTCACATGTCCTTGGGGTACATATTGCTAGAACATAATGTCATTTGGACTCAAGAATGCAGTAGCTACTTATCAATGGGAAATGACTACCATTTTTCATTACATGTTGCACACATTCGTGGAGGATTATGTTGATGATCTATTAGCCAAATTGCACACAAGAGAAGAACATTTAGATATCTTATCTAAAAAATTTAACAGGATGGAAAATTCAAAGTGAGACTTAATCCAAAGAAATGTGTCTTTGGGGTGAAATCTAGAAAGCTTCTAGGATATATTGTGTCAGCAAAGGGAATTGAAGTGGATTGAGCAAAGGCACAAGAAATTCTCGCTATGCCACCACCAAGGAACATCAATCAACTACGCTCATTGCAGGAACGGTTGCAATCCATCGATAGATTCATCACACAACTAGTGGATAAAAGTTTACCATTCACTCATCTCTTACATAAGAATATTCCATTTAAATGGGAAGACAAATGTGAAGCAGTGTTTGATCAAATAAAGAATTATATAATGATTCCACCAATGCAAGGTGAACCGCGCATATTGTATATTTCTGCCATGGAATTGTCTTTGGGAGAATTATTGGCACAGGAAGACAAAATAGGGAAGGAGTGAGCAATATATTACATCATTCCAACTTTGACAAGCCATGAACTAAATTACACCTTTATTGAAAAAGCTTTCTTAGCAGTAGTGTTCACCTCTAAAAAATTGCGACACTATATGCTGACTCATACAATGAAGCTTGTGGCTAAGATTGATCCACTAAAATATCTTCTTAGTAAGGCAACCTTAACTGGAAGATTGGCTAAATGGGTCATGATCCTGAGTGAGTTTGACATTCATTATGTGGATCAGAAGGCTATAAAAGGATAGGTAATAGAAAATCAGTTGGAAGAGGCATAGATGCAAGCAGAACATCTAATACAAATTGATTTTCCTGACACTGATGTATTCACAACAACCACTAAACAGCCATGGGAACTCTATTTTAATGGCTCCTACACTCAACATGGATCGGGGGCAGGAATTATTTTCATCATACCTCAAGGACATACAATTCCAAAATCTTATCGGCTAATGTTTTCTTGCACAAATAGCATAGCTGAGTATGAAGCATTCTTAATTGGAATGAGAATTGCAGTAGACTGGAAAATCATAGAACTACAAGTTTTTTGGGATTCAAAACTTGTCATAAATCAAATCAACGATGAATATCAAACTAAAGATGAAAATTTAATGCCTTACAAGAAAATGGTGTGATTTCAAGAAGTACTTTGTTGATATCAAGTTCACACAAATTATGCGTACTAATAATAGAGCTACAAATGCCATGGCTACAATTGCATCACTACTCCAGCTATCAGAAAACCAAGAACAATATGATTTCCTAGTGGAACAATTATTTTCTCTCGCCTATGACAATCTGGAAACTCATATCATTTTTCACCTAACCAGTTTTGATTCTCCCATGTATGGCCAAATCTATACTTACCTAAAAGATACTACTTTGCCCATAGACTTGTCTAGAAATTAGAAAAGAAATCCCATACGCCAATCTTCTCATTACACCTTAATTACTGACATCTTGTACCAACATGGTCTTGATGGTACTCTCCTTCGATGTCTCAAACATAATGAATCAGAAAAGGCCTTACAAGAGGTACATGGTAGTATTTATGGGACACATTCAAGTGGACTAACCTTAGCAAAGAAACTTGTTTGAATGGGTTACTATTGGCCGACCATGGAGAAAGAATCATTCATCTTTGTAAAGAGATGTTCAAAATATCAATTTCATGGGAATCTCATTCATGCTCCTACTCAAGATTTACAACCCTTCACCACAACATGGCCTTTTGCTCAATGGGAATTGGATCTAGTGGGCAAGATACACCCATTATCATCAAATGGACACAAGTTCATTATTACAGCCACTGATTACTTTAATGAGTGGATTGAAGTTGTTCCTTTAACAACTGTTATCAACAAACAAATTTCCTCATTCATTTTGAACTATATCATATGTCCGTATGGCATTCCCAACTCCATTATTACAGATAATGGAAGACCTTTTAAAAATCAAGATGTCGATGAACTTTGGCAATGATTTCACATCCAACACAAGTTCTCTACGCATTATTATCCACGGGGAAATGGCCAAGCAAAGGCTTCAAACAAGATAATTCTAAATATTTTGAAGAAAATAGTAAATGATGCAGGCCATGATTGGCATGTCCAATTAAATACAACATTATGGGCATATAGAACAAGTATTCACACACCAATAGGTGCTACCACATATGCTTTGGTTTATGGAGCAGAACCTATTTTGCCTTTAGAAGTTGAGATCCCCTCACTTTGAGTATCACTAAAAGGGCCAATAAGTGATGAGGATTATAGAGTATCAAGGTTGCAAGAGCTGGAACTGCTTGATGAATGGCGTCAAAATGTAGTTAATCATTTACAAGGGTATCAACAAATTATGTCTTGCAACTATAATCACAGATTCAAACCACAAGCTTTTCAGGTGGGTGACTTAGTTCTCAAAGAAAACTCTCGTAATCAGTAGGATTGAGAAAAGAAAGACAAGTTCGAGCCTAATTGGTTAGGTGCATTCTTTATCATTGTAGCATATGGATCAGGGGCATATCAGTTGTCAACATCAGAAGGGGACCTATTTGAAGATCCAACCAATAGTATCCACCTGAAGAAGTTCTATGCTTGAAAAATATCAAAAACAGTATAAATAAAAAATTAAAAAATCATAAAAACTGGAAAAATGTGTCATTAGGGTAAAAACCTGGCAAACAAACATCTTTTGACATAGAAAAATACAAAAAACTCAAAAAAAGTACAATAAAAACAAATGGTGAAAACCTGGCAAACAGGCATTGTTTGTGATTTATTTGGCTCTCTCATCTATTAGGATACATCCTGCATATCCATCTTTCATCGGCATCACATACATACCTAGCCATCACATATGTATCATGCGTCCCAAAATTTCCTTGAAATGACAAGGATTTCATCATCGCTTGATGATTAATGTTATCCTTAGCAATAGGAGTGTCTAAACAGGAGACAAAGTGCAGGGTCATTGGGGGAATTCGCTTCTTGGAACTTTTTGGAAAACATGCAACATGTGTCAAGCTTTTGGGATATCAGAAACAACAACTTATCCATTCAAAACTAGCTCTAAACGACTATTTGACAGAAAACTAAAACAAATTGGATGATCTTTATCTGAATAAAATAAAATGACAAACTTAAGGCATAAGAAGAATTGTTGTTTTAACATTTGATGACATCATATCTTTGGAGTGGTTCAATGATGTACTGAACTAGAATCACAAGGAAGGAGTATGATTTTTCTTGGTTTCTATTTGTAAGCTAATCACTAGTATTATGCAAATTTGTCATAGGACATGCTCTACAATGTATCATTGATGACATTTCAGAATTTGCATAGGAAAATGGTTAACTTTTCTCTATTTATGCAAACAATACTCAGGTCATCTTGGTTCAATTATACCTTGATGCTTGTATTAACTTGCTATATCAAACATCATGAAAGTAGTACTCAGGTCATCATTGGTGCTAATATCCCCTTTGATGCTTGTACTAAATTTCAACATATCAAAAGGCTCAATGATGAAAATCACGCGGAGAATTGGCTCATGGAATGACAAATAGGAGAATGGTTTATTTATTGCACACTAGGTTTGCAGGATTCATTTAGATTTTCATTTGGGGCTGTATAATATATTTTTGGAGCTTTTTGAAAAGAAATCATATATCTTTTAAGACACTAATTGAGTGCACTTGAACATTTATGGCATCTCATTGCACTATCATTTATTGCATTTGATTTCATCATTTTTCATTATCATTATCATTTCACATCATTGATATCATTATCATTATTATTAGGCCTCATTTTATCATAATCATTATCCATTTTAGTTCATATGCATACCATTTTCATATCATGTGCATATAATTTTCATGTCATATCATTCATTAGTGCATATCATTTCATTAATTATTCATCTCATTTATATCATTTCACCTCATTTTCATCATCATTCATTTCACATACATTGATAAAAGAAAGATGCATCCATTTTCATTCATTACATATATAGGAAAATCATTCACCATCATGTTAGAAATTATTTCATCATAAAGCATATTACATCATATCATCATTGCATCATCATCATAGAAAACATACATTGCATAAAATAAAAACATCATCATTTGCAGTTCATATCAAAGTGCATATATCATCATCCATAATCATGCATAATCATAAACCACATAGCATATAGAAGAAAAAATGAATACACATCCATATCAAATCTCCATTGCATATCATAATCTCATCACAATAAATTTCCATGTGTACATAGATATCAAATTTCAAAAAAAAATATATGTAAAATACAATGGCAAGATATATCCATAATCATCACTGAGGGGCATCTGGATGTGGTAGGTATCATGGGGTCTCTACTACTAAAAGCCCCGATCTCTCATCTGATAGGCTATCCCACACTCCAGGTGGCACTTCTGGTGTGACTGCATAAGTGATTCTGTGAGCGGGTACTTGAATGAGTATAAGCTATCCTCTACTCAGGTGGTACTACCTCAAAGTATCTCATCCTATAATACTTGTCTGTCGGGCAGTCTCCAGTCCCTCTACCACAACCTCTCCAATGGAAGTGCTCTCAACTAACCTCAGGAGTCTCTCCGCTACTCCCTCTACCTGAATGCACCACTCTCTGAAACTGTCTCGCTTTGTTGTAAGCTGAGCTACCTGTGGGTCAGGAGGTGGTGGTTGTGCAATCTGTGCCTATAGCTAGTTGATGGTAGCCTGTGTCTGTGCAAATCTACTCTGAAGAGTCTGAACCTCTTCATGCAAACTGTCCATCTATCCCTGAGACGGAGCTCTGATGGTAATACGTGGAGCCAAAGTACTCAGTCGGTCCACCACTCTAGTTGTGTGAGGCCTCATCCTAAATGAAACATCAAAGAAAAATCTCTGTTGACCACCACCACCACCTCCATCATCCCTGTCATCATCACTGTCCTCAGAGCTATCAAAATCATCCTCCTCATCATCCACCTCAATAGCCACCCCACCTATGTCTACTACATGTGGTTGCCTTACCTATGGCTGCCCTGCCTATGCCTGACCCTATGGTTGCCCTACCTCTACCTATGCTTGTGGCTGCCGTCATGCCCATCGTAGAACCGATCCACCTAACACTGGGGTAGGCTCGTCTAGATTGGTCAGCCTTAGAAATGGATGTGAATAGATGTAGGCAGCATAAGCATCCATCATGTGAGCATCTATAACCTCAGGATGTATGGCCCAA
Organism: Sequoiadendron giganteum; assembly: GCA_007115665.2. NCBI lineage: Eukaryota > Viridiplantae > Streptophyta > Pinopsida > Cupressales > Cupressaceae > Sequoiadendron > Sequoiadendron giganteum. Next base: position 473,381,424 of record CM021106.1, on the reverse strand, counting down.
AACTCTGGTTGTAAATCTGTGTACTTAGCCCTTGCTGCCTTAAAAGTGATAAATATCCCCCACTCTGCAACATCCTCATGACGTCTGGCATAGCGAGCCACACCCTGTGGCATCATCTACACTCGTTCGTACTACCTCAGTACTCACATAACCAAAACCCCTCAATGATGAAAGGAGTATGACTGATCATGTATCTCGCTATCCCGTAGTATGGTAGATCTATATCATCCTCATCCCATGCCTCACAGTCCAAATACGGTCTCCATATGACTATATCCATGTCATCCAACATCCGATGCCAGTACTCTAATTTTCCTAGCATAGGCTAAACAAGGGGACCTATGTATGCATAAACATATGGATAGCCCAGTGGGCGATCTCTCTGAACAATAGAGCGGGTGATGGAAATATGCTCCCATGCCGAGATCTATAAAAGAGTAAATCCAGAGGAGATACTCTTCCCAACTGTGTATACCACCTAATGGAGATCATGGTATAGATGGGAAATCATGCATGATCCCCATGCATATCCGGTCTGATGGAGGAGCATGTCATCCAGAATCTGACCCCAGCCTACTAATAGTCTCTTTGACCTGCGATCAAGAAAAAAGAAGCCACCAATGAAACCTACTAGAACTGATGGAGGAGGGGCATATCTTTGTACCATGTCTCTCCATGCAATCTCACACCTGCCAGCATGAGGATCCTGAAAGACTCTTCGTAAGGCATCTGTCCCCCCAATCTCCTTGTGATCATAAATCACAAGCTCACCAACTACTGGGATGCCTAGAATCTTGTACACATCCTCAAGAGTCACAATAATCTCTCGAGTCGACAAGTGAAAGGTAATATGCTCACTATGCCATCTCTCATCTAGTGTGGTCAAAAGTGCCCTATTGACCCTATACTATGGGATCCTAAGCAAAGAACCCAACCCGCATCTAAAAATAACCCCTATCTCTACCTGAGATAGTTGAGGAATCATGTCCCATGTCTGGGGAAATCTCTCTCTAATATGGAGGATATTAAAATCCTCCTATAAACATCAAGCACATCAAAGATCAAGTCATTAGGAAGGATTATCAAAAGAAAGCATCATGCAAATCATATCAAATCAAGTGAATCATATCAACATCATCAATCTATCATCACTATTTGTCTTTCAATTAAGAATTTTTTTTTATCAAATCATTTACTATTTGTTCTTCAAGCGGAAAGGTAAATTTATCATTTCCTACTATTTGTTTTTCATTCAAACATGGAAACAAATTTAATAGCCAATCGGCTCAACATCATCATCATTACTATTTGTCTTTCAATCAGGAAAGCAAATTTATTCGAATCATCATTACTATTTGTTCTTCAAGCATGAAGACAAATTTATCAAATTGTTACCAAAATCAAGATAATCTATCCTTGGTGTTATTCACAATCATCAAATCAGTTGTCTAATATAGCAAAAATCATCAAGCAAGCATCAAATCAATCTCAAAAATGCTAGATTAGGAAAATTTCAGGGATGTGCTAAAACAGTTCATCGATGAGCTAAATCATCAATGCGCTACTTTATCCATGGATGCGCTAAAATAGAGGTTAAATGCGCTAATCTATCAAAGGTATGCGCTAATCTACTTAGTGTATGCACTATTCTAGCCTATGCGCTATTTGAGCATCGTATGCGCTATTTTATCGTCTCCTATGTGCCATTCTGGCAGATGTGCTAATCTATTCACCTATGCGCTAAAATATTTTTTTGATGTGTAAGGTTGAATGCGCTAAACTAAAGCTTGCATGCGCTAAAATAGAATCCTATGCGCTAAATTAGAAATTCGAAAATACAAAAAAATGAAAAAATCATCAAAAATGTGTTAAAAATTCAGGAAGGAGGATCAAGCAATCTTACCGAAGGTCTGTACGCTACTGGTCTCTGATAATAATGGGCTCGCTTGAATCAGTGGTGCCTGTGATGGATCAGCATCTCAAAAATTCTTCTCAGAGCTCTGAAAAATTGCAAAAGGTTACTGTTCAAATGACAATGACTTTTCACCTTTTCTACCTTTTAAGGGGGTAAAAAAGGGGAAGTTATTTTTATTTTTACTATGTAACGTGCTATTTCAAGAGATAAATCAATAATTTCATTCCAAAAATCATCTCAATTCTTTCAATCATAATCATCATCATTCAAATCACGCAATTTATCTCTTGAGGGGGCATATAGCATTATCGGTAAATTTTAAAGTCAGGAGCAAAATTCTTATTATCTAAAAAAATTCTTTGAAGAAATGCATAAAACACATCACTTCAAAGAGGGGCAAAATGTACACATCTAAAAATGGTCACAATTAATCAAACCTATTAATTAATTAAATATGAACTATTTAATTAATATTCTTCTAAACCCATCTACATATAAATAAATTTAATTATTTATTTATATCGTTCACTTTCTAAATTCTTCCAATTTAACTAAATAAATAAGTTTATTTAATTATTATCATCTTCCTCTTAATTAATTAAATAGATTTCATTATTTATTTATATTAATTATCACAAGTTTAAATTTTAAATTTAAATAATATTCTTCATTCCACATTTATTTAAATATTTCTAATATTTAATTAAACACTTTCTAAATTCTTCATTTCACATATAATTAAATTTAGAAGCTTTCCTCACCTCACTTAATTAAATATTGTAAATATTTAATTACTTGCCTTTTTAATCTCTCACACATAATTAAATATTAATTATTGAATTATGGAAGCTTCTAAATTTATTGTCACATGTAATTAAATAAATTTATTTATTTAATTATGGATTTTTCCTCAACTATCAACTAACTTCTCATAAATGATGTCCACAAATGGCAACTTTCCTTCATTTTTGAATGGAGAAGGTTGTGTAGGAGGAAACATCTCCCATTATTCTCTCAACCTTCCATCTTTTTCTCAACTTCTCAATCTCTCACCATTCATCTTGACAGGTTTGAATTCAACCGTTGATCTTTGCCAGTTAGATTCTTGCCTCCAAAAATCTAAAAATACAGTTGTCTTGTGAGTTGAAAAGGATCCTAGATTTTGTGAATTTCAACGTGATTACTATATTTGCATTCGAATCAACATTTAGCATTTCAATTTCATAGCATAGAATTTTAGTTTTTAACTTCATAGCTTCAATCATTTAGCAAATAAACATGCATTTTGCATAAATCTCGTTCTCCTAAGTTGTCATTTCAACAAGCTGCTGCATATACCAACTGAGAGCTAGTAACTTGCATTGAATCCTTGGAGATAGAGGACAATGGGACGCATTTGAAGGAGCCGTTGTTACTTAGAGTTTTTTTTATCTTTTTAATTACTTTCCTTGAATTTAATGTTTCATTGGTGTGTTAGTTTATCTTCTTAATTAGACCACATATTCTCACACACACATGGAAACACCTCTAGTGGTGGTGGAGTTTAAACCTTCACTCAGGTAATAGAATAAAGAGCTTGACTAATGAATTGTACTTAATAGATTTTCATAGTTTATATTCATATCATTGATTACATTGAATTGCACATATTTCAAACTCAAAATATTACTTCACATTGCATAACTAATAACTAGATGTTGATAGATGAAAAAATTTCAATTATAATATAGTTTTTTAGAAAGTCAACATAAGCATTGATGCAATTACTTCATATAGCATAACTAATAACTAGGAGTATCTTCCAATTGCATTTTCTTGTCATGGAATTCCATGAGACCACATTTTATCAAGGCATTTTTTCAAATAGTTCATTTCCTTGTCTGTGCTATTGCTTACTATTATGCTTTGATAGATTTTTTTCAAACCAAGGGCCCTACCTATCTCCCACCCCTTGGCTTGCCCCCACCCCTTTCTTTCTATAGTTCTAGAGATATTATAGTAGATAGTTGATCGGTATGCCAGAAAAGGTAATGAGCTATTTGAAAAAATGCCTCAAAGAAATGTGGTCTTATGGTGATGTCCATCACCATGAGACCACATTTCTTTGAGGCATTTTTTCAAACAGCTCACCGCCTTGTCTATGCTACCACATTTTTCATACATGTCTACCAAATAATTTTATCAAATAGTTCACTTCCTTGCTAATATGGCTCAAAGCCTAAAACAAGTTCTTTCCAACAAACTATGGATGCTTGGAAAAAATCTATCAAAGAATAACAATAAGAAATAGCATAAAAAAGGAAGTGAGTTGTTTGAAAAAGTGCCTAGAAGAAATATGGTCTCATGGTGTTTGAATGCCATTCCATCACCATGGGACCACATTTCTTTGAGGAATTTTTTCAAACAACTCACTACCTTAAGAATAGATAATCCTTTTTAATCAAATCAAATCATTTTAAGGTCTTGGATTTGATCCTGAAATATAATCCCATTCTCTATCTTCATCCTTAGATCATATTCTTCCAATCCCTGAGTTCATTTCTAATCCATTATCCTAATTTCCATCCTAGTCTAAAATTAATACCAATCTTTCTTCCAATCAATCATCCACCGTGTCTAACCATGTAATCTATCCTACATCCAACCTAATCTATTCGAATCCAACTTCATCCATTCCAACCAACCCCAACCATATCTATGATGATGAGGATAGCCTTTTTGACCAACCCGAAAATAATCCCAATGATGAAAATGAGAGCATTGTGGATTATCTTGAATCCATTTTCAGTAGACAGAATGCTCCAATTTTCCACCAATCCCCCATCCATATCATCGCCATCCACCAACACTAATTTTATCCTCACCTACTACTTCCATAATTATAAGGATGTCATGCTTAGATGTCTCCTTGGCATTGGTGCTAAGCTTCCATCATCCCTACCTTCATCCAATCCCAATCCATCTCCTCTTGCTTATCCCTCCCCTTCCTTTGACAATGAAAACCAAGCCTTTAGCCAAAAAATTTCCTCCAAATCCTTTTCAAGGTTCTCATCCTCATCTTTAATTTACCAATCTATGGAAGCTTCCACCTCTTATTCCACTTATTCACATCCTTAAAATATACATCACCCCACTATTACCATTCAAAGTCATCCCATGTCTCATAATAAATTCCTCCAAGGACTATTTCCAAATCTGGATGTTTCCCCATGCAAAAACAAATTGGTGCAATCTTCCCATATCATGCATCCACCTTCATCACCCCCACATCAAGATAAACTCTAATACCCTAAATCTTAAATAATCTCCTATCAACCCATCTATCCAAGTTGAAGAGTCTATAAAACCTTCCTCCCTCATCACACCATCCTTATCAAATGAACTATGTCCATATCCTAATCCAAAGCATACTAACATGATTCCCCTCCATATAAAGATCAACGAAACCCTTCTCCTACATCATATGATCCCCTTCCATCTCATGGTCCCATTTCCAGTAAAGAACAACGTATCCATTTCATCTCATCTAATGATATCTTTCCATCTCAAGAGAAAGATATCCCTTCATCCCCGTCTCACAATACCCTCTCCCCCACTTCATCTAATGACATCATTTCATGTCCATATCAAAGTACATCTTCAACTCCATTATACAATCACGCTTGAAATGTGGTCTCAAAGTTCACCTTCCAACCAATCTAATGATCCTCTTCCCATCATGATAAAACCACCCCTCCCTTTTCATGTCATGATCCCCCTCCATCTCATAACCAATACCACACAATACCATCCACCCCATCCCAACATAATAGCATAGAGAAGGAAATGAACTGTTTGAAAAAATGCATCAAAGAAATGTGGTCTCATGGTGATGGAATGTCATGAAAACAAATTTTTCATCGAATTCCATCACCATGAGACCGCATTTCTTTGAGGCTTTTTTTAGAATAGTTCATTTCCTTCTCTATGTTACCACATTTTTTATACATGTCTGCTAAAGCATTTTATCAAATAGTTTTTTGCCTTGCTACTATGGATAAAATCCTAAAACACATTCTTTCGAACAAGCTATGGATAGGGAAAATAGTAATCATAATATTACTAAATATATAGCTCAATAAGTACTCAAAAAATTATTGATTATCTCATATATTATAAGCCATGACCTACATCACTATTCTAGTTTTCCTGATTGAATAATTTATTATTTTATTTTCAAATGATGGAAGAATAAACACCTCCTGATATTGATAAGGAAATGGAGCGTGGTTTATCTTCCACAATAGATAGATTGATGGCTCTCATGGGGGTATGAGGCAGATTAGTAAATTTCAACTTACATTTGTTATTATAGTTGTTTATTATTAAAAAATCAAATGATTATTGATTTGTAGTTTAATTTATATTTGGATGGTTTCTATAAGACTTTGGCATGCTAGAGCTTGAGCATGTGAATCTTCTGCTTGAAGAGAGAGATCATTTGGTGGCAGTAAGTGATTATTTTGTTAAATTTATCATTTTTTATAATGTAATTTCTTTATATTAATGTCTCTACTTTTTATTGTAATAGCTGAAGCTTGACTGGGAACTAAATAGGAGGAGGAGCCCTAAAATTCAAATTAAATGAGTGGCATACACATCACCATCCACCCAACCAACAAAGTCCACCCATATGTTTCCTTCACCTGGAGGGAAATTCCTTTTGATTGGGGTCCTTTGTTGTATGCCTATATGGCATTTTTGCACATATTTTGTATTGCATATTGTGAATGCTATCCCTAGACCTGCTCAAACATGAATAAACAAGTGATCATTAGTCAATAAACAAGTAGAAATTAACAATTCACTATGAAATTCATTTAAACACAAGAACATGAAAACAAAGTAGAATATCAACTAAACTACAAATGAAATACTATTCTAAATGCTCAAAACAACATCCCATAGGGGGATTAGTGCTCCTTTGATGTGGAAATAAGCCCTTTCCTAACCCCTTGATAAGCTTGATGATGGATATGTGATAAAAAAAAGTATGAAATTGACTATAATCTAGCTGATTGCTTGAGAAAATGATGAAAACTATGAGGTGGAATGCCTATAATGATAATTCTCTTTGTTGCAGATCCATATTGTGAGAATGATGCTTCTATTTATAGAAGCCAATGATTGAAGAGTGAAGAATGGGGAGAATTTGGGATTAAAATTTGAACCAATAGCATGATTCCAATTGTCAACATGCAAATGAATCTTGAAGGAAATGTGCTCACTCATGTGTGAGCACATTTTGGGAGATGGAATGTGTAAGAGGAATGAATGTCAAGGTGGCTTGTTTAAGAGAATGTGTAAGATCCATTTAAAGCCAAGGTGACTTGTGTAAGAGCTTTTAATGCCAAGGTGGCTCAAGGAAGAGGGAAAAAGTCCTTTGGGAGGGAAAAGTCAAATGGGTGAAATACTCCAAGAATATGCCACTTTTTGAATGAAAATAGGGTAATTAGTAAATCAAATAAATTGATTTACATGTGAACTTGACCAAGGTTGACTTACCCTAGGGTGGAGTTAAAAGCTAGAAGAATGGGGGATTAGTGTTAGCAGTTAATTAATTTAGGATTAATTTAACTTAGATGAAATCAGTCTAATTTATGACATTGGATTTAAATGTTTGGGTTTATTTAAATCAAATGAGAAGACGTTGGGACATTTGTATTTTAATTAAATAAAATTGACTTATTTAATTAAAGGAAGAACATTAGGATTTTGATTAAGTAAAATTGATTTATTTAATTAAAGGAAGAACACTAGGATTTTAATTAAATAAAATTGATTTATTTAATTAAAGGAAGAACTTTAGGATATGGTGAAACAATCTAATAAAGTGTATTATCTAATTTTAGGAGGAAATTGAATGAATTCAATTAATTAAATAAAGATTATTCAACTAATTGGTTAGTGTGGAAGTGATTAAGGAAGAACCGGTGTTATTTAATCAGAATCATGTGCATGATATCGATCCAAATATTTTGAGTGTCTACATTTTTCCCCTCTTCGAAGCGAGGTACCTGTTGCATTGGTTCAAATAATAACACTGGAGAGATTGAAATTCAAATTTTTTATGATTTTTCAGATGCCCCACTGCTGCCCCAGTAAGAAGAATTACGCCGGTATACTGCCCCTCGAGAGATCGGATGAAAATTTGGATTTTTTGGGTGATCTCACGAAAAAAGGTGATGAGCCACTTGAGGGATCCAAAAAGATTCTAAGACATCGAAAATATGCCAAAACATGAAAAAAAGATGTGAAACGAGCCTCGGTTGGGCAAAAATAGTGACAGGGGAGAAAAACCCTAGTTTAATGGCTAAATCGAGGAAAAAAAACCTAATTTTCATGCTTAAATAGGCTTGGAGGGGTCACTTTCCATTCATTTGTGCATTCACAGTTTGAAAATTCTAGTGTTTTGAGCTTTGACCCTTTTGTGAGATGGCACAACAAGTGCTTCCCTGACACATTTCCAAGTGAGTTCGCATGTTCCAGAGACCTCCAGGTGCATGACCACCGATATGTGACCTAAACCCCACTTTGAATTTTGATTTTTTAGTACATTTATTACATGTCAAACAATCAAAGTCTCGAATTTTTCTATATAGTGACTCACAAACAGCACCGCTAGTCCAAATGACAATGCAGATCATGATTTGACTTTAGGGTTTAAATTTCTAAATAGCGACGCTTTTGTTAAAAGTGATGCTTGGATCGATTTGAGATTAGGGTTTGTGAGTCAAAGGGCGATGCTTATGCAAAAGGTGAAACTATGGTCGATTTAATATTTCCAAAGAGTCCAGCATTGTTGTTTGGAATTTTACAAATGGTGACACTTTTGCAAACAACGAAATATTCATTGTTTTAGGGTCGAAAACTCCAAACGGGGTCAAATCTTTTTATGAATTTTGACATTGTGCGCTTCATGAGTGCAGGATGTGATCCAGCCTATGTTTTCATGTGAGCATCAACCCTCGGTTCTAAGTGAGCTAGGAAACCTAAATGAGTTATGATAGGAGCATTTAGTAGAGATTTATCTATGGTACATAGCCTATGCGCCCGTCATCCGGACTCATCTAGCGATGATGACTGCATTGTGTGAGAGATGGCACAGCAAGACCTCATTCTTTCACCTACTGATTGGTGAGGTAACTATGACATTAGAGGACATATGGTGTGTTGGCATTTTTTACTACAACCTAAACATATTTCCCAAGAGCTTCCATGAACTTACCATGTTCATAATAAAAGTCTAGGAAACGTGTGGCCAATTTGACGAGAACAGTGATAACGCTAATTCTCCTACACTTCAGACTCTGCAAGATCAAAGAGGGTATTCCCTTTAATGTGCTCTTAACATACAACATTAAATGATTCATTTTCACATGGATAAACAACAAATAGATTCCCCATTTATGCTAAAAGGATGAAATCCTTCAAGAAATTGGTTATTCCTTGAAAAGGCTTGGGTCCAGTTAATAGAGAATCGCAAACACGACTAAAGTATATTGATAGGAAATGTTTGAATAAAAATATCCTGAAGCCATAACACAAAACATGAGAGATTAAAAACATGATCAGAATTCGAATTCTATATCCCAAAGCACGGAGTCAAAAGAGAAAACTGAACTACAAGGAGAATTTCATCTTAAGCACTTATGATCTATATGAATCACATTACAATCCATATATCTATACCTTAGTCTATTAATTTTTTATGAATCCTATTGTTAGCTTGCATGAACTTACTCATTAACTAAAGCATTTAATCGATCCTTTGAACTAGAGCTATCGTTAAATGTAATTCATAGTAAAGAACAAATGAAGATCAATGAAAATCATCTTGGATCAATATTTCATTAATAATCCATGCAAAGTATCACAACAGGAGAGAAAACAAACTCAAAACATTCGCATGTTTAACAAAAACATGCTTAATAACCCCATGATTGACCAAGTTCTCTTATCTGACTCAAAATCTTAAAACCTAGACTTACATTCGTACTCTTTATATCACTAGACTCCTATTTCTCATATCTTGAATATTTCAACAGACCTCTCTCACGGCCCAGAATTCACTTTTATAAAACCAAGGAGACAACAAGCCTCAGGCTGCAGAGTACACATGTCCATTTGTTATTGGACCACTAATCCCTAATTCAGTTACATTTTCATCATGCGGTTGAAAAGCATAAGACAAGAATAATAATTAGTTTTTATGGAAGAAAAGAAACCGCCCTCCAAAGGGCCACTTGTTCACATCAAAAAGGCATCTTTAACAATTGCAACAATTTATTCCACCTCAGCACCTTGTACTTGAATTTGAAAGGACAATTTATATTTTTAAATATAACCTCTGAGGCCAAACCTGTATTATACATGACCAAGTTTCAATTCCCACACATAGTATTCATATTTCAAATTCATCTGTAAACACCTTTTTCCATAATTCAAAATCATCCTTGGATGGCCAATTAAAAGCCATAACCTGATCAATCTTATCTTCATAGGGCGCTTATTTCACCATTACTGACGTGGCCTTCTTATCAAAGTTCTCTAAGAAACTAATGACAAATGACATTTTCTCCAATGTATTCTCCAGCATACCAATGTCACCATTTCTGCATATCTCATGGGTCTAAGAAATCATGATATTAGTCATCTAATCCTTCCAAATTTGCAAAGGTTTTACCTTATCTTGACTATGCAGAATATGTGGCAAAGGAGTTAAGTCCTTTCCATCATATATAACCTTTAACCCTTTGATCTTTAACTCCATAGGGGAAACATACCCCTGAAACTTTTTCTCCACAACTCCCTTGACAAATTCATAAGTTGAAATAACAATAGGATACATATCCCCATGTTGTTTTGCTCCCACTACCATGAATTTCAATTTCTCAATTTTGGGGCTCCATCTATCTAGCAATGGGGTGGCCACCTCTCTATCTCTTGGGAACATCCTAAGTGCTTGCAACATTAGAGCATAATTTGTTTGAACACTATTCAGTTTTCCCTGAACCTTCCTGCTTAAATGTTCCAGCACATTGTCCACAATAACAGAAATGCTCCTTCCTGCAAACTGTCAGATTTGCTACACCATCTCCTTATATTCCTCAACTTGCTGAATTAATTTATCCCTAGAGAGTCTTGCTCCCAGGTTATTATCCCTTTCAACTACAATAGGCACTTGTCCCATGTTATATGGAACAATAGCTAAGGATTGTCCTTGTGAAGAGGGTTGAGATTGCTCCATAGCTGGGTCGGAGATAGTGTGGCTAGAACTAGCCTACCCTTGAGACCTCAATGTTTCCATTTGTTGTTTTAATAAGGCCAACTCTGTTTCTAGCTTTGCAATATTTTTTTGACTCTTATTATATTCAATAATAATGTCATTGTATTAGCCTCTAAGAGTATCCCGATCCTTGGTCAGATCCTCAACAGTTGTCCTAGTGAATTTGGCAACATTTACTACCATATCAGCAACCTCCAATGTTGGGGTATCAACAACTCTTCTTATAACTAAGTGACCATTGAAATTAGATGGTTCTGCAACAATTGGTTTCTTGGATCCAGTGGATAGAGACTAGATTGCGAAAGTATCTCACTCTTCACTAAAGGCTGGCCCTTTGAGTGCTAGCATAGCTTCTTCATCAGTTACAAGAAGTGGCCTATTGGCCCCTCTTATTGTATCGAACACCATAGCATCGGCAATATCCCATTCAGGAAGTAACAATACTCCACTCTTCTGTACTAATGCTCGGCCCTGCTCTGGTGTTATTTCTTTGAATTTTTCCTTCATCTATTCTCTAACCTTAGATTGAATTACCTTCTCTGGAAGCTCAGGGTGCAAACTTCTTTCTTGTGCCACTTTCTCAGCATATAATGAGACATGTGCTCTCCACATAAAATCTTTAAAAGCACTGGTCTAGATAAAAGAGTCATCCATCATGAACTCTCTACAGGCCTCCATTCTTAGATCATCATTATTTGTTATTCCCCTTATTTCATCTTTTCTCAACCTTAGAGCAACTGCCCCAGAACTTGATGGAGTGTCCAGTGGGAAAGATGGCATTCCTTGATACATTTCGTCAAGAGTAACAATGATTTCTTCATCCTCATCACCATCACAATCAACCAACTTTGTTCTTTCAATTTTTTGTCTCTTTGGTGATGAGGGACATGTCTAGTCAACAATCCTCGAAGGGAATCCAGATCAACAATATTTGGCAATGACTGCCCCGAAGAAGATGGTGCAACATTTTTAGCAACTTCACCAACCCTGCTTCCCCTTTTCCTAGAGAAAACTTTTATCTTCTTTGGGGGTTGATAAGTAGGCCTCTCCTCTAACTTTAATTCAGGGTACTCCTCTATATTTTGTGACTTTCCCCTCTCTTCCACAACCCATTCATCCTTCAAAATCCCCACCAAACTCTCAAAATTGTCAATGGCATACATAGCCCTATTGAACTCACCATTAATACCAGGTATAGGATTAAAAGTAACTATCTTTTCTTGCTTGCTCTTCACCATCACGGTGAAGGCGAGGTATTTTGCCTATTTCTCATCGTGTACATCTAAATCAAAAATGTTCCTGATAATATCTTCAGGAAAGTAGAAATTATCGACAAAAGTTCCAATCTGATGCTTAGCCTTCATTTGAGAGATAAAACCCTCAGGATCATGATTCTTGGAGCGTACAATCTTTAATCCATAAGGTCTAAGAAATGTGTACATATCCTTCCATCCTCCCTTTGCCATAACAAAATCAGCAAACATTGTATACTCAGGGAAGAAAGACCCATTCTTCTATTCTACTGGCAGATGTACTTCTTGAGCACACCCCAACTATCTCATGATTTCTAGAAATCCAATTCTTAGAGGCACATCCCTCGACAAAACATAAGGGTTGACATTTGTGCCATATACTTTGAAAATTGTTGTATTATGGTAAGTGATAATATCTCCCCAATTGTGTGTCAAATTTAATTCAGGCCTTCTCTCCATTGGCCTCAAGATATCATGAATCTCTTTAGGAATCCTGGGAGGATCAAGAACTAGATCCTTATTCAATTTGGATCCAAAGAAATTTTGGAACGTTACATAATCAAACAAGTGATCATGCATATCAAGGATCCTAGTCCAATATTGGATAGGCATTTAAATACTACCCTCCTTCTTCTTCAATTCCATATCATTTTCAAACACTTCCTGTCCCCTATATAGAAACATGTGAATCAACAGGGAATACCATCTAAAACCAACCCACTTCTTTCCTTCCTTTAGAGCCACTAGACACCCATGCATCTTCTCTACCAAATAAGTGGACAAATAATATACCACGTTAATGTTGGGGATATAGATTTGGTCTGACATCATAGATCAACATCTAAGACAACAGTGCCTTAGTGATTTCAATTCTAAATCACAACAAAAACACAAACAAATATTCCATAAAGCCGAAGCAAGCACAGTTGATCCCCCATTGATCCTCTGAGAGAAGTAAATGCAAAGCAATAATAGATTCAACATAAGCATAGATTCAAGAACATGAATAAAAAAACCATGAAAGACAAAACTATGAACACACAGATTTACGTGGGGAAAACCCTTTCGGGTAAAAAACCCCACCCTCCAAAACACTCAGCTCACAGGTATTATTTAGTAACTAAAACAGTTACAATACAAAACTAGAGCTATGCTTTTTAGGAGATTACATCTTGTTCATCTGGAGAAAGAATACTAGCAACACAATTCAGAATCATCACATAGTTACAATGTCCTTATGACATACTATGTAGATTCCCTTCAGCTCCTCACAAATGACTATCACAGCCAGCCCACCCACATAGCCTCCATAGGTTCACATCTTAATAGATCTGAGAGTCTAAGTGTTCAATGTTGAGCCACTCGAATACTCTCTGCCTCTCGCTATTATCTCTCATCATCTGTATCAACCTGCACACCAGAATACATATACTATGTGCCAACCTATTCAGCCCATCCCTACTAGCAATGGTCATTAGGATAATAAATTATCCACTTGCAAGCTTTCCATTTCTGATAACGTGCACCACTTAATCCACAAGCATCGAGCCGCGCAACATTAAATATGGTCTCATACATATCTGTCAACCTTGCTATAATAATGCAGCTTAGTTGCACATCAGAAATAAAACTTTAGCCAATGGGATCTCAAAGAAATTTCCTTGTGTCTCCATCTCATTCATCTATCACTACTGACAGTCGTTCAAACCGATCCAACTATATCAACCGAGTTTCGAGCTCGCCCGAGCTCCTACCACATTACCTCTAAGTCCACATGACCCAATTGTGGTATAGCGGTGAGCTCGCCCAAGCTCACCCTACCATCTACCTCACTACTACTGCCATAGCCGACTCACCTCGTTGTATAGTGGTAAGCCATTCGGGCTTGCACCCTGACTCCACCGCACTACTACACCCCTGTCTATGTCACCTCACGGTATATCGGTGAGCTCGCTTGAGCTCACCCAGCCATCTACCTCACTAGAACATGAAGGAAAACACTAAGTCTAAAGGGAAAAAGCCAAAACATTGAGGCATAATTTCCCAATAATCTCCCACTTTTCGAAGACTTTCAGGCTTCCTCCAAACACCCGAACAAGGACCAAAACCATTCTTCCACGCTCCAATCGAGACCCCTGCAATGACATCAAAAATGTCCACTATCTCAGGCAACAGCTCCAAACATAGGAACACACCAAGATGAAAAAGCACCAATCTCAGGAATGCAAATATCTGATCCTTCAAGCGGAAAAGGAACCAAAACAGCAGCAACAAATGAAGCACAACGCAAACATAGAAAACCATTCTCTAGAACAAGAAACCAACCAGCTAGAATAGCAACCATAAAACTGACTACCCTCATCCAACTGATCAAACCCACATGATTGAAAACTAGCACCCACAGCGCATCCTAAATCATCCAACCACCCATACCTCAAAGGTATGACCATCAGTGAACTCATGCCATCACACAGCTAACCCATCAAATAGAAAAATAAGCACCATATGCCAACCAGTCAAAAGATTAAACACGTCTAGGTACTCCCACTACAAGGGTATTGTCCAGATGAATGCAAACAAAGCACCATCACAAGTGATCCAGGCATACCAAGTCCACCAAACCTCTGCATAAAGAAATGTAACCATGTAGTTCGAAGGAACATCCACACTGATTTGCACCACCTGCAATCACCTGCTGCAAGAAACATTTTTCTCTCAACTTTCTTCCACAATTCTTCCAAGATCCTCCATATCTAACTGAAGAAAGAAGCACAAGAACCTTCGTGTCATCACCCAAGTGACAACACATGACCACAAACTATGACCAACTTGGCTCCACACAAGCATCTCACATCTAAAGTCGAAAGAACATTTAGGAAGAACAAGACCAGATTAGAGAGAAACTACAAATCAAAACATGTAGCATCCTTCTGCATACACTTCTAAATGCCAGTTGTGTCAAGAAAGATCTTCTTCACATCCCAAGGAAAATCCTTAATAACATCCAATAGATGTAAGCACCTCAAAGAAGATAAGACTAACCCATATAACCATATCCTATCAATCCTCAAAAGGACAAAGTCAATCCTCAAAAGGACAAGGAGATACACCATGTTGTCCACCTTTCATTATGAATCCTCCAAAATTTTAAAATAACAACTCAAGATTCATAACATGAAAGCAAGCATAACACACATCTGAAATATTTAATGGGAAAATACCTTTCAAATGAAACACCACTACCGAGAAGACCAAGAAGAAAAGAGAAAAAATGCTCCTCCAAGATATACAAGCCACCGTGACTTACCTAAGAGCATTCTCCTACATGGTCTCTGTTGAACTCATGTTCAACCAAGGTACAGAAAACTCGGACTTTCAGCTGTAACAATAGCATTCTCAAAAGAATTCTAGCCTCACCTTATTCTCCATGTATCCATGAGCACCAACAACCTGTCATCTCATGCTAACTCCAAACTACAATACTGCAATAAACATGAAGTCCTCCAGCATATGACCAATATACTCAAAAAAAAGAGAAACCCCAGACCACTGTCAAAGCTCCAAACCAGCTGAACAGGAACTTATCATGACACAATGATATACACATCTCCATTAGGAGATACCATTCTTCAAATGAACAAGCCATGGTCTCAAGACCAAAGCAGCATGCCAAAACTCTAATGAACAAGCAAGAGTATACCATGACATAAAGCAAACAAAATCTAAACCAAAATCACCTATCAAGCACCACTAGCATCTCAACCAAAGACTACCAAAGTCCTCCATGGCTCCAAGATGCTACACATCTTCAAATAGTGACCATGCAAATATGAGAAAGCTCTTCTGTAGAAACAAGATCTAAGAGTCCCACCAAGAGCATCTACAACACCAAAGAAGATCATTCACCACCAAGTGATGAATCCACAGTCACTACTAAAGCTCCCACTGAACTGTGACACCGAGCTTTTCAAGCACCATGACCGACCACCCCATCACTATCAAAAGCTTACACTAGCCAGTGTATCTACCTCTACATGACATCATGATTCACATGCTTCAGATCCCCATTACTAACTATTCAGGTACTCAAACGCCATTCCTCCTCTCATCTCAAAACAGCCACGCCAATGCACAAGTGACCACAGACAAGGTTAGCTAAAAGATCTACACTACACAATTACAACCTCGTGGATATAGACAATCCACTTCTGAGTTTTCTCACAACAAAGATGTAGGTAAGTACAGCCCACAACATTGCATAACTTGTGGATGCAACCAAATTAAAACCTCCAAATCTATCATCGCACTGGAAACTACAAAACTGAGATAATCAAAGAGAACAGCCAAATCAGACAAGCATGACTCAAACACCAAATCAGCAATAGATCTGATTTTCCTATCACGTCCACAACTCAAGCACCATAGTCTAGGTAACCAACAAGAAACACCACAAGAATGCTGAAAGTAAACACATACTAACACTCTCATGCAGAGAAGATAACTCTCCTCAAAACAAGTCAAACTGCAGCTATCTCATCCAGTCATTTGGAAAATAGAAGACAACAGCTCCACAAAATGCAAGTTTTTTCTTGACCATTTAAAACCTACAAAACCACAGTGTTTATAAAACACCCATGCATTTCCATCTTCACTACTCATCTGGACGACTCAGGAGTCTGCACACAACCATCACAGTTAACCAGAAAAAAGAAAAGAAACATGAATATGCATCATATACTTTTTAGGAAAATATACACAAAACCTTCAAAGCCAAAGACATAAATTTGAAACTATGCAGGTTCAAGACACAGGCACACAGAAACAACAAGTCCATATCAGACTAGTTCCAAGACCACAGTCATGCACAAGGGAAAGGTAGAACCAAGCTATCTAGAAGTTGCAGACCACCAAGGTCACTTCATAGCCTCCAACAATCAAAGCACTAGAGAAACTATCTTCAGTGCTAAGTCAAAAACACCCATCACAAGAACAACTCTCCATAACTGATTAGCAACACAAGCAAGTCCATACCGCCAGGGAGCCTCTCACACAGACACCCAGTATGAAAAACATGCTTCGCTGCAACACAACCATAAGAAAATATCACGCCCTTTGCATCAAGAACATTTGTTGCAAGCCAAGATCCTCAGACCATGTTGTAACAACATGGCCAACTCTAGTCAGCTCCAGCATCTTTCAAACTGTGTGTTGAATCAAAGAAGCACACACCTCCACCCATCGAAGGATCAATCACCAACTGATTTCTCTAGACTTCCTCAAGCTTGCCAGCTTAGAAATCATCATAGGAGAAATACCTAGAATTTCAGCAACTAGGAGAAGACTTTGATACCACTGCTTGGTATCACCAAGCCTCGACCTCCTTCAACTAGCTCTAATACCACTTGTTGGTATCAAGAGAAACAAGCTACTAGCTCTAATACCACTTGTTGGGGATACGAGATCGGTATGACATCATAGATCAACATCTAAGATAGCAGTGCCTTAGTGATTTCAATTCCAAATCACAAACAAGACACAAAAAACAATGCCATAAAGCAAAAGCAGGCCTAGTTGATCCCCCATTGATCATCTGAGAGAAGTAAATGAAAAGAAATAACAGATTCAACAGAAGCATAGATTCAAGACCATGAATCAAACAACCATGAAATACAAAACTATGAACACACAGATTTACGTGGAGAAAACCCTTTCGGGTAAAAAACCCCACCCTCCAAAACACTCAGCTCACATGTATTTTTTAGTAACTAAAACAGTTAAAATACAAAACGAGAGCTATGCTCTTTAGGAGATTACATCTTGTTCATCTAGAGAAAGAATACAAGCAACACAAATCAGAATCATCACATACTTATAATGTCCTTATGAAATACTATGTAGATTCCCTTCAGCTCCTCACAAATGACTATCACAACCATCCTCATGGCCAACCCAACCACACGGCCTCCACAGGTTCACATCTTAATAGATCTGATAGTCTAAGTGTTAATGGTTGAACCGCTTGAGCACTCTCCACCTCTCTTTGTTATCACTCATCATCTGTATCGACCTGCACACCAGAATACATATACTATATTCCAACTTGTTCAACCCATCCCTGTCAACAATGGTCATCAGGATAATAAATTATCCACCTGCAAGCTTTCCATTTCTGATAATGTGCACTGCTTAATCCGCAAGCATCGAGTCATGCAGCATTAAATCCGGTCTCAAACATGTTCTTCAACCTTGCTATAGTAATGCAGCTTAGTCGCACATCAAAAATAAAACTTCGGCCAATGGGATCTCAAAGAGCTTGCCATGTGTTGCCATCTCATTCATCTATCAGTTCTGACAGTCGATCAAACTGGTCCAACTCGGTCAACCGAGTTCTAAGCTCACCCAAGCTCCTACTATGTTACCATAAATCCCACATGACCCCGTTGTGGTACAGCGGTGAGCTCACCTGAGCTCATCCTGCCATCTGCCTCGCTACTGCTACCCCAATCGACTCACCTCACAGTATGGCAGTAAACCATCTGGGCTCGCACCCTGACTCCACCACACTACCGTACCCTTGTCTAAGTCACCTTGCGGTATGGCGAAGAGTTCGCCCGAGCTCACCTAGCCATCTACCTCACTAGAACATGAAGGAAAATGCCAAGTCTAAAGGGAACAAGCCAAAACATTGAGGCATAATTTCCCAATAGTTAAAACCTAGATGTTGAATGTTTATAGCCATGTACATGACATTGTTAGGCAAAGTATTCTTCAAACTAATTCCCAGAACTTGGCACAAGGAACAAACCGTCTTCTTGAAATAGTTAGAGAAATATTTTACAAGAAAAGGCTTTGGCTCATTCTTACCAATTACTACCTATTTATTATTCTTTCCTTTTCCCTAAGTTGCCAAATGAGGTACCAAAATTGATGTTCTAAACAAACCCTTGGTATTTTTGTAGTCTTCTCTGAAGGCCTCAAGATTTATGGCAACCATATCCTGACTCCATTCATGTAGACCAAATATTTCTGCAATTTCTTCCCTGGTTATCTTTACCATTTCTATGCTAGAGTGTGTTCTAACAACTCTAGTTACAGGGTCATACCTCGTAGAAACATCTTTCAATAAATCTACATCCAAGTAGACATTAGGAACCACCAACTTTCCCAAATCCAACCTCCATGGGTTACATAAAGGAACGCATAAATTCCTATTCCCAAACCAATTTGAGAACAACTGCCATCTAGTATATGGTAGTTCAGTGTCCCGAGCTGCACATTGCTTGTCAGTTAATCCTTCCACGAGCAAGGGACCATAGAATAAATCCTTGCCCTCAGGCCTTTTTCTATTAGAGGGCTTTAATAAATCTATAATATCCAAGCAGAAGGGTCTAGTAGTGGTTTCAGAACCAGAGCTACGGGCCTTGGGTGCCATCTATACAAGACAGAGAATAAATCGAGCTAGGGTTTTTATATGTCTAACAATTATAACTTGCACCCTATAGCTTTAAAAAGAAAATGCTTCACAATTCTAGAAGTCACAACAATTATCAAGAAAATCTTTAAGATACTTTAGAGAAAATCTACTCGAAAAATCCTTCTGGAATGGAAGAAGAAGCAATCGATAATGGTTCTTCAAGCAACCATAAAACCTTCTGAAAACACAAGAAATAGTATATGTGTTACTTAGGGTTTCACTTGCATAATGTTAATGACAGTGAGGCTGGAAAATCACAAAAATGACTTGCTTCACTCGGCACCAGGAAATTCTTCTTCAGCATGGAGATACACATGAAAATAGCAATTCGATGATCTTTTAGCATTTAATTATGAGAGTAGAGTTGAACTCGACCATTAATATTCACTCGCACGATATAAAATGGCTATAGTACAACAATAGCCTATTTCAAATGTGATTTGTTGATCAAAAACAATGTAGGCCAGGAGAACAACTCAGATTGAGTCAAAACGGTTTGAAAATTCCACATCCGTTCACCAGTCTTTAAGCGAACATGAAATCACCTATTGAACACCACCTCAACATGGAACGGACCTCACCTTGGTCATCCTTTGTACAACATCAGTGTCTACACGTCAACAATTTGCACACCTCGTAGCATTATTAAAACTATTTTTTTAATTGCACGAGGTCAGCGAGGAATGACCATGATGCATCGGTAAAGAAACAATTGGCAGCGCCAACATCCATCATCGGTCAATGAAAAAAAATTGGTCCCCACAATCATATGTGACAGTTGGTAGCATCTTGCATGCCTCACACAACTTTATAATGTCAACAAGAAACCTTGTGAGGTCTGTGAGGAACGATCTGGATGTGGATCACTCCATCCGACGGCTACGCAATCTGCACATGCGAAAAATTTATTTATAAAAAGGGGACTAACTAGGTGGACGAGGAAACGACCCTCGAGGTCAAAAATATTTTTTACAGGTTAATCTAAAACATTTTACCAACCTGACACTACGTAAAAATACAACACGGTCAGGATTCAAAAGATTGAGAGGATAGGTAAAGAGGAGTTGGTAAAGTCATGACCAAAAGGGGTTAAGACCACACTTAAACGACCATCCACCGTTAATAATAAGTCAATGTTCAAAAAGAACACCTATGACCCAGACTCATTTGTAAAACCTAAAACCCAAACAATTAGAACCAAGGATAAAATAAAATAAACTCACAAGCGGAAGAATTTAAAAGCTCCACCATGGCAGATCCTGTGATTGTTGATACATGGCGATCGCATGATTTATGATATAGATGCCAGTGCCGACGCATGTCACAATGTAATGGGGTATGAAGATCTTATGTTTACTATGTAATGGGGTATGAGGATCTTATGTTCAATGGGGTATATTTTTCAATCCAAGATGGGGCTTGATGTGGGAGAGGATGCCAAGGCAGTGAACCTTGTTTTCCTAGGGACTAGTGATGTTGGCCTCACTATAGCATGATTTGCATGATTTTGCATATTGTGATCGTCGGGTGATTGGCACTAGGGTGACACTGTTACATATTTGGGCTTGGGAGCATATTGTTGTGCTGTGACTGATTGTCACATTGGTTGATACGGAGCCTGATGATCCTGTGGTTTGGAGATATGGTGATAGGATTACCCTATGGCATACTGGACAGCTTGGTCTTCCCTATTGATGCCACATCCTTGATGATTTTCCAGCGTTCACCTGGCGGCCATAGCTATAGAAACCCGCTTGGTCTGATGATGTATAGTATTTATTTTATGCTCAGTAGACCTGACTGATGTAGGGGATAGAAAATACTATTATAGAGCGATATCTTCCAGATTGAGTGGCCCATCAGTTTGGAGAGTCTCAAGACAGACATGATGATGGGTATACTACCATTTTTTCTAGATCATCCTAAGATACTACATTGGGGCAGACAATCCTAGCATCTGATGTAGTTGATTCTTCCCATTAGTTAATTGCTAGGCCATGGGCCTACGGTCATATTCCAATAGATCCAGGGGTTACACGGGCCTATGCTGGGTGGTTAATACCTCCACAATGGCTGAAAAATCTAACAACAACACTTCTATGGGGGAGACCTCAAGGGAGGATTGCTTAGAGAGCAGAGATAGGGCTAGATGGGTAGGATCCAGGAGCACCACCCTCCACATCAGCCAGATTAGTCACCACACCAGCCACACTAGGCACAACAACCCCATCAGGCACAAGATCCGCAAGTGAGACAGTTGTAGGCACAAGTACAAGGATTACAGGCACAACTGTAGGAAGTTATAGGTAAGCGGGACTAGGCCTACTAGTAGGTTTAGGCTATTATCTTAGAGAGAGATCA
Organism: Sequoiadendron giganteum; assembly: GCA_007115665.2. NCBI lineage: Eukaryota > Viridiplantae > Streptophyta > Pinopsida > Cupressales > Cupressaceae > Sequoiadendron > Sequoiadendron giganteum. Next base: position 473,359,093 of record CM021106.1, on the reverse strand, counting down.
GGCTAGACATCAGGTCTAGGCCCTCACTACCCAGAGGGATCATGAGAGGCAGCAGAAACAGGCTGCAGACAATAGCTAGAGAGAATTTCCTCCTCGTCCCAAGGGAGGACTATATCGGCATAGATGTACCATGAGGCTATCTGGAGGCTAAGTATTACTGGTTCCACTATCGGTAGGTTGTTCCTGCGGCTCTTCGATAGCTATATTATTCTTAGCAGACAGTAGTTCGGCAGGCAGGGGAGGGGAGCAGTACTGCCACAATAGTGGTTTACACTTTCTAGGAGATCCTGATTTTTGCTGAAATCACATATTTTTAGAAAATACAATGATTTAAGCCTTGAAAAGTTCTAATTAAATTATTCCAATTGAAGAGGGTTTGATCACACCACCTTAGACCAATCCCCCTTGGATATAACCCTACTAGTTTTAAACCATACCTATAACAGAGTCTCCTTTACACCTATCAAAATGCTAATAAAAAACCACTTTTGATTTACCTTTTGGGGGATCAAATGAATTCATTTAAAAATTATTTTTTGTAAGTATGTATTCCTTATTATAAGCTTCCAAAAAAGTATAATTTTAATTAAATTTAATTTGATTATTATATTTATTTTTTATTTCTTGTGAATGTAGGTTTTTCACTGAAAAACAAACTCTTTGTTCTACACATGTGTAAAAATAGAAGATTATCAAAGAAAAAATTTACAAAATATGTTCAAGCTGGGTATTGATTTCCTTGATCCATTCAAAGAAAAAAAAATTAATTTTGATACATACATAAAAATTTATGTTGTATACAGTTTCCCTATGTCTGAATTGTAATTGGTTTGACTTTGAAACTTGATTAAGGAAAAAATATTTAATAAAGCACTATGAAACTAAATTAAATAGTTATATATCATAGTTACAAATCTAAATTTAAAAAAATATAATTTTATCCTTCATACAAAAATTTTTATCTTGTATACAGTGAGTATCACTCCTTAAAAATGTTGTCTATTAATAAAAACTAGTTTTCGAAGGAGATGAAAAAAAAGTGCAATCTTATTCCCAAAATTTTGAAAAAAATATATTTAGAATCAATAGAGAAAACTTCACAAATCACTAGTTTGCATCATCTTCAAATTCTTCACAATTTAGCTGCTATAGGAGCCCGAACGTGAAGATTTAGTTTTAAAAATCAGTTCAGTGTCCAGTTTGCCCAAAAATTGTAAACCAGTATTGTGGGATCACCCGGAGCAGCCATCAGGGCTAGCAGTTTTTGATATACATTCACAAGCTTTATTTTTTATAGCCCCATGGGCTTTGTATCCTGATTGATGTACATACGCTTGAGTCATATTTTGTACCATGATAGTGATGATTTTATATATATATATATATGATATGGGTATGATTGATTTATGATGTGATGTGTTTACTTTGTTTATGCTTTATATATAGATGAATTTGATGTTTTATGTATATGCAATGGATGTGATGATTATGATATGGAAATTTTCATGGATGTATTTATTTTTGTATATTTTCTATGCATTTTTATGATGATGATGTATGCAATATGAATGTATAGATGCAAATGTTTATGGTATGCAAATGAGATGTCTTTAAGATGCTTAGAATAACAAATCTATATTATCCTAAATAACTTAAATGATTATGTAATGCATGTGAAATCAATGATGTGATACGTTATGATTTATGATATTTTATGATATGCAAATGTGATCAATGCATTTCCTTTTGTGAATGATGTTGATTTAATATTTTTGTATCTTTTTCATGTCTGTTTTATGATGATGATGTTATTCATATGGATGTATGAATGCAATTGCTTATGATATGCAATGATTTTAGATGTTTAGAATAACAAATCTATATTATTCTTCCTAACTTAAATGATGCTGCAGAATGTACGATGTGATATGCAATGAGTATGCGAATGAATGCTTTAAACTATGAGTATGAGCTTTGTGTATGTTGATGATTTTTGGATGTAGGATGGATGGATTGGTAAGGTTTTGGTCAACTGTCATGATACCATGTTAGCGCAAAGAGAAGAAAGAAGAAATAAGATGATGAAAAGAGGATCCAACAAGTCCATGATTTGTCGATTATTTATTAGAGATAATGATGAGAGATGATTATGCTTCACTTATCAGAGATTGGGGATGAAAAGAGCTTACTTTCCTTATGTTTGATAACACTCATAGATATTATGCATCAAGGTATAGACAACTAGGATGGCGTTGTACCTAGTGTGATGGAATTTGACTCGACAATCAGATAGGAATATTTTTGTTCACACCTAACATATAGAAACCCTACTAGGATGTACTTTAGACATTTTGAACATCTCAAACCAAAACATAGAAAGGAAAAACCTAATAATGTAATAGTCAACAAGGTGTCCAAAACATCCTCCGTACACACCTAATAAAGCAACTATTTGCCAAGGTTATATTACAAAAACATCCAACAAACATAGCAAACAAAATATAATGATCAGTGCCCCACTCCTTTCTCTCTAAATCGTTTGATTAGACATCATCAAGAGGTCATTGGAATGAGTGCAATAAGTTAAATCAACAGAAAAGATCAGGTAAACAAACAAGGTAATGTTCTTCATACCGCTAGCTGAGACAAAACTATGCTGATGCCTGATGTTGATGTCCATTGTAGGAAGGATGCCTCTTAGGACATGATGTTATCAAATGATTTTGGGACTAACTAGATGATAGACTATTGATGTGAAGAGTTGACCAACTTGTTTACCTACTGACCTAGACTTCAGATCGTCACACTTGGGTTTCCACTTTTAACTATTAAGCTTGTTTTTTACTATTTTTCCAAAGGATGAAGGTGACGATCATTTATTATGAGTAAATGTTTATTGCAGGTGAAATAGAAATGGGATAGATGTATTTTTCAAATATTTTGAGGTTGTTTTGGGATTTTCAAGATGTTTTACAAATGTTTTGATTTTCATATTTTCCAATGTTTTTGTGTTTTCCAAAATTTTGACCAAGAACCTATCCTAAAGACCTATCCTAGGGCCCTCAAGGGCTAGTCAAAGATTATCCTTGCTTGCATTATACACACAGAGACCACGTAGTTTGACTGACACCTATTTAGTTTATTGATGAAGATATGAACATGTTGGATTGTCAGTTCATTATGACAGACTCCTAAAGGACTAAGCTAGGGTGTCTCAGGGGCACAGCGATGATGGCCTTGCCTACATTCAAGCTCAGAGACCCGTATTTTGACATGATGACTCTGTTCTTTTGAATTTTATTGAATTTTGAAATGTTTTGGGATTTTTTATATGATTTGGATGTTTTTGGTTTCATGAATGTTTTTGTTTTTTTCAAGGATTTTATGAATGTTTTGGATTTTTTGATATTTAAGGATATTTCAAGAATATACACGAATCCAATCCAAATGCAGGTATAAGAACATGCCCCCAGTGTGATGCAATAGAATACTTTGATAGGATAGACTGACCTTTGGAATGTGCCAAGTAGTTTTAGGGTGGAACATGATACAAACACATGATCAAGCTATGATGCGGATGCAGATGGGTGAATGGAAGGATGAATGGAATGCGATGGGTGAATGATGCAAAACAAGCCATAGAGATCATGGTGGATGGAAAGTGCTTATTTACATGAGGCACCTATTTGCTAGGTTTTCACCAAGGTACCTACCCAAAGTGCCACCGAAGTGGTTTTCACTAGAGGATGATTTTTATCTTTACTATTTTTAATCCTTTTTTTTATTTCTTTATATTTTTTATATTTTTTGATGTTTTTGGATTTATACCTTGAAATCTTAGGCATAAAATGTTTTTAGATCGGAGTTATTGATAGGATCCTATAGAGGTTCCCCTTCAGGTGTAGACAACTGATATGCCCCAGATTTATAACTTGTCATGACGATAAAAGGTCCCAACCAGTTGGGTTGAAACTTGCCCTTGCTATCTGGATTCGACACATTTTTTTTATTTTCTTTCATCATGAGCTTTCCAACTTGAAAGGACTGGTTCCTTATCTTCTTGTTGTAGCTCCTCTTCAGACGGTTCTAGTAGACTTGTAAGTGGTTCAAAGCATCCATGCGCTTCTTATCCAATAGCTCTATCTCGTTCAACTGTGACACCCGATATTCTTCATCAGTGATGAGATTTTGCATTGATATTCTTAAGGATGGGAGCTCAATCTCGATGGGGAGAATGGGGTTACCCCTGTTGGTGTTTGGATACTTGTTTGGTAAGCCCATAGGGTGGGGTTCAACTATAAGTTCCAGTCATGACCAGCTTCATTGACTATCTTTTTGAGGATTCTTAAGATGGTTTTATTTGTAGCCTCAGCTTGGTTGTTACCCTAGGGGTAGTATGGGGTAGAAAAGCAGTGTTGGATATTGAATTTCTGGCATAGGTTTTAGACATCTTAGTTTTTGAAAGGTGTCCATTTATCTGAGCTAATGGCTTGTAGGACACCATAGTAGAAAATAAGGTAGTTCGGGATGAATTTGGAAATCTGCTTTCTTGTGATATAGGTCATAGGAATGGCCTATACCAACTTTGTGAAATACTCAGTAGTAGTGATAATGAACTTGTGTCCATTAGATGAGGTGGGTGATATTTTACCGATGATATCGAGCCCCCACTATGAGAAGGACCAAGGTGTTACAATTGGGTGAAGCTCTTGAGTTGGTGCATGGATGAGGTCCCCATGTTGTTGACATTTCAGACACTTCTTCACATATTTTTGAGCTTCCTTCTCCATTGTCGACCAATAGTACCCCATTCTCAATAATTTCTTAGCCAAGGTCATACCACTCAAATGTGAACCAAAAATGCCATCATGTACCTCAGTTAAAGCAATCAAAGATTCGTCAATGTTTAAGCATCATAAAAGGGTTCGTTCAATGCTTCTACGATACAAGGTGTTACCTAGAATAACAAAGCGGGATGACTTCTTCATAAAGGTTATTTTAAGGTTAAGAGTGATATCGGTAGGGAGGACTCCTATTCTTAGGTAGGTGTATATGTCATGATACCATGGGTTACTTGGAACAACGATTTCACACAAAAATTCACTCTCATACCTCGAAAGCTGGTATGAGAAGTTGCGCTACCAAGAATTCATGCTTAAGGATGTTGTGATGGATATCCAACAGTGATCCAATCATTGCAATGGCATCTTCTTCTCTATTCTTTTCTCTTGGTATTTTCTCTAACGTGATTTCAATGAAGAATTTCTTTAGTTCCTCCACTAGTTTCTTGTATGGGGTTAGTTCGTCATCTTTTGTCTGGTACTCATTGTTGACTTGGTTGATGCTTAGTTGAGAGTCTCCATAAAATTTAAGAGCCATGATCTACCATTATACTACAATTCTAAGTCCAATCACCAGGCCTTCATATTCGGTAATGTTTTTAGTGTAAGGTAAAGATAACCTGTAGGACTTAGGAATACAATCCCCTTGCAGTGTGATAAAGAAAACACCGGCTCCTGATCCATGTTGTGTATATGACCCATCAAAATAAAGATTCCAATGATCTATGGCACTATGTTTGAACATGGACTCGTTTGGGAATTCTAATATAAGTGGGTTCTTTGAATAGATGGGTACTTCTGCTAATTGATTTGCAATCACTTGACCCTTGATAGATTTTATTTCCATATATTCAATGTCATATTCTGAGAGGATCATGACCCACTTAACCATTTGCCTCGTAACTGTTGCCTTGGAAAGTAAATACTTGAGGTGGTTTATTTTGGAAATGAGTTTTATTTGATGAGCTAACATGTAGTGTCTAAACTTCTATGAGGCAAACACTACTTCTAGGCAAGACTTTTTGATGAATGTATAATTTAACGCATTCCCTACCATCGTTTGGCTAATATAGTCTATGGATCTTTCCTTCCCCATCTCATCATGTTGTGCTAATAGAGCCCCAAGTGTTGTTTTTGTTGCCGATATGTAGAAGATTAGTGCCTTATTATGGATTGGTGGCATAAGTACAGGTGGTGTCAACAGGTATTCTTTGATTTTGTTGAATTCTTTATCACAATTTTTTTCCCACTTGTATGTTACCCCCTTATGGAGTAGGTGAGAATAGGGGACAACCTTGTCTGCTAATTGTGCTATGAACCTACTAATGGATTGGAGTCTTCCTTGTAAACCCTTAAACTATTTCAATGTCCTTGGCGCCTCCATCTTGAGAATTGCTTTGACTTTGGCCAGGTCTACCTCGATCCCCCTCATTGATACAATATACCCTAGGAGCTTTCCTGATTGCACTTTGAACACACACTTCTTAGGATTGAGTCTAACCCTATATTCCTCCAACCTGTCAAAGATGGAGCTAAGTGTCGCTATGCGATCTTGTCACTTTCTTGACTTGGCCAGGATGTCATCCACATAGTCTTCTATGGACTTGTGAATCATGTCATGAAAAATGAGATTCATGGCCCTTTAATATGTAGCTCCAGTGTTCTTCAATCCAAATAGCATCATGTTCTAGAAATATGTACCCCATGGACAAGTAAATTTTATCTTATGTTGATCCTCTTTTGCTATCATTATTTGATTGTACCTTGAAAACCTATCCATTAGTGATAACATTTCATGCCCTATTGTTTGATCTACAATCATGTCAATGTTTGGAAGGGGAAAATCATCTTTAGGGAATGCCTTGTTTAGGTCCCCAAAGTTAGTACAAATCTAGATGCCCCTAGTAGGCTTAGTGATAGGTACCAGGTTTGAAACCCATTCAAGATAATCAATGGGTTTTATGAAGCCTACATCTAGGAGTTTTTGTAAATCCAATTTGACTAACAATGTGATTTATGGATGCATCTTCCTTAGTTTCTGCTTCATTGGCTTTGCCTTTGGATATACAACTAGATGATGAAAAACCACTTCTGGATCAAGACCCGACATGTAAGCGTAGGTCCATGCGAAACTTACATTTCTTTCTCTAAGAAATGCAACTAGGATTTCATGTTCTTTAGACAAAAGTGATTCTACATAGAAGGTTGCATGTGGCAACTCTTCAGTCCCCAAGTTGATGGGGTTACACTTCTCTTCCAATACTATTGACTTCTCCTAATGAATAGAACTAAGGGGAAGATTGAATGCCTCATCTTTGGGCACCTTAGAGAGGTTTTCACCCTCAGATATGTCCTTTGTTTTTACTATTTTCAGGTCAAAAAGTGTCACAGTGTGGTTTTCACTTAAAGACCTAGATATTACTCTTAAATTTTCAATTTTGTGACTGAGGGATTCAATCGTTTCCCCATAGTATGTGTGTGTATCTAGATCAATGTAAAATCCTTCTTTATGATTGCCACATGGTAGAGTCTCCTGCAGTCCCATGAATTCTGAGAGGACCTCATCATTTTCAAATGTTTCTAGAATAGGTGGTCCTCATTGGTCATAGTCTATTAGTTGGGGATAAACTAGCTTTAATTCATGGGTATGGTTGTTGGACTCAAAAGACATAGTGGAAATCATGAACAGGGAAGAGTCCTCAAATAACATGGGTAGGTCAATGAGGAGATCATCATCACTCTCACTCTCACATACATCAGTTATATCAAAGGTATAATTGTCTAATGGTAGACCTGTGGATACTGGTAACTAAAGAGGAGCTTTGACTATTTTAATAGGGGCACCTTTGCCATGTATGGTTATCCTCGAAGGGGTAGATTCAAGGCCAAGATTCTTTATGCACTTCTCAGCAATAATGGGTTCTAATCAGCCATTTCTATTTTTCCCAAGAATTTCATTCTTGTTGTAGCCCATGCCCAACATTAACTATAGTCCTTTATTAGCATCATCCATTGGAAGAGTAGGCACATGTCTTTCATCTTGGTATAGGATATTGGATCATATATCATTTTCATCTACCACTTCTCAACCTAGATCTCCACAACATTTAAATCTAGAGGGGTCCGCTTTGAAGGTTTGAGATGGTGTGTCACTTGATTGTGGATGTCCATGGGACCTAGGAGATTAAGGTAACTCTCCTATTACAAAGGAACCTTTCTTCATCTTGTAGTCTCCACATCTATTATCTTAGATAATCATCTTGATATCATAAATATCGGGAATGGAGGGTGTCTTTTTCTTAGATGTGGAGGCTAGGGTGGATGGGTTTACATATGGAGTCATAGGGACTTCATCATTCTTGGGAACTTATGGGACTTTCTAATATTTTTCTTTTAGGTTCCAACAATAAGCAAAGGGATTTGGGTCACCATGAACTGTGACCTCTTGGTTTTCATAGGGGATTTTAACACTTTGGTGAAGTGTGGATGCAACCGCTTTCATCCCATCGATCCATGGGTGCCCCAAGAGAATATTGTAAAGGAGGTCAAGATCAGGGACCTAGCAAGTAGTCTCCATGATTGCTAGTCCTACTTGGATAGGAAGTTGAATAGTGCCTTGAGACACTCTTTATTGATCATCATAAGCCCGGATAGTGATTCCTTTTCCATTTTCAATCATATCTTTATAGAAACTGAGATTCTTTATTAGCTTGAGAGAACAAATGTTTAGACCCTCCTCCATCCACCAAGACTCTTTTGACTTTATTTTTATGCACCAGGACTTTGAGATGAAGCGTACGGTTATGAGATGGTTCAGTTGGAAGATCTTGTTCAGAGAATGTAAGGAGATGTGGTGTGGTGATATGTCTGACCATAGTTTTGAACTGGTCTATATCAAGATTTGTAGGTACGAAGGAAGCAGCTAGTGCCTTTTCTAGAATTTCCCTATGTGCAGGAAATATTTTCAGCAACTCCATGATGGAGATTTGGGTGGCGGTCTTCTTCAGTTTTTCTAGGACATTATAACCATTGAAAACTAACTTTGACTTTGGAAGGGGTCCTCTAGCTTGCATGGATGGTCTAGGGATGTTGATTCTACCACTTCACATGGTGACTCCACACTTAGCTTTGAACCCTATGATATTGATAACATCCACCCACTCATCTAAAGATGCGACAACATGGTCATAAACATGGTTGATGTTGTCGTATTTTTTCCTTTACCATTATTGTTTTCTTTATTGTGATCCAACATCAGATTCGTCTATAGTTTGAGGTCCTGATTCCTAGTTGGTTGCTCAATGGTGATAGTCTTGTCATCAATAAGAGCTTGGATCAGGTTTTTAATCCTCATGCAACTGGTTGTCATGTGCCCCTTTATCTAATGAAAATTGCAAAGGTGCTTCTTGTTATACCATGGTAGTTTATCTTGACGTTCCTAGAAATTTTCAATGATTGGGAATGTGATGATGTTGGCTTCAATGAGTTGTTTCATGACAGACTCAATCAGTTCCCCAAGTGGTGTGTATTTTCACTTGGGGGGCAATATGTTTCTTATGGATGGTTTGCCTTGATTGTTGATGTTTTTGACTATTTGTGAGTTGGTTTTTTGTTGAGATGGGCTGGGTCATGGGGTGTTTTGGGTCTTATTTTGAGGTAGTTGGTATGTTTTTTGTTGTGGTTTTCGTTTTAGACCACTAATTACGACCTTGGCGTCAACAACATAATCATTAGTAATGTTTTTGTTCTTCTCCCAAGTTTGAGGTTTGTCATTGTAGCTATTTGATGGGTGATTATCTTGATAAGTGGGTGTCCCCCTTTGTGCAATGAGGGCTCTTTTGTTGTTAATAGATCTGGGGATAAGTTGATCATAGGTGGTGATGCACTGCACTTTGAGATGGAAAGCCAAAATCCCTTCAAGATTTGAGATGATGGTTCCAACCTTTTGCTCTTCTGGCATAGCCCACTTGCTCCTATTGGCCTTAGATTGCCATCGTTGCAAGAAGGATGTTAATGTCTCTCCCTTGTTTTGCTTTAGGTTGGACAACTCTTCCAAGCTTACGTCCATACCCATGTTAAATGAGTAATTTTGTATGAATTCATCCACAATTTCTTGGAACTTTTTTATTTTGGGAGGAAGACAAGATAACCATTCCATGGTTGGGCCAGCCAGACTTCTGGGGAAGAGTCTCATCAGATAAGATTCATCATAGGCCACTTCCATGTAGTGTAGATGGAATTCCCTGATGTGATCTTCAAGATTTTTGGTTCCACGGTACTTTTCGAATTTCGGTATCTCAAAACCTTATGGGAATGGTTTCATCACAATGATTTTTTCGAATGGATAAGAGCATAAATTCCCTTGTGATTTTGTGGTTTTCCCAGATTGTATGTCCAACACTTGTTGTGAGAGCTTTTTGATTTGAGTGGACAAATAATTTTGGGGATCAAGTGGTGGAATGAACGTGTTTTGGGTTGGTGTAGTGGCTTGAATGATGGGTGGGGTGACTTGCAGGCTTGGTGGTGTGTTTGTGGGAGTTTTTTGTGAAAATAATTCTTGTTGATATGCTTGTAGTTGTTGTTGTGCGAACAAATCTTGTTGTTGTTCTTGTTGATGTTGTTGTGCCAACAATTTTTGTTGTTGGGCTTGTTGTTGGTCTGCTTGTTGTTGTGCTTGGTATTTCTATAAATCTTGTTGGTAAGCCTATTACTGTAGCAAGGCTTGTGCTTGAGCTTGTTGTGCTTGATACTGAGCTTGTGCAGCTTGAGCAGCCTGGGCTGCTTGCACAATTTGGTGTTGTTGTAGTAAGGCTTGCACTTGTGCTTGGGTATCCTCTTGGGCATGTTGTATGTCTTTGTTGTGCATGTGGTTGTTGTGCATGTGCTTGTTGTGTGGCTTGTTGCACAACTTGTGTAGCTTGTTGGGGTTAAAACTGTTGGAATGCCTTTTGATAGGCTTTTTGGGCTGCTTGCAATGTGATGTTGTATTGGTTGGCCATTTTGGATTTGGTGGTGGAGGTGGAGGATTCAGAATGGTGTGAGATGGTGTTATGAGGTTTTTTTGAGGTGGTTACTGTGGAGTTTGAGTTATGACCATGGGTTGTGTGGTGGAGGGTATGGTTGATGTGTTAGGCCCTTGAGAGACCATGTTTTCGAGAATCTGGGGTGTTGTAGATGGTGTAGTGGTTGAGTGGGATGTTTGGATCGGTGCCACCTAGTGTTGTGATGTCAGTGGCATGCCTAGAGGATTTGGTATGTTGATTTGATTCAATATTGAAGTATTGTTTTGACTTGATCGATTTTGGGTTGGTATGTTGGGTAAAGGGGGTTTCCCTAAACCTTGGATCAATGTGGATATTGATGTTATTGGGGGGAAGTGGTGGGAGGATTGGTGGTACATTTCCTTGGAGGTTTGGTGGTATGTTTCCTTGAGAAAGTGATGATGAACCATCAAACATTCCCCCTTTTCCAAATAAACCCCCTTGTCCTTGTGATACTATGGGGAGAGACTTGTGTTCCAAGATGGTATACCAATGTTGCGGAGAAGGTGGATACATTGTTGGTTTCGTGGAAAAAGAGTGGAATGTATAGATGTTTTGCGTCCTACAGGATGGTGTTTGGCATGCCCAAGATGGTGTTTTCAGCCAAACTTTGGTTGTTTACAAGGGGATGTGTTTGAAGTGTGGGAAGCAATGAACTCCCCTTGGTAGTTATTGTTTGACTTGGAGCATGTGATGATGTTTGTTGTGGGATGGGTTGAATGATGTTTTGGAAGGATGGTGTAAATGATACCAGTGGTATAGTCCCAAAAGTTTGTTCCACAATAGTGCTCACATCATAATTAGAAGGGATTTTAGCCCCTTCCTTTGCTAATGCTAAAATGTATTGTGAAGGATTGATTCTCATCATTGTATTGACAATCTTATGGTTTTCAGTGTTTTGGACTATCTCCATGATTTCGTCTTGAGTCATTCTTAGAACATCGTTCATAACATATTCCACTTGACAACCTCCCTCTTGAGGATCTTATGGTAGTTGAGGAAGATTGAGTGGGTTGTTAGATCCGATGGGGTTCAATTCAGGTGTAGTTTGATTCAGGTCACTTGAAGTGGATGTCTCTTTATCTTTCTCCATGTTTTTCTTATGTTGAGATCTAGTTTGAACCATAAAATAAGATTCAACTTTCAAGAATACGAGAGGAAAACCCCTAATTCCTTAGGTTGGTCTAAACTTTAGGTGCAAAGAAGAAAGTCTAATTTTGTTTAAGGATTAAGTGATGGTGATGCGATAAATGAAAGATGGATGATGTGAATGACTGAATTCTTAAGAAACCTTGGAGGGATACTAGACTTTGGGACTTTTGGATTTTTGATTTTAGATTTGATTTGGATTTTGCATAATGAAATCCTAAACCCCAAGATGTTGTATGTTATATTGGAATAAATGTGTTCACAAGGTGATAATTTAACTAAGTGTATGAAGAAGGATTCATCCACACATACTTAGTTAAACAAGATGATATTTTTTTTAATTTGAAGGATTGCCAAAGTCAAGCATGATTGATTTTTACAAGATCCCGAGAGTTGTTTGTGAGAGGGGATTTGATTGATAGAATGATAAATGAAGGGGTTGATTTGATGCTAGGTGAACCTAGAGAGACTTAATTTTACAAGACCATGGTATTGAAGAGCATGATATAATTCCTATGTGAGAAACTCAAAACATTGAAAAAGACTTGGATTTTGACAAAATAGAACGAGTACAAATTGGGATTATCCTTTGAAGAACATTTTTAAAAATTATAGAGCAATATTTCTTTAACTTGATAGAGAGTTGACTGACGTTTCTTAAGATTTCTTAGACTAAGACTTTTGTGATGATTTATAGATTTTGGTTTTGGGATTTTGATCTTGCGGGAAATTATTTGAACAAACACATGTGTGGGGTTCAATTGTCCTTTATCTTGCTTAGATTGATTCTTTTTACCACATCCACACTTTCTTGCTTAGATTTTCAACTGAATGTCTATGTCCTAATTTATTTTCATTCCACAAGGTCCATTATGTGGAAATCAAGAGAACCAAGGCAATAGATTCCTATGTTGACTTTGGGAGGATTAAATTGAGATTTGGGTCCAAATTCTTAGAAGCCTTCTAGGGATAGGAACCCTTAGGGACAAGCAGTAACATGTGGACTTCTCAAGGGTATTTGTTCTTCCAAAAGGTTTGAAATTCTGATGATTTGTTGAATTTTTGTTTTCCAATGTTTTAGATCCAAGAAAAGTGTTCTAATTCCAAAATAATGCACAACCCTAGGATAGAAAAGATAATATTTGTTGAATTCCCACTTGGATTTCTCCAGCTGGGCTTATTCAAAGCGGATGATTAGAAGCTTGACCATATTGGATCCCCCTTTCTTGGCACACACTTCTCAAGTCAACTAAGCTTTGAGTTCTCATGAATCTCCCATTAAAAACTCCTCATCTCTACTAGGAACCGCAAGTACGTGGGATAGATTCAGAGGTCCGACCTCTTGACACCAACAAATATTTAGGGATTTTTTGGATTCTAAACAAGGGGTTGTAGTAAGGGAATCCAATTTAGGGGATACAGTGATAAACTCCATAAAGAGGTCTCCCAACCCTTAAAAAAGGGCTTTACACATCATAAAGACATTGGGGGAGAGATATCATGTACCGCTTCCCGTTGATTGCAAACTTTCCTTGCAATTACAAATTTATATAGCGGTTTGGAAGAGCTTGGCTTATGCTCATTACCGCTTGGGTCATTCCCTTGGGGTGAGTACTTTTTCCCACCAAGGAAAACCCTCTAAAGGTGAACAATATTGAGTAAGTACATCTATAGTTTGATCAATCTTTGTTTTGTGTGAACAAAAAGAGAACACACGCAATGCTTTTTCTCACACTAGCAAGATTTGTTCAATTTTAAAAACCCAAATTTGAAATGTGGAGGAAATCTTCTAGACAACCTAATGCCACTAAAATACTTTTGATTCTCAAGATCATCGTGAAGCGTGAGAGAAGTGCATACGCATTTGAATGACAAGATTTTGTAGAAAAGATTACAAAACGGAACAAGCACACATTATTTTTAGTCTTCAAAAGTAGGAAATGAGTTCTTTTTATAGCACCAAATTTGAGTGTGAAAGTTGATTGTTCAATTTTGAAAACCCAAAATCAAATCTAGTGAGTTTCTAATGTTCTTTTTAACCTTTTGAGAAAAAGAAAGCCTTTGTATGTTCTTTTTAAACCCAAACAAAATGTAGTTAAGTTTTAAACTCAAAGATAGAAATATTTCCAAAGAGTGGGTTATAGGTGTCCCCAAAAGTGTTAAAAAATAATTGTTACAATTATTCAAAAGAAAGTTCCATAGGAAGCTCTTCTCCTTGTTTCCTCTTCTTCTTAGTCACCTCAACCTGCAAAAGTTGGTTAGCCTACAGAAAATAGAGCCACAAAATAGGTCAATGGTCAAGAGAAATCAAAACACAAAGGTCATGCTAAAATAAATTTGAAAACTGATTTTTACCCCAACCCAACGTCGCTTTCCATTAAGGCATCACTATTTGAAGCTTCTAGTGTCACTCTGGTGAAACCAACATCGCTCAATGGAAAAAATAGAGACTACGTTTGCATCGCTATTTCTCTTCAGCATCACTCTTTGGAGTTTGGTTAGTCAGTGTCAGAATAGTTCAAGAAGTAACACAATTTGATCACAGGGGCAGCGATGTTGAAATGATTGTGTCAATGTTTTTATTTTCAGCGTCACTGTATCCTGGGAAAAATAGAAAATAGAAAAAACAATGGAATTGGAGAAAAAGATGTGTTAAATTTGAGATTTGTACCCTCCTTCTAGCACAAAAATGTGAATGTTATCCCTAGACCTACTCAAACATGAACAAACAAGTGATAACTAATCAATAAACAAGTAGAAATTAAGCATTCCCTATGAAATTTATTTAAGCACAAGAACATGAAAACAAAGTAGAATATCAACTAAACTATAAATGAAATACTATTCTAAATGTCAAACTAGTATCCCATAAGGGGATTAGTTCTCCTTTGATGTGGAAAGAAGCCCTTTCCTAACCTCTTGATAAGCTTGATGATGGATATGTGATAAAAAAAGTATGAAATTGACTATAATCTAGCTAATTGCTTGAGAAAATGATGAAAACTATGGGGTGGAATTCCTATAATGATAATGCTCTTGGTTGCGGATCCATATTGTCAGAGTGATGCCTCTATTTATAGAAGCCAAGGATTGAAGAGTGGAGAATGGGGAGAATGTGGGATTAAAATTTGAACCTATAGCATGATGCCAGTTGTCAACATGCTAATGAATCTTGAGGGAAATGTGCTCACACATGTGTGAGCACATTTTGGGAGATGGGATGTGTAAGAGGAATGAATGTCAAGGTGGCTTGTGTAAGAGAATGTGTAAGAGCCATTTAAATCCAAGGTGGTTTGTGTAAGAAGAGGTGTTATAGGAGGTGTAAGAGCTTTTAATGCCAAGGTGGCTCAAGGAAGAGGACAAAAGTCCTCTGGGAGGGAAAAGTCAAATGGGTGAAATATTCCAAGAATATGCCACTTTTTGAATGAAAATAGGGTAATTAGTAAATCAAATAGATTGATTTACATGTGCAACTTGACCAAGGTTGAATTGCCCTAGGGTGGAGTTAAAAGGTAGAGGAATGGGGATTAGTGTTAGGAGTTAATTAATTTACGATTAATTAACTTAGATGAAATTAGTTTGATTTATGACATTGGATTTAAATGTTTGGGTTTATTTAAATCAAATGAGAGGATGTTGGAACATTAGTATTTTAATTAAATAAAATTGACTTATTTAATTAAAGGAAGAACATTAGGATTCTAATTAAATAAAATTGATTTATTTAATTAAAGGAAGAACATTAGGATTTTAGTTAAATAAAATTGATTTATTTAGTTAAAGGAAAAACATTAGGATTTTAATTAAATAAAATTGATTTATTTAAAGGAAGAACTTTAGGATATGATGAAATAATCTGATAAAGTGTATTATCTAATTTAAGGAGGAAATTGAATGAATTCAATTAATTAAATAAAGATTATTCGATTAATTGGTTAGTGTGGAAGTGATTAAGGAAGAATCATTGTTAGTTAATCATAATCATGTGCATGATATCGATCCGGATATTTTTTGAGTGTCTACACATATACTTTACATTGTATGCCTATATGGCATTCTTGTAAGCCTATATGGAGATTTTGTATATATTTTATACTTATATTGACATATATTGATGTATGCCTACATGGCTATTTGGTTAATAGAAATATTTTTTATTGATGGTGTCTATATTTGCATTATAAATCCATTCTTCAGTATATATTCGTAGATGGTTTACTTCAAATATTTAAAATCCAAGTGTTTTACATGTACTCTTCTTTTCTATATTTGTAAATATATAATAAAGTTTGAACATTATTCTCCTATAAGATTATTGAACATTAAATCAATCATATGTATATAGTAATGCTTCATGCTTCATGCTTCATGTGCTTCATGGAGGAAATTCATGTGTATGCTTCATGCTTCATGCTTCATGTGATTCATGGAGGAAATTCATGTGTATGCTTCATGCTTTATATCATGGAGGAAGACATCTACCATTCCATGTGTATGCTTCATGCTTCATGTATTATGTAGATAAAGAAAACATCATAAAACTATTGACAAAAGAAAATGGAAAGGAACAACTAAGTCTCACAAAGAAAAACTCAAGGCATGCAAGTCTTATTAAAGATCATAAGGGCATTCGATTATTGGAGATTAAGAGACCACGAATCAACCTTCCCAACAACAAACTTCATAGATATTCATCCTATTTCTAAACATGAATTTAAATCCAATAATTAGAAGAATGCAACTTTAAAACTTAAAATTACATGCTTACAATAGTCAATAAACAACTTCAAGAGATTGCATGACAAAAACAAAACCAACTGAAAGTTCAAGAATTTCCTTTTTCCCCAACATATCTGAAAAGTTACAAATAAATTAATTTAGGTTCTCATGAATAGTGATTATATGAATTTGGTTGTGACTTTTCAATGGTGAAATGTTGTGACCCTTTGAATAGGAAAGAATATGAACCTTTTATAATGAATAAAGGTGACCATGCCTAGTGTAGATGTGCCCACCTAGACGTGTTGGTGCTAACTGTTTGGCCTCGTGAAGAACAAAAAAAAAAGTAGCCTACCTTGCCACTTTACACTACATGCAATTGACCCATCTTCCATCAACAGAAATCTGTTCACCATGGGAAAAAAACTTGGAGCTATCAAAAACCAAGAGAGGTTGTTGTAGAGGGGCCCTACATGATACCATAGCCTTAGACAGAATGTTCCCTTTTAGAGGTTTATGAGTAATCACTCGTTGAAGTTTTATGCCCTTTTGCACTTTGGTCTCTTAAGAGACTTTGTCGGTAGAATGTAGCTCAGACTATTTCAAAATGTTTGGGTACAAAAGAGGACCTTTCCTAGTATAAACCCACCCATATGAACATTTTGGAATAGTTGATCTGGTTGTATGACAAACAAAATGAAAGTTACACCACTTTCCAACTTTAAACTACATGCAACTGACCCATTTTCCATCAACTGAAATCTATTCGCCATGGAAAAATTACTTGGATCTATCAAAAATTGAGAGAGGTTATTGTAGAGGGGCCCTTTTTGATCTTGTATCCTTAGAAAAAATGTTTCCAAGTTCCATGGTTTTCGAGTAATCTCTCATCAATGTTTTCTACCCTTTTGCACTTTGGTCTCTTAAGAGACTTCATCAGTAGAATGTGGTTTGGACTGTTTTGGCATGTTTGGGTGTGAAAGATGAACTTTCCTAGCATAAACCCACCCATATAGACATGTTAGAACAGTCAGTTTGGTTGTATGATGAACAAAACAAAAGTTACACCACTTTCCAACTTTACACTACATGCAACTGACCCATTTTCCATCAGCTAAAATTTGTTGACCACGACAAAATGACTTGGAGATATCAAAAACCAAGAGTGGTTATTATAAAGGGTCCCTAAATGATCCCATACCCTCAAACATAATGTTTCCAAGTGCCACATTTTTTGAGTAATCACTCGTTGAATTTTGTTTCCCTTTTTCACTTTGGTCTCTTAAGGGACCACTGGTAGAATGTGGATCAACCTGTTTATGAAAGAGGACCCTGCATAGCATAAACCACCCATATGGATGTGTTTGAATCGTCAGTTCAATTGTATGATGAATAGAACAAAATTTACACTTCTTTCCAACTTTACACTACATACAACTAACCTGTTTTCCATCAACTAAAATTTGTTCACCACGGGCAAACAACTTGTATCTATAAAAATTGAGAGAGGTTATTGTAGAAGGGCCCTACATGATCCTGTAGCCTCAAATATAATGTATCCAAGTTCCATGATTTATGAGTAATCTCTTGTTGAATTTTTCTGCCCTTTTGCACTTTGGTCTCTTAAGAGTCTTCACCAGTAGAATGTAGCTCAGACTATTTCAACATGTTTGGGTTAAAAAGAGGACCTTTCCTAGTAAAACTACCCATACACATGTGTTAGAATAGTTGGTTTGGTCGTATGATGAAAAAAATGAAAGTTACACCACTTTCCAACTTTACACTACATGCAACTAACATATTTTACATCAACTAAAATCTATTCACCACGAAAAAATGACTTGGAGCTGTCAAAAATTGAGAGAGGATATTATAGAGGGGCCCTACATGATCCTATAGCCTTAGATAGAATTTTTCCATTTATGTAATAGGAAAATTTCTCCTTATTGGCCTCAGAGTGGCCTATTTTGATCAAGACTCGATAGAATTCTTCTATATACTCCTTAACAAATGTTCCCGCTTGTTTTAACCCTTGCATCTTCTTCAAAAAATCTAGCTCATAGTCCACATGAATGAACCGTCTCTTCAATTTCTCTACCATCCAATTCGATCTCATTATTTTCTCTTTTCCTCTTTTATTTCTCTCTAATTGGACTTATTTCTGCCATATCCTAGCATGGCCTTTTAGCTTGGCCTTTACAAATTTACCCCTTTCCAAATCTTTTATTTCCTCATACTCAAAATATTCTTCCATTTCATTGACCCAACCGATCAAGTCCTCTAGATTCTAGTTTCTGTAAAAATTAGAAACTTCTATCTTCGGTCTCTTTTCAATCTTCGAAATGGCCCTAATCAATATAATTTCTCTAGGATCCATTACATCTTGTGCTTCTTCTTTGAATGGCTCTTTATTTTTAGCCTCATCTTCACTTTCATCCCCTCTATGCAGCTCCTCTTGCAGTGCTTGAACTTGTCTCTAGAGGGCTCTAAAACCCTCTTTTGTTACCCTAGCATTTCTTCAACCACGGTTTCTTTGAGGAGGCATATTTTCTCATAGACCCAAAACCACAAGTCCTAGTGTAAACTACCTCACATTTGGCTATATGTCTATACACTTAGGAAAACCCACTCTGATACCACTTGATGAGGGCTACACCACCTGAAACCCACACAAAACACAACAATATATACCAACATAGAATATGTGAGACATAAGATAACTCACTTTCAATTATTTTTAGAAAATGAAATTGCAGATGCAACAATTACAATGCTACAGCCTCATGGGCTTGATTCATTAAAAGAAAATCAACTCTTAAAGAAAATCTATTATTCATATCCACAATCTGCACTCATGGAGCCACCCTAAAACCTCCACTCAACCCTTTTTATTTTACCCCAATAACCACCCTAGAATGTTCTAGAAAGTGTAACTTTCCCTTTTGTTTTGGTTCCAAAAGTCCAACCATTTGATTTTTCTCCTAGGAAGATATTTTAATGAAATTCACTTTTTAGTGGGGTAGCTTCTCGGAGCCATAACTTTTGACTCAGGAGTCTGATTTTCTATTATAGTATATCATTGGAAAGTTTTCGAAGAGATCTACAACACTGAAATCATCTAAAGATCATTTCATCCATTTTTCAAGCTTTTCCAGGGCTTCTGAGGTTTTCAAATTTGAATTTGAAGCTGCATTGAAGAAATTTCTTGAGACAAAAAATTTAATATCTTCCAAATGGTAAAGGGTATTGAGATGATTCTTCTACCACTAGAAAAAAAAAATAGGTCTGCTCCTTGGGGTAAATTTTTAAGTCCATACAAGCCCGTTTAGGCCAAATTACTAAAAATAGTAAGTAACCATTTTTCACCTTTTTTGACTTCTAACTATCTTACACCCCTTAAGTGCCATCATGGGACTCAAAACATCTAAATAAAAAAAGGAAAAAAAAAATTGGGTGATGCAAGATTACCCCTACACCACTGGATGCTCCTTCATCACATGTGTGAGGACACATAGGGCAGAGGGAGTTATGATAAGTGTTATAACACACATGTGTGAGGACAAATAGGGAAGAGGAATGGATACGTGTGACTCATATATATATGTGAGAGATCACATGGGGAAGGGAAACTTGACAAGTGTCCTCTCACACATATGTGAGAGGACACATGTCAAAATGGAGGGTTAGGACTAAGAGATGGGATCAAGGGCTAATATTTGGTTATAGTTTTTTAGGGATAACTAGGATTATATTTAATTATTAAAATTAATCATGCTTAGGAATGTGTAAGGTTTAATTATTTAATTAATTTTTTTAACCAACTAATTGGATTGAGGTGGGAAAAGGGGGAAATTAAATAAATGTTTTGCATTTATTTTGTTATTGTAGGATAAGACTATAAGGTTGAATTCAATTAAATAAATGACAATTTATTTAATTAAAAAATAGAATTAAGGATCATGGATGAGTGAATTAAATAATGGCTAATATTATATAATTAATTCTTGGAATGGGGTAAAGTTTGGTGTAGTTAGGTGTGGACAACTTTAGGTGTTATAACATGTTTTTCAAACTATCATTTGATAACCTCTTATTATTTTCTCATTCAATTTTAGGTGATTTATCTTTCTTCCTCTAACTACAATAACTCAACCAATCTAACTAACATTGCACTATTTTAACATCAATCTCTTCGGTGGATTACTTCTAGCATGGGTAGCTCAATTGAGCTAGGAAATATTACATCTTTACCATAAACCAAATCAGAAGAGGGGGTCTCTAAATATTTCTTAGGATGATAATATCTACCCATAGAACTTTCTTGAGCTACAAAAGCCACTACATTTTGAATTATGAGCCAAACCTCTATATAATTCTTAAAAATTTCTAATTGGTTGACTATGTGAGTTCATTTCCATGTGGGTATTAATTTGATAAATTTTTATTTTCATTGTTAGTGATGATTGTTTTAGATATTCTATACCTATTTATTATAACTCCTAAGAATTAAATTATGGTCCAATTTTGGTTGATTCTATTAATGTTATAGCTTAAAATTCATCTAATTTTATAACCTCAATCTACTTGGTGAAGTAATTGGTGGTCATTAGTATGAATTTATTATCATTTCTGGATGGTGGATTGATCACTACTATATAACCTTATTGAGCAAAGATTTTTGATTTATAGAGGATTTTTCAATGTATTAGAGCGTTCTTCTCCTTACTAATATAAAATTAATAATTTATCAACACCTTTCCCATTTATGGGTGTCTAAAAACATCTATGAATAGTAATATCCAACCATCACAATATTAGCTACTATTATTTGGGATAAAAAAATGTCCACCTAAAAGACCTTGGTGCAATTTAGGCATATATAGATTCCCTATTTTCAAAGTTAGAAATAATTTGAATTCAAATAGTCATGAGCTAGAGAAGAAAATGAATCTTATCTAGATAATTTCCCTCTTAGTTGTCCTTTGGCTATCTATTTCAACTTCTATAGCTCAATTGATCTTCCAACCCTATTCCTTAAATTTGAAGGGATTGGCCTTTTTCATATTTATTTAACTGTTTTTACTAATTTATTTAATTAATTTCACATGTAACTAGATTAGTAGTCATTAAATAAATATATCATATGACATTTATTACTTTTTTATTTGGTCAATAGAATAAAAAAAAAAAAAAAAATTATTTTTATTTTTGTAAGGGGGGAAATAAGCATAAGGAAATAAAAATCAAATCAAATGAATGAGATCAACACAAAGACAAATCCCAAACTACTCATGAAATAAAGTTATAAAACAATGAAATCAATCAAGCAATGCAATCACAAAGAGAACATAAACTAAATTCATGAATTGCAATGTTACCATCCCATATTGAAGTGTATTCGTATTGATATTGGATTGTGTTGGATCAATATGAAGCCTCCATTATTCTGTAAGAGCTTCAAAAGGTATGTTAATGGTGATCAAAGATGAAAGTGTGCTCAATGTGCTTGAATGGATATTTTGACATAACCTCTCCATAAATTTTCTAGATTCTCTAATCAATTTTGAGAAGGAAGAAGGTTGTTTTTATAGATTTCTAGTTTTTAGATGAACAATCAAGATTCAACAATGAAATATCAAGATCAATGGTTAAGAACCATTGAGAGGAAATAGATTGGTCAGTTAACTCCTCTGATTGATCTAGTTAAGGATTTTAATTGAATAGTTAGTGGAATTAGATTGAATGATTCATGGGATTGAATTAAATCAAATTGAGTGTTTAGTGGGATTGAGCAATTGGTGGAAAGGGATGGTTTAGTTAACCAATTAGAGTGAGAAATCAATGTTCATGATTTACTCAATCAAAAAGGGGTGAGGATAATTAATTAATTAATTAATTGAATAATTAATTAATATTGGAGGTGAACATGCAATTTTCTTTTGATTTTGACAAATAGAGACATATTTGTTTGTTGACCATGTTGAGTGATTTTGAATAATTGATTTAATTATTCAAATTTAGGGAAGGGAAAGTGGTTTAATTAAATTATTAATGATAACAATTTAATTGATATAGATGAATAAGGTATATTAGTGACATAACTAAATAATTGATGTTTATTTAATTAATCAAGAGGAATAAAGTTAGATTAATGATAAAATAGTGAATTAGTTAGATAAATAAAGATTATATAATTAATAGAGGAAAATATGGTTAATTAGTGAAAATGATGTGAATTGTAATTATATTAATGATAATGATGCCAATGATGGAAAAATGCAACTCAGGATGTGTGATATGTGTTATGTCATTTTTACATGTCTACATTTTGCCCCTCTTTGAGAGAAAGTATTGGTTACATTATTTCAATGAATTTGATGCTCAGATCAAGATTTGAAATTTTTTAATATGCCCCACTCTGCCTCGACAGTCAACAAAAAGATAATACGATGTTGGGCTACCCCCTCAAGAGGTTGGCTATGGAAATTACTTTTCTGGTCGGGCTCGTGAAAAGGTTTTGTTATACTTTAGATGCGTAGAGGATAAAAAAATTAGGCTATAGGGCCCGCATTTATCATTTCAGATGTTCCAGGGTGCTCAAAATTAAAACCTAGGATAGTTCCCAAGGTAAAAATTAGGGTTTTGGGGGGTTAATTTTTCCTCATTTGCACTCTAAGTCTTAGGAAATTCTTGCCTCTGGAGTTCTTGTTATTGTGATTGTCGATTTGCAATGAAGAGGATTCAGGGTGACCCACACCAAGTAGATGCAGTGTGCTCATTTAAGAGGCCAGTTGGCGTAGGCATCATTGTACGTACCTATTCCTTTCTTGTTTTTCATTTTTTCTCATTTGTGTAACTAATGCCCAAATTTTCTTAGAACAATAGCGGTAATTTCTTGTTTTTCATAGTATTATCTCGATATGACTACTATTGTACTAGGTTATTCTACCACTAGAGTAAAAAGTCCACACTATAGTATAATTTGACCGCTAGTGTAAAAATAATTCGCTATTGTTGATCACTCTTGTAAAAAGTACACAGTATTATAAAAAGCACACGCTATTGTTCTAGGTGACAACTATCATATAAACTAGATGCTATCATAGAAACTAGCCATTGGCATAGAAACTAACCACTATCATAGTAAATAGGCCACTATCATCCAAAAAGGGCTTGCTATTGTTAAAAAATATTATTTTAGCTGGTTTTTTTGGAGTCTTAAGTTCGTGATTTGTTTTCTATCAAATTTTTGATGTTATGGGGTGAATGTTTGTAGATGGTTCTTAAACCATTGTATTCTAGGGAGTGACAATCGCGATAGTTGTTTGATTTGGTTTTCGATTTTTAAGAGGTAGAGTGAAAATTCCTTAATGCTATTGGTCTTTGATACATCTTTTATATGCCTGAGATCAAATGTCATAGGGTGATGATGACCACACTTATCAAGAGATGGAATTCTAAGTCATCGTCTTTCCATCTTACCCTTGAGGATGTTTGGAGGATTTTGAGAATCCCCATTCATAGCGAGCAAGTCACTTATGATGTTAAGCAGTGTACCCTTTCCATGCAGTGAGTACTTGGTGTGTGAAAACTATAGGTAGTGGACTCAAAGATTGAACTAACTCCCTTTATTGATGGTGTGGTTTTGATGTCTATGGTTCTAGTGGGATTGATTATCGTGACTCTGATACCTGATTATAGAGGTAGGGGATTTCCTATTGGTTGGGGAATCTTTATAGAATAGATGATGGAGCACATGACAATTTATGCTTGGGGGTCAAGCGTTTGGGTGCATTTATACCAAGATATGCATGAAGTTGTCTATTGTGGCACTAATGGATTTGACCCCAATTTTCGATGGTTGTTCATCAAAATTTCAACGATCTATTGTCAGCCGACCGACGAATCGCATAAATCAGCGTCATCACTCAATTTTCGTCTATATCCTGATGGACAATAAAATGTCACCCTCCTGACGCAAGCTCGTCGGAACAACGACGCCCATTTCATCGATCACACGATGAGCAGTGGCTTGACCGCAGGTGGAATACCATCGCTGAAGCGTCGAAACAATGTCATACATTCATCAGAACCAGGATGGCAGTTTCATTGGGCTAGCGATGAAAAATGTCCATAGCACGAGTGGCATACCTTAGTTAAAGCGTCGAAGCAGTGACATATAGTTGTCGGTCGAGCAACAAATAGTACTCGGAGCACGTCCGCCATACCATCGCTGAAGTGTCAGAGCATCAACATACATTCATCAGGATGGACACAATAGTATCATTGGTCTAGCAATGAATAGTACTCAGAGCACGTGCGGCATACCATCGTTGAAGCATCGGAGCATCGACATACATTCATCGAGATGGAGACAACAGTATCTCTAGTCTAGTGATGAACACCACATAAATCACGTGTAGCATACCATCGCTGAAGCATCAGAGCATCGACATACATTCTTCGGGATGGAGACGATAGTATCATCGGATACATAGCAAGGTCGTCGGGCGTTTTTGTAGTTCATTGCAATTCTGATGGAACAATGTAGTTTTAAAGAAAAAAAAACTAATTGTTGAAATATAGGCATATCGGGGTGACTCTGGGCGATATATAAAAGTAGTAGGAGGCTCCAAAGTGCATCCATAGGGATAATGATAGGACATAAGGATAGGTCAATCAAATAGAGAAAGTTGATGTGCCAAGATCATGAGCATTTAATAGGGGTAGTAAAAGACAAGATGGATTGTCATCAATGCTCAAATTGGAAGACTTCATTACGAAAATTTAGATCACAATATGATTAACCCTATTTGGACAAATGCATTGACATTAGTGTCAAGAGTTAAGAGGCCATTCAACTTTACATTTCAATAAATTATTGTATGCATTGAGTAAGTGTTTACAAGGTAGAAAAAGGACAGTCAGATGACTATTTAAAATATCAAACATGTCAGTTGTTGTGTTTAATTAGGCTTACAGAGGTAGGGATTTATCATTTTTTGCATACATCTGCAGTCCAGGCTCTAGGCCTACATTATTTGGTTACTATGTATGATAAATGAGCAATGAATAATTTTAGAATATGGAGGCTATGGATGATATTATGATGGCCACATTTGATGTTGATCAACAATTGGAGAAAAATATAATACCTATGATGAGTCATGAGATCAAGGGGACTGTCATGGACAACAAGCACAACCTACGAACTTGATTCTAATTTTGCTAAAAAAGGAAAAATCAAACTAGTGAATATTAAACTACACACGAGAATCTAAATTTGTGGAAATGAGCAATTTGGTGAGAAAGAGTACCTGCAGTGTGTCTTGGATACTTAGCTAGTGTATTAAAAAATAGGATTGCAAACCCAAAATTATTCTCACTCTGGAAATTCAATAGAAAAATACAGAATGTTATCCTGGATACTTAGCTGTTAGACAGTCAATAAAACAATATGAGCGTGATTATGAATGGTTTTACCTAGTCCCACTCTTGATCTCCATGTTTAAGAGCCTTCTCTTTAAGACCCCATGAATCCAATTTGATCCATTGCTGCCAAAAGAGATATTAATGTGTAAACAAGGAGCCACATTTATACAAACTATTTGTTGATTTCTTCTAAGAAATTTAGAGACTACAAAAAGAAGATACCTGATGGGGATCATGTGGGCTTCATAGAGAAAGCGCTGCAATATGGCTTCGAGCAGGAATGAAAAACTTTGGATTAGCTTCACAGTAAATCCTAACAACATGACAATGAAAGTTGCTCAGGTACTGGGTCCTCTCCCCTAGATTAAATTAAGGAAAACATTATTGTAAACAAAATATGTATAGAATAATATGAATGTAAAGGAAAATGGATATTAGTAACACATAAATGTAAATAAAAGTAGTGTGAGCAGAAAATGAATCTAAATTGGTCTTGAACAAATAAAATCATACCCAATTAGCATTAAGTTATACTAACCTTGTACTCATTGCCATTTTCAATCTTGAAGGTTATTTTGATGCCTTCTACAAAAACTCTCTAGCCATGAGGCAATGAAAAAGGAGGAAGCAACCAGTCAACCCTATTAGAACAGAATAATCTTATGAATTGATTTTATTTGTTTTACTGGCTAATGGATAGTGGACCTAGTTCTCTTGAATTGAGATACTACTAAGATGTGTTGACTGGTGATTTTAGACTACTGATATTATTCTTCAATCTCTATAAGTTACTTTTGTCTTAAATATATTCAACATAACTCTGCAAAAATATTCCCTGATCTCTTAGAAATTATGCAGATTATTTTGTTAATACTTCTCCATTTTGATATTTTCTTTCAAAAATTCATAGAAAGATATGTAATGCCATATTTGAAACTTACATATTTTAATTTTATTAGTTCTGTAATTATAGTATATGATTCCAACAATTGTGAAACGCATAGGCAATATGCTAGATGAATGAAGTAAACTATGCAATTGCCAGGTGTAAAGCCAAATTCCTTAACCCTTTCTAGCATCCTTCTTTCCTATTTTAAAACATGTGCTTTGGAATAGGGCATGAAAATCCATGTAAGTATAATGAATAGGAGATCAAAGGGACTGTCATGGACAACAAGCACAACCTAAGAACTGGATTCTAATTTTGCTAAAAAAGAAAAAATCAAACTAGTGAATATTAAACTACACACTAGAATCTAAATTTGTGGAAAATGAGCAATTTGGTGAGAAAAAGTACCTGCAGTGCATCTTGGATACTTATCTAGTGTACTAAAAAATAGGATTTCAAACCCAAAATTATTCTCACTCTGGAAATTCAATAGAAAAATACAGAATGTTATCCTGGATACTTAGATCTTAGACAGTCAATAAAATAATATGAGCATGATTATGAATGGTTTTACCTAGTCCCACTCTTGATCTCCATGTTTCAGAGCCTTCTCTTTAAGACCCCATGAATCCACTATGATCCATTGCTGCCAAAAGAGATATTAATGTGTAAACAAGGAGCCACATTTAGACAAACTGGTTGCTGATTTCTTCTAAGAAATTTAGAGACTACAAAAGGAAGATACCTGATGGGGATCATCTGGGCTTCCCAGAGAAAGCACTGCAATATGGCCTTGAGCAGCAATGAAAAACTTTGGATTAGCTTCACAATAAATCCTAACAGCAT
Organism: Sequoiadendron giganteum; assembly: GCA_007115665.2. Taxonomy (NCBI): domain Eukaryota; kingdom Viridiplantae; phylum Streptophyta; class Pinopsida; order Cupressales; family Cupressaceae; genus Sequoiadendron; species Sequoiadendron giganteum. Next base: position 473,331,176 of record CM021106.1, on the reverse strand, counting down.
GACATTGAAAGTTGCTCAGGTACTGGGTCCTCTCTCCTAGATTAAATTAAGGAAAACATTATTGTAAACACAATATGTATAGAAGAATATGAATGTAAAGGAAAATGGATATTAGCAAAACATAAATGTAAATAAAAGTAGTGTGAGCAGAAAATGAATTGAAATTGGTCTTGAACAAATAAAATCATACCCAATTAGCATTAAGTTATACTGACCTTTTACTCATTGCCATTGTCAATCTTGAAGGTTACTTTGATGCCTTTTACAGAAACTCTATGGCCACGAGGCACAAGAAGGTGGGAAAACCAAGTGTATATTGATGACTTCCTGACAATCAAAAAGAAACAAGCAACTAGTCAACCCTATTAGAACAAAATAATCTTATGAATTGATTTTATTTTATTTACTAGCTAATGGATAGTGGACCTAGTTCTCTTGAATTGAGATACTACTAAAATGTGTTGACTGGTGATTTTAGACTACCAATATTCTACTTCAATCTGTATAAGTTACTTTTGTCCTAAATATATTCAAGATAAATCTGCAAAAAAATTCCCTGATCTTTTAGAAATTATGCAGATTATTTTTTTAATTCTTCTCCATTTTGATATTTTCTTTCAAAAATTCATAGAAAGATATGTAATGCCATATTATAAACTTACATATTTTAATTTTACTAGTTCTATAATTATAGGATATGATTCCAACAATTGTCAAACACATTGGCAATATGCTGTATGAATGAAGTAAACTATGCAATTGGCAGGTGTAAAGCCAAATTCCTTCACCCTTTCCAGCATCCTTCTTGCCTGTTTTAAAAAATGTGCTTTGGAATAGGGCATGAAAATCCATCTAAGTATAATGAAAAAGAGATTTTTGTTAGATATTATATCACAGTAAGTTGAATGAATGTAAGTAGAGATATTTTAGCATACCTGCAGATGGTACAAAATTTCATGGTTAAGTGGAAGCCTCCCATCAACAAAAAGATCCAAATATCTATGTATCTATCTCAATTGAGCCTCTTAACCCTTCAAAGCTATCAAATTTTCCACTAACCTATTATGCACAAAAGTCAAATTTTAGAGACCACTAAAACAAAAATAAAAAACATTACATTATGATCCAAATCCACACACAACACAATGTTCATAGTGAAAAGTTAGCACTTTCTTTCATCTTTGCATATTGATTTGATGCTTCAAACGATGCATTTCTTATATTGAAAAGTGCATTTCTTACCTTATTGAGCTTCTCCTTGTTTTGAGAATAGTTTAATATTCTCTACTTAATAGGGCCAACCACATGAAGTTGGAAGCTCATTTGGTGCCTCCGCCCCCCCCCCCTCACATCACTCTCAATTCCCCATACCCGATCATATAACATTAATCATTCATTCATCCATTAATAACATATAACATTCATTCACTCATCCATTAATAAAATATAACATTCATTCATTAACATATAACATTTATTCATTAACATATTCACATTCATTCATTAACATATAACATTCATTTTTTCAGTTTTTACATATTATCAAAAATATGGTTGTCAACTTGTCATAATATGATTACAATCACTTTTTTTTTTGTTTCTTTTTTGCAGCTAAAAAAAGTTGAAGTGGAGTATCATTTTCAAAATCATCTATCCCCCCTTCAGTTGTTCTGAGCTCTGCTTGTGATCTTAATGTATGCCTAGTTGTGTACTCACAATGTGGACGCGGCTGCAAGGGGGGCTCTGCTGCAATAGAAAAGAAATGTTAAATTGATATGTTTTATTATTATTGTTACACATATTTCATTAATTAAAAGAACACCAGAGTGGTTCTTTTTACCTGAATTGGCCACATCATGTTCCTGATATTATCTTATAGCCTCATGTTGAACATGTTGAACACCCTCTAAATCCTGATCTGGAGTTAAAACATGAAAGATTACATTAATTAATACACCAATTGTAATTAAATATGTTTAAAAGAACATTAGAGTGGTCCTCTTTACCTAATGGAGCCACATCATGTTCCTGATCTTATTTAGCTTGATCATGCTCAACATGTTGATCACACTCTACATGCTCTAAAGTTGAAACACGAAAGGTTACATTGATTAATACACCAAATGCAATTAAAGATGTTTAATTGTATTGATCCATATTGTGTTTTGTATAGCACATGAATACATCTAGTATCGGGATGCCAACCATGGCCTTCATCGACAGGTTGCGCCTCACTAGGCTACATTCTAGTGTCATGTGTAGTATTATCATTGCTTATATGTGTAAAACAAATAGGCACATTATTATGGTAGAAATTAATATTGAACAGATTGCACAAGTATTCAATTTGAAATAAAATTTATTGATTTTATTTACCTGCGTGCTGGATGCAGTGGAAGATTGTGTTTGCCCAGTTGAGACTCTTAGTTGTTCAATCAGGGCTCCATAGCCTTGCTAGAAGGCAATCTTTAGGTCCTCTTCTATGGGCACTCTGTTGAAATCAAAGCCCTGCATTTTTGCATGCGATCATGAATTTTGCTTCCATGGTGTGATAAAACCAAAATTGTTTGCAATTTATTATTTGGATGCAATATTTCATTTATTGATACTTACAAATCATGTGGTTGTTTTCATATAACCACCTGAGCCAAGTTTGTGCTACCCGTGTTTTTCTAGTCTTGCCTTTGTTGCCTTCGATGTGTCGGGTAGCCTATGAAAAAATCGAAATACGTTAGATTATGTAAAAAGAAAGAGTAATCATTATATAATTAAATTGTTGATAGTATCACATACCTTGCTTGGCCCGGTGGTGTCTTTCCTTTCTTCTTTTCAACCTTCTCCTTTCCATCTGACACCAAATCCTTCCACTCCCTTTCCAAGAATCATGGGGGGATGCTCGTACTTTCTGTTCTTCTCTAAATGTGACCTATATTGGTCCCTCACATACTTTAGATAGGTACCAGCTTTCTTAAGGACCTTGGTTCGGTTGAATGTTTTATCACCGAATAACACAACTAAACAGTTAATGAGCTCATCCTTTAAATCTTGATTTTGGGCATTCCACCGTGTACATATGGTGGGCTCGAAGAGCTCCAATGTAATATCACTTAGATGTTTATAAAAAACATCATTTCCTACAAAATGATCATGGGACCATTAGTCTATAAAGAGTGATCAATAAGTAAATTTCAATTGGATTATATATAATAATAATTAAAACATTTTAAAGTACTTGGGACCTTCTCTATCTTTATGGGAAGGATATCCTCGGTCACCAAAAATGTGACCAGCAATGTTCTGTACTAGTAATATGGGAAGATCCAGGAAATGCTGCTAAAACATCACCAGTACTCGTAGCCTCTATATCCACAGGTACTAACACATGTGGTGGCATGTGTTTGCTGCCAGATGGTGGACTACCGAATGCCTACATGGTATGTGTTGCCGACATTTCAGTTGACAATACAAGCACGGATGATGGGGCCAGATAAAGTGTTGTATGTACAAGAAGATCAGGATTGACACTTGTACCGTCCCCTACTTCTTGGGAAACACTTGCAGTGCCTTGATCATGGCCAGCAACATGATGAGGACGCAAATAATCCTGTAAAAACAACACATTTTAGTTCATGACATAAAAGAGTACAAAATATAAAAACATGAATGAACTTATGTTATAATTAAAGATCTCATGATAGCTTACTTGTAAGTTTTGTGCTCTCTCAGATAATAGTTTAACCCTTTCTCTTATCTCATATGTTTGAGGCACTACGAATACCAAATTAAGGATTTCTTGATTGCATTTTTTTTGGGCCTTCCTCATCATATCCGCAAGTTTTGTGGAAAATGTGATGTCATCATCACATAATAGTGACTCCACCTCCATAGGATGTTCTCCTGTACTACTGGTGCCTTTCCCCGATCATCCAACTACAACAAGAATATTAAAAACATTATCGAAATTAACCCAATAAACTCATGAAAAAAACATAATAATAAAACATTTTGCTTGTATCTAATTTGTACAATTATAATGAGGTAAACCTGTCGGATAGAAGTGCCTGAAGATGGATTGTGATTTATGCTCTGGGTCGAAGCCTTCCTTGTATGATCAATGTCCCACTATGACAAAAATTAAATATAAAAAACATTACTGAAATAAAACCATTAGACTTACAAGAAAAAACATAGTAATAAAATGGTATATTGGAATCATTAATTAGAGGTTGGGTAAAATGGTATATAGTACATACCACCCCCATAGTAATTGTCTTTTTATCTAAGCAATTAAAATTGCAATCGATTAGCAACTCTTCCCCTGCAATTATTGATTTTATTGCACATATAAATACACGATTTCCCTCTCGCACCTCGAATATACAATTGGGTTGCTTAATTGTTGAACCAGGTCGTGTACTATTTATAAACCTTGCAATATTCCCTGATGCTTTTTGCCTCCCATCAATGTACCTAGCCACTCCTTTATTTTGATCCTTATCTTTTAGTTGTATATAATTTTCTGATAGTGCATACCTATGCATACTTCATATATATTGAACCAACTGTATCCAATCTTTATAACTGTAACAGGGTCCAACATACTCCATCAACTCAGTAACTTTGTCATAACAAACCTTTATGTCGTCCATGCAAAATAGGCCCAAACCATGTAATGACGATGGTGCTATGCGATATATCCACTCATTGACACAAAGATCAATGTTTATTGGAGGAAGTTCCTTGGGTACCCATTGTTTCTGTAGATGTTTGTACCTCAAGGGAACCTCGATGTCACCTATGCTCTCATCATCATAAGAACATGACCCCCCTTCAGCAAGAAAAAGTTCCATGTGTTTACGGAATTTTCTTCTAATCTTTTGACCTCTAGTTGGTCTTCATCTTTTAGACCTACTACATGTCTCACTTTCCTCTTCTCTTCCTGAATTTCCCTCGCTCGAGGAAGAAAAATCTGAAAAATACCTATTTGGTGGTACCTACACTCATAAGAATGTTGGATGAAGTTCTTTCAAGGTGATGTGATCCAAAGGTGACATTATGATTAATCTATCATTTCATCGCTAGAATTTGGCAGGTTATAAGGTAATCAAGTCTTGATAGATTGCAAGTTATTGTTACTACCATCCAAATGTGTCCATCACAAATCAAATCTACTTAACGTTTTAACTCCCAAACTTTGTAACAAGTGTTAAATGTGACTATGGTCCACCAGTTACACAACCAAGGCATCAAATGCATTCTCTAATTGTAATCAAAGGACTTTTTCTCTTCATTCAAGTAAATAAATTTGAAGGGAAACACCACCAAGTGGCTTATTGGACACCTACATGACTAAAAACACCAGCAAATTTACATTTAATTTCCATATGTCTAAGTGGTTAATGGGGAGGGAGTGTGTACTAGGCCTGGTAAAGTCATCATAAGTTTATCAATGTTCTAATTCTCTATGACAAGGTTTCAACATCTTCAAATAGTAAAAGTTAGTGCTCATAGTCATTTGAAACAACAACATTTTGATTATGTATGATGGTAGGATTTGATAACTTAAAAGAATTGGCTACCCAACAAACTTAAAGTTAAAAGAAACTTTTTTAGTTTAAGGGGTTAGCACTTTCTTTCATCTTTGCATATTGGTTTGATGCTTCAAACGATGCATTTTTTAACCCACTTCTATCATATTGTATTCCCATCCCATTGCAATTGTTGGAGGAGTTGATACCAAAATTTCATAACAGATACCACGTTCTTGAAGCAATTTTCTATGTTTTTACAATTTTTCTGAAGTTCTTTTGTGTTGTATGGATCCATACAAGCTTGAAATGCTCTGAGATCATTGGTGTAGATAAATATGTATTCCCTTTCATTTGCATTTGTTTCTCAATCACTGTTTTGTGGGATTAAACAATCAAATACAGGGACTACCCTATTGTGCCTGTGTAAGGGTTTGAGGGCTAAATAGAAATGACATCCACCAATCCACCCACTGTCTTGGAACTGTAACTCGGTGGATTGGTGTGCATCATGGTGGATTTGATGGAGTTTCAAATATTATTCTTTGAATTCCATTTATGTTTTTCCCTTGTCATGGCTTGTTACATTTTTTTGGGAGGAACCTAAGGTTGGGTACGTTTTACCATGGCTTTCATAAAAATCCTAATGTTCCATGTAAAAGCTTGGGTGAGATATATTCGGACGTTACCTTTTTGGAGTGGTTATTAAAATGACTTATGTCTCATTGTTTCGTCTAGGCCAGGCCCCTTTTTATAAATTGAGTTAAATATTTTTCCTAACTTTATTACTTCCTAAGTTTAGGTTGGCTCATGCCCTATGTTACTGATATTAGCCCAAACCTAAGGAGAGGGTTAATAATCAAAAGACCTTCTGAAACTTCAACTACAGAAGCTACAAACTTGACTGTAAATGTGGCCAAATTGGCCCAAAAGATAGCTAAAAGAGAAGAAGCTGAGAAGAAAAGTTTGATGGAGAAGTATAACACCATTATTCGAGAGTATAGTAGAATGCAGCAAAGGAATGTTGAGCTGCAAACTGAGGTAGACAGGTTGAAGTACAGACATGTGGGGGAGTCTTCTAGTGCTCTTGGTACGCTGGCCATATGTTCTACATCAAGATAAGTACCTCCAACTTCTCCAATTGTTTCTACTCGTAGGTCCCCCATCCAGACTCCTACTCCTAGTCCTTCATTAGAGCCAATTGAAGAGGAGGTTGAGTACTCTGTAGATCCCACCATCTAGCAGATGCTTAATAATATTAGAGAGCTACAAGCAGCTCTAAAAGCAAGTGAGAAGGGAGCAGTTGCCAAGCAAAATGAAGTTGTAGACACAGTTTTTAGGCATTTGAATTAGGGATTTGATGGTAGATTACCATCAGTTTATTCTTTATATTCTTTATTCTTAGATTTAATAAGAAACATTACTAGGGATCAGGAATTAGTTTTTCCTTTAGTTGAGAAGTGGATCCCTAGGGCCAATGACCTAGATGTTATGTATAAGGCCTCTAAATTCGATGCAGACAACAGGCCCCAATCATTAAGGCCTACTCAAGTTTTTGTAAAATCACTGCAAGGTTTTCAAGCCTTACCTAATGATTTGAGTAGGAAGATTAAGGAACTGGTAAAGAATTTTGATGACTGGAGTGGCACGTCTTTACCAAATTTATAGGGACTGCCCTATTTTTCCTATGTAAGGGTTTGAGGGGTAAATAGAAATGACATCCACCAATCCACCCACTATCTTAAAAACTATAACTCAGTGGATTGGTGTGCATCATGGTATGATAGAGTTTCATTGCATTTAGGGGTCTTTTAAAGCAATAAACTTGGCATTGAATTGATGCCCTAGGGCTGACAGGGGCAATTTTCTTCTGAATTTGTGGTTGTTAAGTCAAGGTTTATCAATTTGATGGATATCTTGGTAGAATCATGGTGACACTGTTTGATGGTCCAATCTCTACTTCGAAACAAAAATATCTCTAACAACTCTAAGAGCTATAATGGGATGGCATTAAAGGAACCTTCATATGAAAGATCTTCTAATGAAGGACCTTTGAATTAAGGTGTTCATTTGAAGGTCCTTCATGCCAAGGTTCCTTTTATAAAGCATTTTTGACATGAAATATTTAAAATAAAAAATACCTTCATTTGAAATTCTTGACATGGCATCATTTTTGAATCAAGGTTCTCTGTTCAAAGGTCATGACGACATCACCTTCAAATGAAGGTTCTTCATTAATTGGTATTTTGTAATTTTGAATGTGTGATAATAATCTAGGGTTGAAAATAAATCCATTTGATCCTTTTATAAATGAAAGGACATTTGATGCAATCATATGCCTTGTCAAACTTTTAACTTAATAGTAAGGGCATCATGAGTAGTTTGTTGGGCCCATTCAACAATCTTCAATGCAAGGATTGAATTGTTTGGAATGTATCTACTATCAAGAAAGCCAATTTGTTTACCTCTATTATGAAGAATTGGTCTATGTGCCTCTAGTAATCGCTATAAAAATGTGAAAGACTAAGCTATTTTATTTTTTTTGTCTTATCTTATACCATTTTATGAGAATAGAGTGGCCAATGTATGAGAAGATCTTTGGAAACTAGGCATGAAAATTGCAGGTTAAAGGGAATGGGGGTGCCAAACTTACAGTACTCATTGTCCCTTGGTCATCGATTTTCCTTGAGTGCCCTCAACCTCGTCCTCGGTGTTGGTATTGACCTTGTTTTAGCTCCAAACTCTTCGTTAGCGCTAGTATTGACCTTGTTTTCACTCCTCCAAACTCTTCCTCAGCGCTGGTATTGACCTTTCACTTGTCCAATTTGACGAGATACAACCTAGTTTAGTTAGGTTTTAGAGTATGTTAATTAAATTTAAAATTATGGTGCCATTGAGAGTAGTGAATATAAAGCAAGCAAAGCCTATTATGGCACCATTTAGACTAGTGAATATAAAGTAAGCCAAGCCTATTATAGTCATGAGGGAAATAATAAAACTCCTAGGATACTTTGTGAAACCATTTTCCTTGGTTAAATGGAGGCCATAAAATATTCCTTTGGATTTTTTCAATCTTCAAATATGAGAATTTGCAAGGTTGTTAGCAACATGAGTAATGGAAACATGTGCAACAAGAATTTTTGAACACACATGGAATCTCCTTGCCAAAGAAAGGGGCTTCATAATTTAATATGATAATTTTTCTCAGCTCTAGAAATGATATGTTTCCTTAAAGAGGAAGGAGAAACCTAAAAGGTAAAAGAGATGCTTAGGAATCTCAACACTTCCTTATGATCAACCCCCTTCTATCCATAGGAATTGAACCAATTGGGCTTGGCTAAGAATGATTTCCTATAACATTGAGTTTTATGCCACTATATATTTGACCTTAAAGCTTTCCAGAAAATATCTAGGCATTGAATATCCTAAATAATGTCATGTTTGTCCTCCAAGAGATTGAGAAAGGATTCATTAGAAAAATGACCATTGAATAGTTGGGCTAGTGATGGCAATGTTGATAGTGATATGGGTGGTCATAGAGGTGGCCTACAATCTATATTTGGAAAAAAAGAAGGATAGAAGCCATTGATTGGAGTAGTGAATATTGACATTGGTGTTTCCTTGTCCAACAAAGGGTCACTATGAGAAATGGTTTTGGATTTGGCATTGGCATTTACTCTTTTCTTCTAACAAAATTGGTGATAGGCTTCATGTGTCTAATACTAGAAATAGTCTCCCCTTCCTCCCATGAAAAATTTTATGGGAGAAGGAATACATAATACTTTGAATTGTAATGAAGAGTCAATGCAAAATAAACTACTCCCTCTACTATCATACATGTTTTCATGTTTATTCTTTCATTCTTCATGCTTGGAAAATTGCTCATTTGGAAATGGATTAAACAAGTGGAAAAACTTGGGCATGCATATGAGCTTATGAATTGGAACCTAAAGGGTATGTCATCAAAGGAAGATTTCCCATTTCTAACACTTTGTTGTTGAGGTGAGTTTAATAATACTATAGCTCATTGCACCATAGAATTTGTTAGAGGTTTTCTAATATGACATCTCTATATGATCCTTGCTTAATTAGTTGTTCGATTTTATCTTTTCCTTTTTCTATTAATGACTTATTATATGATTGCATAGATGATATTTTTAATGTCATTGGGCCATATCAGTCTATACGAAGTTGCTTGACTTCTCAAAGTATTATCAATAACCTTATTAATGAAAATAATGAAATTATCATTTAATGGGTGCTTGGGGAAGGGTATTGAGTTTTACCCTAGTGATAATTTTTGGTGTCTATGTATCATATTGCTTTGGCTCAAGAGGGGCATTGTTATCCCGTGTGATTATGTTTGAGGAAGTCTTCAAATGGATGCTATTTCCTTCAACCAAATTGATGTCATTAAATAGTCTTGTTATGAACCCCTTGGAGGTTGCTTGGATAATGTTAGTATTGGTAATTCTAGTCCTTGTAATTATTATGCCCAAGCTTCCATAAATATGCATTTACTTAAAAATAACAATATAGTCACTTCAATCAAGTCACTTATGGTTGGGATGTTTCTCCATGGTATGATCGTATGAACAGGTTAGTTTTGCATAAAAGTGAATAAGCCTTAAATTTTTGCAAAGTCTATTCTCTTAGGTGAATGCTTGTGTTTTCTTCCTACTAAGTTCCAAATGTATAATATTTCTTAGTTTAATATTTTTTGCAAGGGTTTACATACTAGAGGGGATATATGATGCCACACTAAACTCACATCCCCTAAGGAGGTGAGAAATAATACCATACTATGACATTTTTTTAAGAGGGTAGAATTGCTCCCTACTTTGAGTCCCTATGTTGCTCTGGTCAAGTCCTTTCAAAATAATTTTCTGCTTCATAAAAGGATAAAAAGGTTATTGTGGGCGGTGTTAGATTTCTTGTTTCAAAGGAAACCATCAGAGCTGCTACTAGGTTGAATATTGAAGGTAGGAAGGTCATTAATAGGGAAAAATGATAGACACGGAAACCATCAACCAAATTTTGAAAAGGGGAGAACTCATCGAATTATAGAATGGTTTTGAATGATGAGTTTAGTAGAGTGCCAATTAAGTACTTCAATGTTGAAGGTAGTTTTAAATGTGTTTTTCATTACCATTTCTCGCATGACCATCTTAAACATAATAAGATTGCTTGTTTTCCTTATTTTGTCCTAAGTTCTCTTAAGTGTTTAGGTAAGGAGGTCTTAATGGATAAATTTGTGATGCCTCTACACGAGGGGTTAATTTTTAGACTCCATAAGTCCACCTTGTGATGGTCTCTTAGAATTCTGTTAGCTCTCTTATTTCAAAGTCTAATCTATTCCCTACCCCTATTCTTATTAAAGCTAAAGGTGGGAATCTTAGTGATTTGCATGATCCCTCTCCTCCTAAGGGTAAGAGAAAACCTATCAAACATTCCACATTCCTTGTCAAGAAAAAAATCACATTTGATGATGTGCCTAGTAAAGTGGTGGAGGGAAATCTTGAGCTTCGTAAAGTTATGGCTGATAATGATGAATTAGGTTGCCCTAATCTTTTTGACATTGGTTCTCTATTGAAATTTTCCTCTCATATCCATGTGGACTTTCCTAGTGATGTTGACATCTCCAAGACTAAGAGTAAAAACCCTAAATTTTAGTCCTCACTTGTGGGCAACAATGACTAAGGTTCTTATTATTGTTACTATTAATAATAAGATTGCTATAGGAAAAACTTTTAAGGGGAACCTTGTAAGAAGATCTAATAGGTTGGTGGCCATAATTTCTACTACCCCTAGCACTACACCCAATGTAGAATTAGTTTTTTCTAATTAACAACAAAGGCTTTGTTTATCACAAGGACAATGATTGCATCAATAGTGGGAACAAAGAGATCATTCACTCTCAAAACTTCATGTAAGAGGAAGATGTTTCTCTTTCCAATGATTTTGGTGTCACTAAGTCTTCTAACATAGGGGATGATTGAATTTAGTCCCTAGAAATGATATGGTGGCCATGGATGATGTCAAGGGTAAAGGAATTTAGGTGGAAAATAAGTTTGATCTTGTGCATTTATGTTCTCATTGTGGCCATAACACCAATTCTATTAATTATTTGGAGAAAATTCTAGAAACTTTGGAGGAAAGAGTCAATAATGTGCTTAATTTTAGTAATAAGGTGATCCATAGGTTACTTCTATGCTTCTACTCCAGAATGTTGTGTGGGAGTTCTAGAAAAGAAGGTTGAAGGGTAATCTTGATAGTCTTGTTTTAAAGAAGGATAGAAAGAAATACCCTAAGGATGATATTTTTTCTTTCCTTTTTGAAGATTGGGGATATGTGACTCCCCAAAAGACATGCTACAACTTGTAGTTTTTTCTTGTTGTTTGTTAGTTATTTATGTGTTATTTTTCTTTGTTCTTCTATTAATTATTTATAGTTAGTTATTTTTTGGTTTTTCTTTTCATATCCTCCAAGCTTGCTATTAATAGGGTTGGGACTTTGGTTTCCCAATTTATATATAAAAAATAGCCAAGTTGATTTATCTTTTGCAATTATTGTGATAAAGTGAGGATTTGGCATAATTTAATAAGACACCTCACTATTTATTGCTAAATCTATTGTATTTGCTTAAGATATCTTAGAAATAATTTATCCATGTGTGACACAATAGTTAACAAATATGGATAGTGATGCCTAGGTTAACTTAGATTTTCACTTAGAATCTGAAGTAGACCTTTAAGAATTAAATTTGGAATCTAATAGTCTATATCAAGGCTTCATTAACCATATCGAAGATAAGTATATTCCTTTTAAACTACCTTATAAGCTAAAATGAAGTGGCCACCATCGGCAATCATGTTCATTCATAGCAGTCAGGATTGTGGGGAACGGTCAGGATCAACTGATGGATGATCGATGGTCATTAAAAAATCATTCCAACATCTAGCTCCCTTGACGACATGTCTGGGAACTAACCCATGTTGGCCCTGTTACTGCATTCACAGGGTTCGATACGTTGGGTTCACCACAAAACCCCTCACTTCATAGCTAGGGAAAAACGAGACTTCCTCGCTCCTAAGACTATGATGAACACCTGAGTCACTATGGGACTCGAGGTGGGAGCTACTTCTTTTCGCTCCTAGAAGGAAGAGTACTGGAACACCCTTTCCATTTAGTGTTTGGCTATGGACTCTTGATGCAACCCAATTGCATCCCTATGGTGCTCCTTTCCTTGAACAACCATACCTCCCTATATAAGTTATTAGTCCAAATACTAGACATCGGTAGGATGACACCGTACTCTGGGCTGACTCCCCCATTTCTGACTTCTCATCACCAGTAATAACCCATGCATAGGGACCTCCGACCCTCGATTTGCAGACTCTTCCTAGCCTGGCTAACATCTTGATGAGTCCAACTCACCTTGTAATTCCAATCTGACCCTCTTAGTCATCAAGGTGCCCATGATATATTTGAAATTATCCATTAAGAAGTCTATTGTCTTATGAAATGGAGTGAACTCCATTAATGGATCATATTTTGGATCCATTTTATGTATTATACCCAACAACTTTTCATATGCAATCCATTTCTCTTTATTCAACTCCTGCCTATTCAAATCAAACTCATTTCTGATTAGGTCCTCAGGAAAGTTGAATTCATGTGCAAATTTTCCACCTTTAATTCATTGTGTGAACAATGCAAAGAATCCCTCAAGGTCATGCTGTCTCCTAGGACCATTCCTCAAATTGAAGTCATCAAAAAATCTTCCAAAGTGGACCCATCCTCCCTTGGAATAGACAAAATCAGAAACAATAGTGTAGTCAGGGAACAAAGTCCCTTTTCCTTTCTTTGTTAGGTTGTCCTCATGAATACAACCTAGTTGCCACATAACTTCGGCAAACCCCATCCTTGATGGTATATTAAAGGGGAGGATATGAGGGGTTCCCTGGAAACCATACACCCTCAAGACAGTGCTTATAGGGTACAAGATGATATCACCCCAATTGTGACACACTTTTAAATTAGGCTTTCTCACCTTCGATCGGAGGAAGTCATGCAAATCTTCAAGGAATCTTGGCAACATTTACCACCAACCGAGCCTTAGGTCTATTTCTACTCTATTTATCCTAAAAAAGAAAGACAACATATGGTAGCCTAACTCCCAAGGTCCTGGTAGTTGGTTCTCAACTGTCTGGTGTCACTCAATTGGTTCATGCAACCGTAATATTCAAGGGGCTTGTGTTGGTAACAAAAGGTTCAAGCAATGACTCATTTTTACTGTCTGCTTTAGTAGATCAATGGGGGTTTTCAAATAAAAGAAAAAGATAATACAAAGGGGTAAAAACAATAAGTATGAATTGAATTTATCTAGTATCTGGACATATACCTTCAACAATGAATGTTTCCTAACAGATCATAAAAACCATAAGATGATACAGTCTATAGCATAATCTACACCACTGCATACATTTTAGGTTCTTAATTAACTTCACAATTACTCTTCACAAATATTTCAAGGGTTTCAAAACAACACACATTCATTCATCATCAAACTTATAGATCAATAGGCCTTTTAATAACTTCAACTCAATGATAATCTAATAAGATGATCCTTAAATCTGATTCCTTCAAATGACTTTCATCATTCAAGAAACTCTTATGTTCAGCACAATCACTGCATACAGATAGATCATAACTTATTAGCCTTATCAAACAAACAATTTAATTCCAAACACCATATTTTGAGTAAACCTGTAATTCTATTAACTGTAAAAGATCAAGTACACTGTATCTCTGTAAAATCGCTACAAAATTCTATATCCTAGCATTAGGTAAGCCAATCCAATTCTCAATTAGCCAACCTTTACAATATGATACCCATCTGGTATTTATAGATATACAAAAATTTTGAACTTCACTTCTATTTTAGGCTTTCCACCTTTTTAGGAACAACTTTCTTGGAAACTCAGATCAATTTGATCTTGAGTTCTTACATTAGACTTTCAGTCTTAACTAAAAATAGCAAATAGAAGAAAAGAAAATAAGTCATGCACCCTACAAAACTGTCACTGCTGTATGCATGCAACATGCAAAGAAGGAGAACATCATGCATGCAAGGATTCACGCATGCGAAGCTGGATCTACTAGGAACTCATTGTAGCTGGTGAAGACTTGCTATAAAGTATCCATCTCTGGCCCATCAATCCAGTCATCTTCAAATTTAGTCCGATCCAACTCAGCTGTAGCAAACTCCTTCATACTTTTCACTTTTATTAACTCTCTCCCAACAGCTTTTATCTCTTCTTTAACCTCTACTAGTTGATCTAACATCAACTCTCCGCCATCATCTCCCTTTTGCATAAGTTCTTTGAATCTTTCATCCCACTTTTCCTTTATTTGATTAAAAGGCATGCCCTCTTTTCTAAATGCATTTATATCTACAATAATGGCAATATTTGCTTCTAATTCTTCCAATTGCTCAGTTAAATTATTTATAGTCTCTTGAATCTCATTCTTATGCTTACACAAAAAGTCAGTCCTAAACCGAAGTATACGAGAAGTTTTCTCTACAAAATCCTTGTTGTCTTCCTCAAGTATAGACTATTCCAAAAGAGTTGTTAGAGGCAATTCACTCACCTTTTCTAACTTCTGACTGTATTCTTTGTATTCCTCTTCTTGCATTTCTGATGCCTCAATATATCGATACATCTCTTTAATCAACCCTTCAGTATCCTTGTAGGCTTCAAATCCTTTCACTAAAACCTCTCCTACCTCTTGGTTCACTTTATCTATCCACCTGTCTACCATCTTCGCCTTTCCTCTAACCTACACCAAATCATCAACCTCCTTTTTGCTTAGCAAAATAGGAGTGTCAATGGCTGCTACTTTTTGTGACCTTGGAGAGGAGACACTCTTCAAGAATGAATGTAACTGATCCAATTGAGCTTTAAGCTCATCCTTCTTTTGCTTGTCCTTAATCATTCTTGACTTATTCGTTGTAGCCACCACATCAATCAAATTCATTTGTTGATTTCTAGTGGGTCTTTCCAAATTGACCGTACTCAACTGATAATCTGTTAACTGCATATTGCCTACCTCCTTTTCTATCATCAGCATGGCACATTCAACAACAATTTCTCCTTTTTCTGTGAGTCGGGTAGAATGTAGAATTTTAGCCTTCTTTTTAGGCCTCTCTTGCTCAATTCCCTTCATCATATCCTCCCAATTGAGAGGTTGTGAAGGTATTACTGCTCTCTTCTGTAGGTCTAATTTTAGCCATGTAGGTGCACTTGGAGTAGTAGTCATCATAGAGGAAGAGGGAGCAATAACTATAGAAGGTGGCTGCATACTTACTTGAGATTGGGATTCAACCCCTGCTTTCTCTTGTTGTTCTTGTAGTATATGCATTTGCACCAATCTTTCAGCCTCTTCTCTATCCTTTTGTTCTTGCATTTTCTTGTCTTCTTCTTATTTCCTCAATCTCTCTTCTTCCAACCAATCCTTCTCTAACCTTTCCTTTTCTAATTCTTCCCTCTCTATTCTTGCTCTTTCTAATTCTTCCTTTTCTAAAGCTTCCCTTTCTAGAGCCTCCCTTTCTAGAGCCTCCCTTTCCAACTTCTCTTTTTCTAAGGCCTCTAGCTTTTCCCTTTCTAACCGTTCTGCCTCCGAAGCTTTAAGTTTTTCACCTTCTACTTCTTCTTCCTGTTGCTTCCTAATTAGCTCTTCGGCCTCTTTTTCCTTCCTTATCTTTTTTGATTCTTCCTCTTTTTGTCGAGCTTCTTCTACTTGTTTCAACCTAGCAACCAGAATTTCCTTTTCCCTCCGGTTTCTTGCTTTCTCCTCCTCAAGATCATGGATCTTTTGTATCAGCTCTAACTTGTCATTTTCTATTTTAACTTTAAGCTCATGTTCTTGCTGCCTCTTTTCCTTCTCTACTTCATCATCTATTGCCTGAACTTCAACTTGTTTTGACTTTAATTGTTGTTGGTGAAGTAGAGCATCAACTTGTACCTTTGCCTCCATTTATTTTTGTCTCTCTGCTACAGCCCTTGCATCAGACTTCCTTTTCTCCTCTTCAAAATTTTTCCATTGCTCTTCTTGTGTTAGAATCTGCTCAATAGTCCCCTCTAAAGGCATGTTTTCTTGCAAATCCTTTTCTGACAGAGTTTCATTTGAATCTGTCTCAACTTCTACAAATTCTTCCTCCACTTCTTTTCCTTTAGCAGCTTCAGCCATGGTATGAAGAGATCCTTCTTGAACCTCTTTACTTTTCTTTCTTGTGAGTGGGGCTTGGGCGGATGATTCACCTAAAGTAGGTGCTGAACCAGCAGATCCGACTAGAGCATCTCCTTCTCGAGCTTCCTCTCCATCATCCACCACCTCAAGTTCTATTTCTTCAATGTACGGAGGAAGGAATTCTAATGGCTCTTTGGGAGGTGTCTTTCTCTTAATTCTCTTGTATCCTTTACCCTTTTTAAGAACTGGTCCTTGAGAAGCTTGAGTCCTCAGCACTAACCACTGCACACTTCTATCCAATACTGTCCTCCCAATCTTCTTGATATCAATTGTTTCTTCAGCATCCCAATCAATTGGATCCAGGTTCTTGGTGCCAATATTCAATGCTTCATAGGATGGATCCAACATCATTCCATCCTCCACCATGGTGTCAGGAATGTTTTCTTTAATACCAAGTTCTGACATGAGTGAGACTGATAATCTTTCATAATTCTTCTTTCTCAAGTCATACTCATCTTGCCTATCACACCAAAAGTCTTCTAACAAATTAAAATGTCTTGTGAACACCGAAGGAAATAAAGCATACATTTTCTTCTTTGGATCAAAATACTTACGCACTGTATACAATCCCAATTTCAATTGTATCAACTCATTACAGATCACCTTTGCTCCCTTCAAGTGTTGACAGCTATATTCACCCAATTTGATGGGAAATTTATGGCATCCAGTTTTATGCTTAATCCCGAATCGAGCATTAACTCCAATGGCTTGATATACAAATTCCATTAGCACCATCATGTTACTGCAGCACCTTGGAAGTAAATGTGGGTGGCCCTCAAAACCAAATAACTTGAAGTATGTAAATTTAGGGTATTGGATATACCAACTTCCCCATTCAGCAATGAATGCCATAGCTTCTTGACTTAACTTGTATCCTACATCTCCATTTAATTGATTGATGACCACATATAAAAATGCATCATTGACTCTTCTGAAATGAGTCTCAGCAACCTGAAGAGATAATTGATCATAGTGCTCCCATACCTTATTTTGTCCATCCAAGGCTCCCATTACACCCACTCTATTCAAACCTAGGAAAACACCCACTCTGGCTGCTGCATAAACAATGTAAGAGGTCATGAAGAAACGCTTGGTTTCTCTAATCCTGGTTAACTGATCATGTATGGCATCAGAAACAATCATTGTCCAATCAAACTGTTGTTCTCCTTTCAATATAGTCTAAATAAAAGGAAACATCCACTCCTTGAATCAAAATGCATCCCTCTTTCCAAACACCCTAGACAACATCACAATCAACCTTGCTATCTCCTCATAGAAATCTGCCCTCTTTGGCTAATCTGTAAGTTTACTTAGAGATTTCTTTTCTGTCCTCAACAACTTCTTGTTCAAGTGAGATTTATTCATTCTCTTATGCTTACTATATTGCTCCAAGGCCTCTGCCTCATTTAATTGCACCAAGCTCTTTGGATCTGGAACATCAAATATAGTCTAAAATGCTTGAGGAGTGAGATTAATAATCACATTATCTTGTGAATCCATGCATAATCTTGTAGCAGGATTGTAAGCACTGGCTACTATCATGATTAACTCTGGGCACTGGACAGATATAGGAAATAAGGTGATATGAGCTAACCCAGAGTTGACAATTCTTTTTGTAGTTTATGTAATATCCTTGTCAAACGCTTCTAAATACCACTCCTCAAAATTGTATTGACCTAAATTGGTGTCAGTGATATCCAACCAATCTGACTCCACCTTGCTCATCTTCACAACTGAACTCTTGTGATTATACCTTAATGTATAAGGCAGTTGTTTTGGCTTTAACTTCTTTGGTTTCGATGTTATTTTTGATGTTTCTGCAGGTTGATTTCTCAGAGCAGCTTCCCCTGATGTTCCTGACATCTTTCAACTTTCCTACAAGAAAAACCTTTAATTAGCTCTTTAGATATTATCATAAAACATACTTTAAAACCATACCTTTCATATATGCACCGGAGGCGGAACCACAACCTAAAACGATCTCTTTTCACAACACTGCCGGACTTGGAGCAAAAACTGATATAGAAATTTCACTAACAATAAACGGGCTCAGAGTCGGAATCGGGGAGGTTATCGGAACCAGGATCGGAATGAAAAACGGATTTGGTTTTCTTTGAATTTTCATTTTTTTCATATTCTATTTTCATTCCGCCTCCGCCTCCGATTTGGTCATCGTTACTTTGAAGAAAGACTTTCCCATTATGTGTGGAGCCGGACACAGGATGAAACATGGAATTGATACCTTTTGCAAAATAGAACTTTCAAGTCCAAGATCGATTTCGATCCCGTCTCTGCCTAGGTTGACCATGATTTCCAAAGAAGACTTCTTGCTATACACAGAGCCGAAATCGGGATGAGAATGGAATTGATAACTTTTATAAAACGAAATTCTTAAGTTCAAGATCGATTCCGATCCCGCCTCCGCCTAGATTGATCATGACATCATCAAGTATTTGGTTTGTTTTAACATATAACTTCATGATTAAAACTGAGGTCGCTTTAAAATGAAAAGGGGCTTTAAAAACACTACATTCATATGACCATGGGGAATGACTGAATCCTAAGATATCATTTTTTAATCATTTAAAGTGATTACAGAGACCAACGAAACTCTAATCTAAAAAACCTGATAAAAACTAGGGCACTGATTTTAAACCTTGCCATTTTTACCAGACCAAATGCAACAAAACCCTAAATAAAAAATGATGAATCAATTTACCCTAACTCACTATAAATCTCTAATCTACCTCACTGTAACTTCTAATCTAACTAATCACCATTTAAAATCTAAACCTAATCTAACTCACTACAAAACCAAAACAACACGACGCCATCATGATTAAAACATGAAAGCGATGGTGCCCTAACAATAAAAACAAACAGAAACAAAGAAACAATTCGACCAACAATATAAAAGAACCATTCAAACAAGCATGCCAAGAATCATGAACTTTTGAAAATGACATGATCAGAGCACAGGCAAACATATATACAAAACACACCATAGTAAACAAAATGAAGAACAATAAGAAAACCTACCTCGAATACACAAGAACGCAGCTAACCTTCTAAACTAATCCGCTCGCAACAATCTTCTCCTCTTCAATCTCATTGCTCGAATGAAGTCTGCGGCTGCTCTTTCGTGCTCTTCAATCTTCTAATAATGATAATAATGACTCGTTTAACCCTTATATGAAGATAAACATGAAGATTTCTACCTACAAGACCAGCTATCATTAATGCATTAACACGTAGTTAAGGCAGAGTCAGAACTGAAAGTGAACCAACACTTCACAATAGTGTGACTTCAGTCAAAAAGTCAACAATCTAGGCAAACGACGGGGGCAGAACTAAAATAGAAACTGATTCAAAACTTTCTGAGAAATTTCCAAACTTCGTTCCAATTCCGGTTCCGGGTCCGCCAACTAAACATAACACAAAAACAAAGACAAAAAGTAAAACAAAGACCGACATAACAAAACTAAACAAAAAGACAAAGACCAAAACCAAAAGTCAAAATAATGGAGGCGGGGGCGGAGTTGATTATTGTTGTGCATATTTTGCACACACACCCCACCGTAGGCAGGGACCCTCTTTTTTCGCTCCCGACGGGCTTCTTTGATCCCATCTCATTTTACGTGCCCCTCATTTTTCTGTCCTAGTTGGTCAATGTGCCCTTCAGAGTCTCATTTTTTGTTGACCATATTTTGCCCCCTAAATAAAAAATGGCTAAGTCTTGGGTTTTGTAGGCTTCGCCCCCCCCCCGCTCGCTCGATTCGCTTTTTCCTTCATTCTTTGACTTTGGGGATAGATTTCCTATGGATTTTGGATGTTTTTGTGGTACCTAGGTGAACTGACAAGGTTTTGTTATGTTTCAGGAAGTTTTGAAAATTCCAAAACTGTGTTCCTGCAGCGGCTTCCCTGCAGCAGCGTTCTTGGCTCATGTTTCTGGAATGTACAAGCGCACCTCCAAATCAGAAACGGACTTCGACCGAGATGCTAAAATGGGGTCTTATCCTCACTTGGCTTTTCAAATTCCAAATTTGCATGTGGGAAGTACCATCTGGAGTTCCGTGCTCTCGCGGTCGTTTCAAAACAGCATTCCTACAATGGCATTTCAGCCTCATGTTTTCGGAACGTACAAGCGCACCTCCAAATCAGAAATGGACTTCGACCCAAATGCTAAAATGGGGTCTTATCCTCACTTGGCTTTTCAAATTCCAAATTTGCATGCGAGAAGTACCATCCGTAGTTCCGTGCTCTCGCGGCCGTTTCAAAACAGCATTCCTACAGCGGCATTCCGGGCTCATGTTTCCGGAACATACAAGCGCACCTCCAAATCAGAAACGGACTTCGACCCAAATGCTAAAATGGGGTCTTATCCTCACCTGGCTTTTCAAATTCCAAATTTGCATGTGAGAAGTAACATCCAGAGTTTCGTGCTCTCGCGGCCGTTTCAAAATAACATTCCTACAACAGCATTTCGGCCTCTCATTTCCGGTTTCAAGAAGCCTACCATGGGTCAGTCGATAGAACTATTTGATGCAATGAAGAATACTGAAAGTCCATTGGGAAGAAGGCAGCTTTCAGGCAGTTTCAGCTACAATAAAAGGGAAATTAGCTAGAAGACAAAATTGCTATAGTGACTGGCCACTACAGGACAAAATAGGAAAAAGACAACAAATGTTTTTAAATTGCTGAATATTGTGGGGTAGGTGAAGCCCTAATGTAATTGAATCTGGGCCACACAATGTAACTCAATCCTGGCCATTCATTTGGGCTTTCGTAAACTATAAATAGGGGTCTCCCACTCATTTGTAAGTGTTAGAGAGTTGTTGTAAAAAACATTCTGTAGCAATAGAAAGTAGAATTGCATGATCTATGGGTGTTACCTTTTGAGTTTGCTCATTATGTGTGCATGGTTCTACCTTCCAAGTTAGTTTTAGTTTTAGTTTCTTGAATGGAAGTGGTAATGGTGATTGTTGTTACAGTGTTTGATGAGCTTTCAGCCCATACTTTTGGCACTTGTTGATAACAAGCTGTTGTGCAAAGTTAGCATGGGCTTTTTTTTTATTTGATTGCTGCAACTTAGTTCATTTGCATATTCATGATGTGTGTATGCAAACTAAAAATCTGTAGTCCTTAGAAGATTGCACTGGTTTTGTGTAACTGTAGGATTCTCTTGGCCAAGCAAAACCCAATTTAGGGAGTTTGTCTACTATAGCAGCCTCCATGATCACTGTTCATTCATAGTTTCAGATCCATAAACCGTCTCTCTTCCCTTCCTTTTTTTTTAATAAGTAACCTTAGACAAGGTTCATTGCACATGGTAAAGCCAAATCTGATGTTGAAATAGAGTTCCAAACTGTTGTTTGAACCTACAGCAAACACTCAGCAACTTTCCCATCTTAAGACCTCCATTTGCAAATCCAACTTCCCCGCTTTGTAACTCATCTATAAGTCCACTTGTGATTCTAGCAAATCACATAAACAATTGAAATATTCCAAGCACTGTCAAAACCTGACATCTAAGAGACCTTGGGATAGTGTTCTACAATTTGATTGTGGAAGATTGTCTTTCAAAAGAGGTGATGCACCTACGCATTACCTGTGTTGAGAAGTGCATGAAAACACCATCAACAGAACTGGTGCTAGAAGGAGGGCTGACATGTTGAGACTACAAAGTTAAATGTTGGATGTTGATAAGAGTACTTTCAAAGAAGAAATCCGAGATAGAGAGATCTTTTTTAATGCTAAAACATAAAATCAGAAAATTTTGAAGGCAAAAAAAAAAAAAGTTGAGTTGAAATGGAGCAGCATGTGCAAATCAGCATCGCTCAGCTACATGCAAATTTAAATAGGAGATTGAAGAGGCCATTGCAGCAATTTGCATTGGCAGATAAGTGTAGGATCCATTGCACTTGTAGACACAACGAATTGGAGTGTCTAACCTTCTTGAGTAGAATTGAAAGGGTCTTGCAAGGAAAGATTCCCTTTTGAGAAATATATCAGCCTTTAGCTCTTGCAGATCTAGAGGAAGAATTGACAACCATGGCAGCCAAGGCATTTGAAGAGCTGATCCAAGAATTTTTGGGCAGCAAAGATGGACCAAGATTGGAGGAAGCACTAATGTCAAGTTGGTGCAAATTTCACAATGCACCTCATTCATAATTTACTTGTCCTTCATGTGCAAGCATCATCACCCAAGTCAAAGGCAATTTGAAGTTGGAGCAGCCAACTGTCAAGGAGAATGAGTCATCCCACATGGTAGAAAATCTATTAGCATCTGGAGGATAGCAACTTCAAGATAAACCAGGAAATCTGCCACAAACTAGTGCTGGGACAACAAACACTGAAGCTAAAAATCAAGAAGGACAAGCTGATTTCCTTGGGATAGCAAAAAGCTTTGGTGAAGGTTCACTAAGAATGGAGTTGGAAAGCCTCTCCTTTGCCAGTAAGGGGCAGTCCTCCACACAAGAAGAGGAGCCATTGGCAATTGAGGATGAATCAATGAAGTTTACAGCAGTATATGTTTGGGCAGCCAATGAAGATGTTGAATATCAGCAAGAGGAAGAGGTTGACAGCCTTGGGACAATAGAAAGTGATGATGAGGACCCAGTAGTGGAAAGATATGACCAAATCATCTCCAGATTAGCAAAGGATTGGTCAGAGCTAAAATGTCAGGTAGATTTGGAGGTATTGTTGCTAACAAATTGGTGCAGGCTCCATGATTCATCCCACTCTGAGTTCACAGTGTGGACTATGCCAAGAAGCCATGAAGCAAGTTAGAGAACAATCGAGGCAACCGAGTATACCACATCCTCTACTTGCTGCCCAAATGGAACGTGAAGATCAAGAGCCTGAGCCAAGTAATGACTCAGTTGAAGGCAGTCCTCAAGAGGATGTTGGAACAGAAATAGAAGGAGGACAGCAATATAGTCTTGAGCTTCTAAGCAATGAAGTAGATCAAACAGGAATGTGGTCCACCAATCATCAAGAATTTCTTCCTCTTGAAGAACATTTGTGCACCATGGAAGATGGGCTTCATGGCGCGTCCTTGGAGGGAGATTGCATGGTGGATTTTGGTCCCCTTGATGAGGTGCCATTAATGATGACTTCTTTCCATTGGGAGATGTGTTGTGGAGGTATGCTCATGCCGAGGAAGAGCACATCCTAGAAGATGGTAGCAATGAAGACATACTCTTTGAGCCTTTGAATGTTGATGGATAGAGTTTTCAGATTGGGAGAGGGGTTCCTTCTCCATTTATAGGGATAGTGAGCAAGGGGAAATGAGTGAATGTCATGATGAGTTGCATGAACGGCAAAGAGAAGAAGACAAAGGCGGGGGTGCTGAGATAGCTGCCAACAAAGATGAAGCACCCAGTCGACTACAAGATGCAACTTGGAGTCCTTTCGCCATGATTGTTGCTGATCCTCCTTCATATTTAGATGGTTGCAATAGGACAGATTTGCACATGTCATCATCCCATGACATTGAGTATCATGAAAATACGTTCGACACTTGGGAAAGGAGATGGGACAGCGTGCTGCCTTTTCGAGACAACAATCAAGTGGATCCCAAGTTTGAGAATGATCAATATGATGAAGTACTCCTTTTTGAAGAACTGCCAAGGGGGATTGTTGATCCCATGCAAGACATGGAAGAAGTGTTTGCTGCCTCACCCTCCCTGCCTTATGCAAAATTGATTCCTGAAGTGCTGCACCCTCCATCATGCTCGCCCGAGGTTGCTGATGCAAAGACTGACGATGCAGTGCTTGCTCTTGATTGTCAAATATTGCCACCTCCATGTGACAACACCTAGGTTCTATCCTTCCTTGCTCCTATTAATTTTCATAGTTGCACTTATCATTTTGATTATGGGAATGAGGGGAAACAAACATGTTTATGGATTAATCATGGGTTTAATGAGCCTCCTCAATTGTTGATTCTTCGTGATTTTGGGGTAGAATTTGAATGCTGCCATATTGAATTTATTTTCTTTAAACATAAGGATAAATCTGCACGGTTGAGAACTATAACGACTACCCGTTTGCTTGTACATGCATTGCGAAATCCAATGAGCATGAGTGTCATCTCACCTTACCTGAACATAGTTCTTTGTAAATATCTTTGTACATAACTCATTTTGAGTAGTGTAGGTTTCTTGTAAATACTCCGCTTTCCTACTTTCCTTAGGTTAGCTGGTTTGTTGTAGGTTGCTTGCTTTGGGGTGTTTTCTTTCATTGTTTTCTTTCGATGACTCATTTTCCTGCTTGTTTTTTGTTTGCTTTCGTTTTCTCTCACTTTGTTGCCACTTTGCTTGGGGTCCCTCTGCTTTTGGCTGGGTGCATCTGTGCGCACAACAACCATTCTTCTTGCTTGGGGTCATTCTATGTATTTCTTTGTCAAACTCTAATCAAGTTTTTGGAATGGATGGTGAGGATCTTCTGTTAGTATCAAGTGATCTAGATGTTTGATTCAAAGTGGATAAGTCATTGGTTAGTCTGATTCTGAAGTATTATGGAATCTTATATCTCTCACAAATTTTAAGAATTTGACGGTCACTGTAGGCCCTTTGTGAAGTCTAGTTAAGTGAAAAATCTAAAATTATGCTCCAGCGCCACTGTGATTCTTAGCCTTGAGCGCGAGCTTCATTGCTTGTAGGTTGAAATAAAAGAACTGAAAAGATAAAAGAAAAAGAAAAAATATGTTTAAAATCAAACGAAGAGAAATTCAACTTTTTAGGGGTATACGAGTAACTCTACCGGGGCTATGGACGCTCGGCCGGCAGTAGTGCAATGTTCGGGAGAATCATAGTGACAACCTCGTCAGGGCTATGGACGCCTGACTGGAAATGAGGCAATGTCCTGGATGCTTTTGGAGTTAGAATAAACTATGTATCTTAACTTGATGGAGCTTGGATTCTTACAGCAACTGAAGGATGGGAATTAACGCAATTGCACACACTTGGATTTTCAGCATACTGAAGGTTGGGTTAACTAGTGGTTTTGATCCTTTGGTTGAGTGTTTGGCTTGTTTTCCCTAGCATGAAGGTCGGAACCAGACATTCTAGGTTCGTGATTCCAGTTTGTCATCAAAATTCTCTAAAGCATTTCCCCCAGTGAGTCGTCATTTGTTGTGCATATTTTGCAAACACGCCCCGCTGTAGGCAGGGACCCTCCTTTTTCGCTCCCGACGAGCTTCTTTGCTCTTGTCTCATTTTGCGTGCCCCTTATTTTGCTGTCCTAGTTGGTCAACATGCCCTTCAAAGTCTCATTTTTTGTTGACCATATTTTGCCCCCTAAATAAAAAAGGCTAAGTCTTGGATTTTTCGGGCTTCGCCCCCCCCACTCGCTCGATTCGCTTTTTCCTTCATTCTTTGACTTTGGGGATAGATTTCCTATGGATTTTGGATGTTTTTGTGGTGCCTAGGTGAACTGACAAGATTTCGTTACATTTCAGGAAGTTTTGAAAATTCTAAAACTATGTTCCTACAACGGCTTCCCTGCAGCGGCTTTCCTGGCTCATGTTTTTGAAACATACAAGCGCACCTCCAAATCAGAAACGAACTTCGACCCAGATGCTAAAATGGGGTCTTATCCTCACTTGGCTTTTCAAATTCCAAATTTGCATGTGGGAAGTACCATCCGGAGTTCCGTGCTCTCGTGGTCGTTCCAAAACAGCATTCCTGCAGCGGCATTCCGGCCTCATGTTTTTGGAACGTACAAGCGCACCTCCAAATCAGAAATGGACTTTGACCCAGATGCTAAAATGGGGTCTTATCCTCACTTGGCTTTTCAAATTCCAAATTTGCATGCGGGAAGTACCATCCAGAGTTCCGTGCTCTTGCGGCCGTTTCAAAACAACATTCCTATAACAGCATTTCGACCTCTCATTTCCGGTTTCAAGAAGCCTACCATGGGTCCATCGAAAAAACCATTTGATACAATGAAGAATGCTGAAATTCCATTAGGAAGAAGGCAGCTTTCAGGCAGTTTCAGCTACAGTAAAAGGGAAATTAGCTAGAAGGCAAAACTGCTATAGTGACTGGCCACTACAGGACAAAATAGGGAAAAGACAACAAATATTTTTAAATTGTTGAATATTGTGGGGTAGGTGAAGCCCTAATGTAACTCAATCCTGGCCATTCATTTGGGCTTTGGTAAACTATAAATAGGGGTCTCCCCCTCATTTGCAAGTGTTGGAGAGCTGTTGTAAAAAACAGTCTGCAGCAATAGAAAGTAGCATTGCATGATCTATGGGTGTTACCTTTTGAGTTTGCTAATTATGTGTGCATGGTTCTACCTTCCAAGTTAGTTTTAGTTTTAGTTTCTTGAACGGAAATGGTAATGGTGATTGTTGTTACAATATTTGATGAGCTTTCAGCCCATACTTTTGGCACTTGTTGATGACAAGTTGTTGTGCAAAGTTAGCCTGGGCTTTTTTTTTATTTGATTGCTGCAACTTAGTTCATTTGCATGTTCATGATGTGTGTATGCAAACTGAAAATCTGTAGTCCTTAGAAGATTGCATTGGTTTTGTGTAACTGTAGGATTCTCTTGGCCAAGCAAAACCTAGTTTAGGGAGTTTGTCTACTGTAGCAACCTCCATGATCAATTTTCATTCGTAGTTTCAGATCCAGGAACCTTCTCTCTTCCCTTCCTTTTTTCCTTTTTTTTTAATAAGTAACCTTAGACAAGGTTCATTGCACATGGTAAAGCCAAATCTGATGTTGAAATGGAGTTCCAGACTGCTGTTTGAACTTGCAGAAAACACTCAGCAACTTGCCCATCTTAAGACCTCCATTTGTAGATCCAACTTCCCCATTTTATAACTCATCTGTAAGTCCACCTTGTGATTCTAGCAAATCACATAAACAACTAAAATATTCCAAGCACTGTCAAGACCTGACATCCGAGAGACCTTGGGATAGTGTTCTGCAATTTTATTGTGGAAGATTGTCTTTCAAGAGAGGTGATGCACCTCCGCATTACCTATGTTGAGAAGAGCATGAAAACACCATCAACAATTATGATTTTGCAATTTTCGGTAAAGACTAAGTTAACCCCCACTCTGGCTCCGAGTCTGCTAAATACAAAACAAAAAGACATAAAGAAAAGACCATTGGGATGGAAACCAAAACGAGTTTCAAAAGAACTTTCAGAACTCGATTCAGGTCCTGTTCTGATTTCGACAAAGAAACAAAAAGAAAAACAAAGTATTGGCCAAAACTAGACTCCAAACTTTGTTTCAAAAACAACTAAGTATAAAAATAACAAATGGGGACCCATTCTAACAAAGGCAAAAGATGGGGTGGTTATGCAAGGCATAACAAGACATCTCATTCACCATTAAAGCTCATTTACATGCCGCGCCAATGGTTCCAATCGTATTTGATGCAAATTTAAACTTCAACCATCGATATTTTTTTTTTTTTAGATCATCGAATGACCATCTTCAAAAGGGCTAATGAAATCTCCATGTCAGCATCGAGGGTCCACCACAGAAGGCAGTGCCAAAGGTAAACACGTGGCTCCCACCAGTGATATCGCGATCACTAAAAATCCTACATCTTTGGATCATGCGATGGCGGGCAACCATTGATTCCTACCATTGGCGATCATGTTCACTCATAGCAGGCAGCACCACCAAACATAACCATCGAGCAAATGTTTACCAAGATTATAACATCACCGTCGATCTCGAGCACGTGCATCTCGTAGTTGGTTTAGTAACCCACTTTATAACATATTTAAGTCTGACACAAATATTAAATGCTTTATTAATCCCTTTTTAGTATCGACAGCTTGGGACACATGGTGCTCACCTATGATATCGCAATCACTAAACAACCAGTGGTGATGTCATCATGAGATCGCGGTGAGCAGTCAGGATCAATCATAGGAAGATTGACAATCATTAAAACCATAGCAGTCAACAGCACCAAACATAACCATCGAGCAACTTTTTACCAAGATTATAACATTATTGTTGATCTCGAGCACGTGCATCTCGCAGTTGTTTTAGTAACCCACTTTATAATGTATTTAAATCCGACACAAATATTAAACACTTTATTAATCCCTTTTTGGCATTAGCAGCCTGGGACATGTGGCACTCGCCTGTGATATCGCAATCACCAAACAACTAGCGGTGATGTCATCGTGAGATCGCGAAGAGCGGTCAGGATCAATCGTAGAAAGATTGATGGTCATCAAAAACACCCCCTACAAAATAAAACAACTATTAAAAGGGAGAAGGGGACATCATCTAGGACAATGACAAATGATAGCTCAAAGTTGTTCTTAAAGCATGAGGCATGGATCGACCCAGACTTAAGAAATAATAATGTCAAGAAAAATAACCTTTTTGCATGTGCAGATTGTGCGGCCATCAGATGAAGTGATTTCAATCTTGACCGTAGCTCACAGACCTCGCAAGGTTTTTGCTAATATCACAAATATGGTGTGAGGCATGCGAGATGCTGCCATCTATCAAATTTGATGGTGGGGATCAATTTTGCTCACTGATCAAAGATGAAGGTTGATGCCGACAGTTATTTTTGTACCGACGCATCGCGGTCATTCCTCGTTGACCTCGCACAATTAAATATGCAGTTTCAATAATGCTACGAGGTGTGCGATTTGGTGATGTGTGGACTCTGATGATGTGCACTAATAACAAAGGTGGGGCCCATTTCCATGCTAATGTGGTGCCCAATTGGTGAATATCTTGTCCGTTTGGTGACTGGAGGGAGAACAAGGCATTTTCAAACTATTTTGACCAAATCTAAGCCGCTCTCCTGGCCAACGTTGTGATTGATCAACGACTCATATTTAAAAATAAATTATTATTGTACTATAGCCGTTTTATCTCGCGCGAGTGAATAGTAATGGTCGAGTTCAACTCTTCCTGCATAATTAAATGCTAAAATTTGCGAATTACTATTTTTGTGTTGTATCTCTACATTGAGGAAGAATTGCTTGGTATCGAGTGAAGCAAGTTGTGGTTACGATTTCTCAATTTCGCTACCCTGGATGTTCTACGATTGAAACCATAAGTAGCACATATGCCATTTCTTGTAAATTCAGAATATTTTATGGTTGCTTGTTGGGAAATTCATGATTGTTTCTTGTTTCTGTTCTTGAAGAATTGATTGAATAGATTCGCTTTTAGAGCTTGTCTAGATAATTTCTAGGGATTTTTGAATATTGAAGAATTTTATGTTAAGGCTAAAGGAGAAAATTGTATTTATTTGCTATCTAAAAATAAGCAAACCCTAATTTGAATTATCATTAGTCTAGTATAAATGGCACGCAAGGCCCGAAGTTTTGGTTCTGAAACCACTACCAACTCTTTATCCCAAGATATTATTGATTTGTTACAACCCTCTACTAGCAAGAAGTAAGAGGGAAAGGTTTTGTTCCATGAGCCTTGAATCTTGGAAGGATTGACAGACAAGCAATATGTAATTCAAGATGTCGAGCTACCATACATCGGTTGGCAGTTGTTCCCCAATTGGTTTGGGAACAGGAATTTGTCGGTTCCTTTGTGCAACCCCTGGAGGTTAGACCTAGGTAAATTGGTGGTTCGTAATGTTTATATGGATGTAGATCTTTTAAAGGACATTTCTGCTAGATATGACCCTATGGCCCGAATTGTCAGAACACATGCTAGTGTGCAGATGATTAAGATAACCAAAGAAGAAATTGCAGATATTTTCAAATTGCATGAATGGAGTCAAGATATGGTTCATGTCGACTTGGAGGTTTTCACAAAAGAATATAGAAATACTAGGGGTTTGCTCAGAACATCCTTTTTAATACCTCATTTGGCAGTCTCAGGAAGAGGAAAAAATCAGAAGAAGGTAGTAATTGGCAGGATTGAGCTTGAACCTTTTCCTGTGGACTATTTCTCCAATTATTTCAAGAAGACTGTTTGTGCTTTATGTCAAGTTTTGAGAGTCATCTTAAATAAAACCTTGCCTACTGATATTATGTATATGGCAGTAAATCTCCAACACCCAGGTTTTAATGTAATATATGATTTTGCCACTTATTTGGCAGAGAAGATGCATATGGGTTTGGTAGCCCTAAAGGAGGGGAAGAATTGAGTTGGATTCAGATGGTATTCCTTATTAATCCACATGTTTTCGTATAGGGTTCAGGTTGTGTTCAAAAAAGATATGGAATTAAAGAAGAAGGAAGGAAACATTGAAATGCCTATCCAATATTGGACTAGGATTCTTGACATGCATGATCATAAGTTTGATTTTGTAACTTTCCATAATGTCTTTGGATCTAAATTAAGGGAGGCTCTGGTTCATGACCCCCCAAGGATCCCAAAAGAAATTCATGACTTCTTGAGGCGGATGGAGAGAAGGCCTGAATTGAACATAATGCACAATTGGGGAGACATTATCCCTTATCATAATACCATAGTTTTCAAGGTTTTTGGCACTAATGTCAATCCAAAGGTTCTGCCAATGGAGGTGCCCCTTAGAGTTGGATTTTCGGAAATCACGAGGCAGTTGGGGGGTGCTCGGGAACTAAACTTGCCATCTAAATAGAAGAAAGGTTCTTTCTTCCCTGAATATACAACATTTTCTAATTTTGTTATGGCAAAGGGAGAATGGAAGGAAATGCAAAAATTACTTGGGCCATATAGGCTAAGGACTGTGTGCCCTAGGAATCATGATCCTAAGGGTTGTATCTCTCAAATGAAGGAAAAACATCAGACAGGAGCTTTTGTCCACAACTTCTACTTTCCTGAGGATATCATCAGGAATATTTTTGATTTGGAATTACAAGATGAGAGAAAGGCACTATACATTTCCTACTCTAAAATGGTAAAAAGTAAGCAGGATAAAATACCTGGTTTCAATCCCATACCTAATGCTAAAGATGGGTTTAGCAGGGCAATGTATGCTATTGATAATTTTGAGAGCCTGGTTGGGGTTTTGAAAGATGAAAGGGTTGTGGAAGAAAGGGGAAAATCACAAACCATTTTTGAGTACCCTGAGGTAAAGGAAGAGGAGAGGCCTACTTATCAGCCCCAAAAGAAGATAAGGGTTTTTTCTAGAAGAAAGGGAAGTAGGGCTGAAGATGTTGCTAAAAATATTGTATCATCTTCTTCAAGGCAGTCAGTACCAAATGTTGTTGATTTGGATTCTCCTCCAAGTTTTCCAGAATAGGCTTTCCCACCATCACCAAAGAGGCAGGGGGTTGAAAGAGTAAAGATTGTTGATTGTGATGGTGATGAGGATGATGACATTATTGTCACTCTGGATGAAATGCATCCTAAGATGCCATTGGACCCAATTGACATTGCAATAGGTTTAGGTACAGTTTCTTTGAGGTTAGGAAAAGATGAAATCAAAGGAATAACAAACAATGATGACTTGAGAATAGAAGCCTGCAGAGAGTTCATGATGGATGACTCTTTTATTCAAACCGGTGCTTTTAAATATTTTGTGTGGAGAGCCCATACTGCATTATATGCTGAGAAGGTGGCACATGAGAGAAGTCTACATCCAGAGCTCCCAGAGAAGGTAATTCAAGCTAAGGTCAGGGAACATATGAGAGACAAATTCAAAGTAATAACACCAGAGCAGGGCCAAGAATTGATACAAAAAAGTGGAGTATTGCTACTCACTGAATGGGATATCGCTGATACTATGGTGTTTGACACAATAAGAAGGGCTAATAAGCCACTTCTTCCTACTGAAGAGGAGGCTACATTGGCACTCAAGTGATCGGCCTTTAGTGAGGAATGGGATGCATTGGCAATCTGGTCCCTATCCACTGGCTCTAAAAAGTCAATTGTTGCAGAACCTTCTGACTTCAGTGGTCACTTGGTTGTGAGGAGAGTTGTTGACACCCCAGCATTGGAAGTTGCTGATATGGTCATGAATGTTGCCAAATTCACCAAAGCAACTATTGAAGATTTGACCAAGGACCGAGATACTTTGAGAGGCCAATATAATGACATTTATTATTGAATATAATAAGAGTCAACAAAAGGTAGCAGAGTTAGAAACTGAATTGGCTTTATTGAGGCAACGAATGGATACCATGAGATCTCAAAAGCAAGCCAGTTCTAGCCACACTTTTCCCAACCCACCAGTAGAGCAGTCTCAACCTCCTGCACAAGCACAGTCTTTGGCTATTGTTCCATATAATATGGGACAAGTTCCTATCGCTATTGAGAGGGCTACTAGCCCTGGAGGGGGACTTTCTAGGGAGAAACTGATTCATCAGGTTGAAGAATATAAGGAGATGGTAAAGAAAATCCAGGATGCAGTAGGGAGAAGCAATGTAGTGATAGTGGACACTGTTTTGAAACATTTAAATAGAAGGGTCCAGAGTAAGCTAAATAGTGTTCATGCAAATTATGTCCTAATGTTAAAAGCACTAAAAATGTTTCCAAGGGATAAAGAATTGGCCATCCCATTGCTAAACAAATGGATCCCTAGAATGGAGAAGTTGAAATTCATGGTAGTAAGGGAAAAATAGCATGGTGATAAACATTCTACTGTTATTGCAACATATCAATTGGTCAAGGGAATTGTTGAGCAGAAGTTTCTTTGATTTTCCGCCCCAATGGAATCGAAGATTAAATTGCTGAAAGATGTGTATGATGGAAAGCACTTGACCCCATTGCCTCATATTTTACATAGTCAAGATGAATTCAAACCCCTGTAGGTTTGGAAGGAGAAAATGAACAATATAGTGATGTCTCAAACACATGAGATATGCAAAAATGTTGACATCTGCATGCTAGAGAATAAATTGGAAAAGTTGTCTTTTGTTATAAGTTTCTTAGAGAACTTTGATAAAAAGGCCACAATGATAATGGTAAAGTATGCTCCCTATCAAAACAAGGTTGATCAGGTTGTGGCTTTCTAGTAGCCTTCCAAGGAGGAGTTTGAATTATGGAAAAACGTGTTCATTGATGAAACAGAATTCTGAGTGTTATAGTCGAGAATTGCAACTTGGTCATGTATAATACAGGTCTGGCCTTAGATGTATGGGGAGTGGCATTTGGAGTGATTTTTTCCTTCCTCCTTATCAACTAATGATGATCTTTGTCTTATGCTCTCCACTCTCATAATAGAATTGTAACTGAATCGAGAGTTAGCGGTCCAATTACAAATGGACATGTGTACTCTTCAACCTGAAGCTTGTTGGCTCCCTTGTTTTATAAAAGGGAATTCTGGGCTGAGAGAGTGGTTGGTTGAAATATCCAAAATATAAGAAATAAGAGTCTAGTAATATAGAGAGTATGAATTGTAAGTCTAGGTTTTAAAAAAATTTGAGTTAGATTGGAGAACTTTGTTAATCATGGGGTTTTTGAGCATGTTTGTATCAAACTCATGAATATTTGGAGTTTATTTTCTCTCCTATTGTGTTATATTACATGTATTATTAATGAAATATCGATCAAAGATGATTTTCATTGATTTTCATTTGTTCTTTACTGTGAATTATGTTTAAATATTGCTCTGGTTCAAAGGATCAGTTAAATGCTTCAATTAACCAGTAAATTCATGCAATATAACAAATAGGATTCATAAAGGAGTAATAAAGTCAAGTATAGATATATGGGTTGTAATGCAATTCATAATAGATCATAAGTGTTCAAAATGAAATTTACCCTATAGTTCAATTTTCTCTTTTGACTCCGTGTGCTGGGATATGGCACTGGAATTCTAATTACATTTTGTTCTCGTATGTTTTGAGTTATGGCATTAGGATATTTTACTCAAACATTTCCTATCAATTTACTTTATGTGAAGTTTGCGATTCTCTGTTAAATGGACATGAGTCTTTTTTAAGGAATAGCCAATTTCTTGAAGGATTTCATCCTTTAACTTTAATTAGGGATCTATCTGTTGCTTACCTATGTGCAAATGAATTTTTTAAATGTTGTATGTTAAGAGCACATGTTAGGGAATACCCTCCTAGATTTTACAGAGTCCAAAGTGTAGGAGAAATAGCCTTATTGCTATTCTCGTTAAGCTGGCCATACTGTTCCTAGTCTTTTATTATTGAAT
This sequence comes from Sequoiadendron giganteum, assembly GCA_007115665.2. NCBI lineage: Eukaryota > Viridiplantae > Streptophyta > Pinopsida > Cupressales > Cupressaceae > Sequoiadendron > Sequoiadendron giganteum. Next base: position 473,296,279 of record CM021106.1, on the reverse strand, counting down.
GTGGTGAGTTCATAGGAGCTTCTAGGAAACACGTTTGGGTTGCATTAAAAAAATTCCAATAGGTTCAATTGACAACATGATCTATTGAGTAATTATAAAGAATTCATAATTTGTAATTCTATATTTTGACAACATGATCTATTGACAAGTAGGAAGTATTTTTCACATTGTGTCAAATTTTGATATTGTTATCAGGATTCAATTATGTATTTTTACAAGTCAAACTCATTGACCCATGTTTCATGAGTAGTGTTTCACAAGAACCCATCTCTCATGATAATGAATGTTCCACTTAGCACTCATTGCATCTAAATGATTCTCAAAGTGATGAAGCACTAAGACTTCCTAGGAGGTCACCCATCCCAATATTATATGATCCATGATTTTATTAATAATTGATCATTTTGGATTTTGACAAACTTGACACACAAATGGAAATTTGACAATGAACTTAATGTATCACAATTAAGTTTCAAATTGAGTAACACAATAGAAACTAAAACAAATTGAGAGATTGTTATGAGGGTAGTGATGCAACTTTTCTAGTTAGAGTGTATTCCATGAGATTACAATTCTTTGAGATATTTTGTCAAATAGTTCACAAGATTTGTCTATCCTCCCACATTTTACATAGATTTGAAAATGAAGTCTACAACCACAACATTTGAGAAAATTCATCTTCATATTATGCTTTGATGGATGTCCATACCTTGTTCCAAATCTCCCATATTAAGGAAATAGACAAGGATTTTGGTGAAGGTTGTGAAATTTGTCTATGCATCTACCAATTGCATTTGATTGAAATTTTCTAAAACCTTTTAAAAAAATCCATTATGTATATTCTACAATCATTATAGTCCATAATTTCACATTTATTTGGTTTTGCATCTACCAATTTTATTTGCTTGAATTTTCCTACTGAATTTTCAATGTAGATCCATTTTGTGTATATCTTACAATCTGTTGGTTTTTTTTCCCACATAGGATTTGCAATTCTCTAAGAGGTAGCCAACCTCCGTTATAAAGAACTGTAAAGGCTAGTGGCCAACTAACAAGATTCAATCAAAGACTGACATCTCCTACACTTTTGGCTCTGTGAAACCAAGGTGGGTAAACCCAAGTGTGTTCATAAGAATGTTTCATGATTGGTAAGAACATTTCTTCTTACAGATACGGTCCCCACTAACACTAATAGATAGGCATTACCCTAGTTGTGGCAAAACCAAAGAATAATAATAGATATCCCAAAGCAAGAAGACTAAAAATTATCATAAGATCTATATCCCAAAAAGAGATAGCAGTTGATATTTGTTAAAATGTTCAGGTATTGAATCACCATGCTTAGAGTCACAATCCTATACCTGAAAGGAATTTACCAATACTATCCAGTGCCTCATCCATTGGGTGGAAGTCATATAAAACGTAATTCAGATGAAAATGAACTTATCACCATAGTGCTTTGCTACCATAAGATTTGTCAGTATATTAAAACAATACTCCTTAGTGAATCTTGAGCATATAACCATAAACATGCAATTTGTGTTCAAGCATTTGATTAACTCATGAAGTTAAAGCAAGAGAACAAATTACACTTTCAACTACACCATTGAAACTGAATGAACAAACCCTTGATATCTCCATTCATAATCCATGGCCCATACACATGAGAGCAAAATATCTTAATTTTCTTAGATTTCTTTCGATATCAGTAATTACAAAAGCATAGTATACTTATTTCATACTATTCCCAACCCAGCAAGATTTCCTACATAATACCTTCAAAATCCTACATTACCACTAACTGTACCTATTCTAAGCCTTTGGACCCAAGAAAAACAACAACCCTTAACAATGAGCCATCAAATATCCTTTATAGGATAGGAGAGAAACAAGGCAATAGGCTACATTGTTCATTCCAAAATTGAATTCCATTTAGAATGAAATTAAAATTCACATTCCTCATCATTAGTAAAAACCATAATCAGTTCAAGGAATCAAAATAGTTATACCATTGCAACCAACCGGAGCTAAAGACAAAAGAGTGTGGAAAGCATGAGTGCGTCCACATCAACACACCACCCAAAAGTAACACACCCAACAACTGCAACTACTTGCAAGACACATGGCCCCGGTAGAGGTGATAGCTCTTGGTCCTTGCTTCAGTAAGAAGCGAGACCAGCTTCCTTTTATCCACTTTAACACATGATCTGGTAGAATGGCATGGCGCCATCATAGTTATTGGGGCAACTACGAGGGCCTCTTCATTGACCCCCAATATCTCGGTCATGGACGCCAAGTAATGTCGGTAGTCCAAGTCAGTTTTGGACCCATCACCATTAGAACCAAAAGACAACACCAGTGGGGACTTGGAGCTCCCTAGCCCTTTATAAGCATCATGAAAAACCTTGGGCTTGCTAAGGACAGGTTGTACCTCGTCAGGCTACAAATTTCTCACCCCCAGTCTAGTACTTTTACGCATAGCCGAATGGTCCATTGCAAAGAACACCTCACAAAATATAGGAGAGACTCGACCACCTATGAACAAGACAACTCAAAATGTGATGATAATACCAGATAACACAATGAGCATTTATAGAGTTAATTGGTGTGAGAATATTAATTGCTTGAATGCAGCATGAGCATTCGAGCATTTTAGTGGTTGATGTAGCCACCACAAATTATTCCTAGCTTGCAAAGGCATGGTGTACAACCCATCATTGCATTTATCAAGAGAACACTATTGGTATGCAGGAAAATTAGGCGAGGATCCACTAAAAAAACCCGTGCCATTAATGAGAACAACTTGTAGAGAGCAAGACCTCCCAACGCGGATGAACAGGAACCCAACAAAAAATGAACCTTTAATGTGGATCGAACATGGAAAGTTGGATGACTTAGATTAAGTCAACAATTATTTGAGAATCCATATTAGTGCCTTGGGAGAACTGTTCCCAATCACAACCCAAGAAAACAAGAGGTTGCAACTGGACAATAGGTCCCACCTAGCCCTATCGCTTCAAGAACCAGGCCATGTGTCGCCTCTTCGTAGACCTCGCAATACCCTCAGGGGCCTTTAATCTGATCATGTGAGATCTGTGAGGAAGGATTATCATTGATCTCCCTCGTTAATACCCCACGGGTAGAAAACACCCACCTTAAACCCGAAAACCCTAGCCTCCATCCATGTAAATTTTAATTCCCACCACAATCCTTGTACGGTCCACATGATTTTTTTATCCTTTGTTGAAGAAACTATTACAATATATTTCTTATTTATGTACTTATTTTCCATACATGTTTATGAAAGTTTGAAATTATTAATAATATTAATTTTGGCAAGACATTAAAAGAGTGTTGATTGTAAAAAATATGCATCCTAATGTGAAAATGCAAACAATGGAAGCAATGACTATAACACATAATTTTTTATGTAGTATCCAATTCAAAGAATCATGTTACCCTCTACCTTGAATTTTTTAGTATAAAAAGCTAAGGAAATGCTATAAATAAGATAATAAGTTGACTATTAGCATATACCAATTTTCATAGAGATGTAGATTGTTGGATTTTGTGGTTGTGTTGCTCATGATATGTGGTTGTGATTGATTTCAACACTATTAGCATTAATGTCTTAAAGGTTCTATATGTCGAGGATATTGAGAAAATTAGAATAAATATGTTGTAGATAGTCTATGAAGTTGTGGACATCAGAGTGGTGGAAATTTTTGTACGTTGGTATTCTGAAGTCATGTATTAAAGGGTTTGTTACTGATCCTATCTAGTATATCCTCTTGAGGTTTCAGAGGTGTGCATCAAGATTGGAGCGAGTTATGAGTTTTTGTGTTCCTACAGTTATTTTCTTGCTATAGTTGGTATTTCTGAAAGAAGAGAATGTAATTCTAGTGAATTGAATTGTTGTGTATGCTGTTGAGATGTTCATTGATGTTTCTTGATCTCATACTCTATCATTGTGGTATGTCCACGCTGATCAGTGTGCTCGTGATCAAATATTTTTCCTTTGCATGTTCGAGTTTTCATGTTCTTGGTTGACATGATGGTGGTAGCGTGTTGTAGATCCTTGTGGATTAATTTTTGAATGCTTGGCATGTTTGAGGATATTGATTTAGGTCTTCATTATGTTGTGACTGATTTAGGTTGGTGCGCATTGAGATTTGTTCATGAATTGGGCCGACAGTTTGTATTCATCTATTATTTATTTTTGACTGACAGAGTTGTTAATGTAAATTCATGAAGTGGATATATAAGAGCAATTTTTTTATTCATTTAGAGAGAATGTATGTGAAGTGTATGTGAGATATGTGTGAATAAATATTATATCATTCAAATGCAGAGCAGAGTGTGAATAAGTTTAAGCAAAGTATGAAGAAGTATTTATGTGCCTAACTAAAACTGTCATCAATCTTTTGAAGAAGCTAATTTCTCAGTTCAACCTCATCAAATGGATTTAATTTGATTATCTTATGTAAGGCAGTGAGCCTTCCCTTTGAGGAGTGAGCTCTAGGCAGTGTTCTTGAATGCATGTGCATTCCTTATTCATTTCTTTTATACTTTTAACAGGGTATAAATTATGGATTAACCTCCACTATGGTTTTCCCCCTAACAGGGTTTGTACACAAAAATCTTGGTGTTATGTGTGTTTCTAATGTGTTGTTGATTCATGCTTTCACTGTTAATTATCAGATCTATGATTAAGGTGAATAAGGTTGAATAAGTTTCAATTTTATAACAACTAATTCACCCCCCTCTCAGTTGTCTATCCTTGTTTTCCAACATAGATATCTTCCATTTCAAAAAACACAAAATAATATTCAGTAGATAATCAACCATCTTTCATTTGTATAGTAATTATTTTATCCCTATAGGAAACAAGTAGAGTATATAAAGAAAACTAACAAATCCACAACTACCCCTATTTTTTAGTTTGGTGTGCATTCCTTCCTCTCCCTAATCTTCTCTGATTATTTTGAAGAGACCAAGTGTTGTAACTAAACTATGGTTCATTCTATGTGCATGTAATTTTGATCTTGATAGAGAAAATTACAAAAATATTAATCTACTCTTGTCAAAACACAAACAACACTCGGATTTAGTATAAGAGTCAACCAATCATAAGGAAAACATAATATCAAGATGATTTTTCTCAAATCTTGTGGTTGTAGATGCCCTTTTGAAATCTATGTAAAATGTGGGAGGATAGACAAAGCTCGTGAACTATTTGACACAATGCCTCAAAAAATTGTAATCTCATGGAATACACTCTAATTAGAAAAGTCTCATCACTGCCCTCATAACAATCTATCAATTTGTTTTAGTCTCTATTGTGTTATACCCAATTTGGGACATGGAGTATAACAAAATAGACACTAAAATAAATTGAGAGATTACAATTCTTTTAGACATTTTGTCAAATATTTCACAAGATTTTTCTATCCTTCCACATTCTGTATAAATTTTAAAAGGGAATCTACAACCATAACATTTGAAAAAATTCATCTTCATATTATGCTTTGATGGATGTTTATACCTTGTTCCAAATCTCCCATATTAAGGAAACCAATAAGGATTTTGGTGAAGGTTGTGGAATTTTTCTTTGCATCTACCAATTGGATTTAGTGTTCGGGTTAGTGTTAGGTTTAGAGTTAGGGTTAGGGTTAGGTTTAGTAAAAATAATGTTAGGATTAGGGTTAGATTAGGGTTTATGTTTTATGGTTAGGGTTAGATTTAGAGTTTTGGTTATGGTTGGGATTAGATATGAAATTAGGTTTAGGGTTTAGGATTACAATTAGGGATTATAGTATTAGGGTTATATTTAGAATTAATTTTTAGGGTTATTGTTATGATTAAGGGTTGTTTTTATATTTGTCTTAGAGTTGGGGTTAGGATTACGGCCGGCTAGGGTTAGTTTTAGGGATAGGTTTAGGGTTAGTAGAGAGAATGCAACTAATTAATAAAAGAAAAAATATTTAGGGTTAGGTAATTAGGGTTAGGGTTGGGGTTAGAGTTTTGGTTGTGGTTAGGGTTATAAGGATAGGATAAAGGTGAGGGTTAGGGTCAAGGTTAAGGTTTTGAGAAAAAGGGTTAGGTTATGATTAGGGTTAGGGCTAGGTTTAAGATTTGGATTATAGTTTAGGGTGTAGCATTTGTCTTTAGTTTAGCGTTGCAATTAGGGTTAAGGTTAGGGTGTAAGTTAAGGTTAGTGTTAGGGTTAGATTAGAATTAGGATCATGTTTTAGGGTTTAGGGTTAGGGTTGTGTTTATGTTTAGGGTTACAATTAAGATCATGGTTTAGGGTTAGAGTTATGTTTATGTTTAGGGTTGTGATAAAAAGGATTTGGGTTATGGTTATGTAGACATGGAAAATGTACAAGCTCGTCTTGGCACACCTGATCCCGATTACTAACAATGTTTCCTCTTAAATCACATTCTATCTCTTAATCTAATGAATCATTATTCATTTAATTAAGTCATTCTCACCTCCTTTGATTAAATTAATCAGTTTAATTTAATTAACCCTACATTGTTGTTTAATTAAATAAATCATTTTATTTAATTAAAATCTCTAAAGTCCTCCTATTAAATTAAATAAATTAAACCTTATTTGATTTAATCTAATACATTCCTTCTTTATTAAATAAATCAAATCATTTATTTAATGAATCATTTCCTCTCAATTTCTGACTTAAATCAATTCATAAATTTAAGTCTAAATTATCACATCACCTAATTCTTCATTAGATTAATCAAATCCATGATTAACTTAATCCTTCTCACTAAAATCCTCTAGAGAATGCAACTTGCACAATAAATCAATTACTTTGATTTATTAATTCTCCTATTTCCCCTCACAAAGCATCAAAAAGGGAATATTCCTCTTTTGAATTCAAAAAGTCCAAGTGGACTTGGTCCTTCCAACAAGGCATTAAAAGCCTCTTACATGTCCTTGACCTTGAGCCAAGTGACATTAACTTCATTCCTTTTCCCTCTTCAACATGTCATTTCTCAAGTTTGAAATGCCACCTAATTGCATTTATTGGCACATTGGCCAAAACTTGCACATTCCTCACCCAATCACATTTGGACAAGTGGCACAATGCCATTGGACTATATTTTGTCCCACATTGTTTGCTTCCACTATCTCTTCCAAGATTTGAATCTATAAATTGGAGACTCTTCTCCTCAATCTTCATCCACAACTCATATGCAAAGTTACTCTCTCCACATTGAGAGCTAATTTTGCCAATTTCATCCAATCATCCACCATATTTGAGATTTTGCAACAAGGTTATGCTCAAATCTCTTTGGAGATTTGACCATTTCTCTCATTTAATCAAACATTGCAATTAGGAATTGGGAAAGGGCCAATTGCAACACACCATTGGCACCAATTCCCCCATGGAATCAACATGCTATTTGCTTAATTATGATTTACGTAAGTTTTCATTTCTCATTGTGTTCTTCATTTCCTAATATAAGTTTTAGATAGATGGATTTCATGGGGAATCTCTCATGCTTGTTTCAATGTATTTGATCTAACATACTAATCATGTTTATTGTTCATGTGCATTTGCAGGTTTAGGGGTTCACATTTTGGTGCTAGAAGGACATCCTCGAGGGTGATAGCGGCCTCACTAGTGGGAAGATGAAAAGAGGAAGTCTCGCTATGCCACCGCTCAGCCAAAGTGTGCATCATACCTAGGTGTGCCCGAATGAGGGGGACATGGGCAACGAACCACAGACCTAGCATCCCAAGCTGCTCCTGAAGGAATATGTGCATGCCCTGCAATCTCTCTAGTACTGGCCATCGATACTCCCTTGAATGAATAACCTCGGGTGTCTCCTACACAAGGAAAGTACCGCGTCAATTCCCTGAAAAAATTATGGTGTCTGTGTTACCTTTCACTTTTGAAACAGCAAAAGCGGCACTGTTTGCAAAGGCGAGGCAGTTTGGAAGTCTCCAAACTACGTCGTGTGGCTGAGTTAGATAATATCTCCAAAGTGCACCGTGCGGTGGAGTTAGAGAGCTCCTGACCCGCGCGGCACTGTTTGGGCGGGCGACCAAACTTAAGAAATTGAAATTCCATAGTTCTTAAACTCTGTCGCGCGGTGCTCAATGCACCTGCGGCCGTATATAGGACTGCGCGGGTCAGTTTGGAGAGCTCCCGCGACGCAATATCGCACTATGCCGACTCGACCGTACCTAAACGCTATTAAATGCATGTAAAATGAGAAAATAAAAAGTGGGATAGGGGTACATACTGTGGGTCCTACGGCGATTGGTCGCTAAAATACTCGTACTCACTCTGACACATGCAGGGGAAGCTCTCGTTGTGCCATGTTGTCTAGAACTCAGAGCTCAAATGTCAAAATCTTCAAAGGTAGGAGTGCAAATATTTTCAAAATGACCCCTTAGGGTCTATTTAAGCTCAAAAATTAGGGTTCCTTTTGACCTAATTTGACTTTCCGGAGGGGGTTTCTTGCCCTGATCCCATTTTCGCCCAACCGAAGGTCATTCTTCATCCCTTCTGGCATTTTAGTGCATTTTTGGGCATTCTGGGGCATTTCTGACCTGTCGGGCACCTTGTTATCATTTTTCGCGAGATCACCCAAAAATTCAAAATTTTCGTTCGATCTCTCGAGGAGGCAATATCCACCAATATCCTTCCACTGGGGCAGTAGTGGGGCATCTAAAAATCAAGAAATTTTGAACTTTGAACACAACAGTTTATTCTTTGAATCAATGCGACAAGTACATTGCTTCCAAGAGGGACAAAATGTAGACATGGAAAATGTACAAGCTCATCTTGGCACACCTGATCCCAATTACTAACAATGTTTCCTCTTAAATCACATTCTCAACATTTCATCACATTCTATCTCTTAATCTAATGAATCATTATTCATTTAATTAAGTCATTCTCAACTCCTTTGATTAAATTAATCAGTTTAATTTAATTAACCCTACATTGTTGTTTAATTAAATAAATCATTTTATTTAATTAAAATCTCTAAAGTCCTCCTATTAAATTAAATAAATTAAACCTTATTTGATTTAATCTAATACATTCCTTCTTTATTAAATAAATCAAATCATTTATTTAATGAATCATTTCCTCTCAATTTCTGACTTAAATCAATTCATAAATTTAAGTCTAAATTGTCACATCACCTAATCATTAGATTAATCAAATCCATGATTAACTTAATCCTTCTCACTAAAATCCTCTAGAGAATGCAACTTGCACAATAAATCAATTACTTTGATTTATTAATTCTCCTATTTTCCCTCACAAAGCATCAAAAAGGGAATATTCCTCTTTTGAATTCAAAAAGTTCAAGTGGACTTGGTCCTTCCAAAAAGGCATTAAAAGCCTCTTACATGTCCTTGACCTTGAGCCAAGTGACATTAACTTCATTCCTTTTCCCTCTTCAACATGTCATTTCTCAAGTTTGAAATGCCACCTAATTGCATTTATTGGCACATTGGCCAAAACTTGCACATTCCTCACCCAATCACATTTGGACAAGTGGCACAATGCCATTGGACTATCTTTTGTCCCACATTGTTTGCTTCCACTATCTCTTCCAAGATTTGAATCTATAAATTGGAGACTCTTCTCCTCAATCTTCATCCACAACTCATATGCAAAGTTACTCTCTCCACATTGAGAGCTAATTTTGCCAATTTCATCCAATCATCCACCATATTTGAGATTTTGCAACAAGGTTATGCTCAAATCTCTTTGGAGATTTGACCATTTCTCTCATTTAATCAAACATTGCAATTAGGAATTGGGAAAGGGTCAATTGCAACACACCATTGGCACCAATTCCCCCATGGAATCAACATGCTATTTGCTTAATTAGGATTTACCCAAGTTTTCATTTCTCATTGTGTTCTTCATTTTCTAATATAAGTTTTAAATAGATGGATTTCATGGGGAATCTCTCATGCTTGTTTCAATGTATTTGATCTAACATAGTAATCATGTTTGTTGTTCATGTGCAATTGTAGGTTTAGGGTTCACAGGTTAAGATTATGGTTTTGAGAAATAGTGTTAGGGTTAAAGTTATGGTCAGGGTTACATTAATGAGAAAATGATGGTTTACTTTCCAAGTAAGGGTTGGGATTAGGTTTATTGTCAGGGCTAGGGTTAAGGTCAAGGTATGAGTCAATCTTATGATTAGGGTTAGGGTTATGGCTAGATTAGGGATATGATGTTAGGTTTCAAGAAAAGGTCTAAATTTAAGATTAAGCCATAGTTGGCTATAATGAACATGAGAAAAAATGGATCTAATTTCCTTTTGTGGGAAAATAATCAACTACGACTTAAACATAGATTTAGAGATTACCCTAAACTCTAACCATAACCATAAACCTAATCCCAAAACTAACCCTAAAGAAAACACATAACCTAACCCTAATTGTAGTGTTTGAGGCTAGGCTCAAACACTATATAACCTAACCCTATATAACCTAACAAATAACCTAGCACTAGAAAAAAATTCTTCTCCCAAACAATCTCCTCTACTTCTATTCATGCCTACTAGAGTTGCAACATTCAACATTGGTGCTTCAACCATTCATTCAAAGCTAAGAATTCCAATAAGAGATTTCAATGAACTAGAAGGGACAAGACTTACAAGTTTCCAAGAAGAAATGTCACATGTCAAATACATATTGATAGATGAAATGAGTTTCTTTGGGGAGAGATTGCTTGAAAACATAGATTCCAGCCTTCGACAAGCATTCCCAAAAAATAGTAACCAAAGTTTTGGAGGTGAGTTTTGGATTGAAATTTCTAACTTTGATAACTTTACATTACAATATTTTATATTCAATTCTATTATAGTTCCTTCTATACAAATTCATACTTATCAATTTAATTAAATATTTTATATTCAGGCATATTTACATGATTTTAGTTGGAGATTTGGCACAATTACCTCCAATAAATGACATGGCTCCATATGAAAGCAAAAGGTGAGAAAAGCTACTATGGGAAGAATTCAAAATGGTCATTACATTAAGTTGTGTTTTTCGACAAGATGGACAAAACGAAGAACAACAAATATTTCATCAAATTCTAACAAACATTAAGGATGGGAATCCCACAATCGATGATTGGATGTTTCTTATGTCAAGAACAAATGCAAGAACCAATGCTTCAAAGAATGAAGAATTTGAAAGCATTGTTCATTTGTAATATAATTAATGATTTAAAAATATTATAATTATTATTAATCTAATACAATATTAATATTATTAATAATATACCAATAATATTAATAATCTAATATAATTACTATTAATCTATAGATTATATATAATCTTAATATATCAAATATATCATTATAATTCATATAATGTAATATAATATTGTTATATAATACATTAATATTATAACATTACTATTAATCTAATAATAATATAATCTTAATATATTAAATATTATATTATAATATAATATAATATAAATAATAATATAACATAAATAAATAATATAATCATAATACATAATATCTCAATTAATATTGACATGTGTTTGTTGCTTGCAACGCTACCGCTGAAACTAGCTTATATACCTTATATATAATCTATATAATATACGCCGAGATTTATCAATTTCGATGCGTATTTTTCCTTGCTTTTTGCTTTTTTGAATCTTAAGGCGAGTTGAGACAGCAAGGTTCTAATGTCGAAGTCGAGTTACCTAGGGTAGTGTGGGCATAGCTACATGGAGCATAAAGAAGTGTTGAGTCATGCCAAGTCATCACGAGTTAAGGTAGCTTGCAAGGGTAAGGCAACTCTACAAGGTGAGTTGGATTCATCAAGATGTTAGCCAGGCTAGGAAGAGTTTGCAAATCAAGGGAAGGTCCCTATGGGTTATTACTAGTGATGAGAAGTCAGAAATGGGGGAGTCAGGCCAGAGTACGATGTCATCCTACCGATGTCTAGTATTTGGACTAATAACTTATATAGGGAGGTATGGTTGTTCAAGGAAAGGAGCACAATAGGGATGCAACCGGGTTGCACTGAGAGTCCATAGCTGGACACCAAATGGAAAGGGTGTTCCAATACTCTTCCTTCCAGGAGCGAAAAAGAAGTAGCTCCTGCCTCGAGTCCCATAGTGACTAAGGTGTTCATCATAGTCTTAGGAGAAAGGAAGTCTTGTTTCGCCTTGGCTATGAATTGAGGGGTTTTGTGGTGAACCCAACGTCCCGAACCTGTGAATGCAGTAACATGGCCAACATGGGTTAGTTCCCAAACATGTCATCGAGGGAGCTAGATGTTGGAATGATTTTTTAATGACCGTTGATCATCCATCAGTTGATCCTGAACATTCCCTGCAATCCCGTGATGACCTCACCACTAACTTTCAACTAATTGCAATATCACAGGTGAGCGCCACATGTCTCAGCTGACGGTGTCGAAGGAATAATCAAAGTGCTTTAATATTTATTTCGAGTTTTAATACATTATATGACAGGTTACTAAAGCATCTACAAGATGCATGTGCTCAAAATCGACGGTGATGTTATAATCTTGATGAAAATTTGCTTGATGGTTATGTTCAATGCTGGTGACTGCTATGAATGAACAAGATTGCCGATGGTGGAGATCAACGGTTTCCCACCCTCACGTGATACAAAGATGCAAGGTGTTTATTGATTGTGATATCACGGGCAAGCACCACGTATCTTTCCTTGGCGATACATAATGTGGTGGGCCCTTGGTGCTAAGATGTAGATTATATCAGCCTTTTGAAGGAAATCGTTCGATAACTTCTCAAATACAAGAAGATGTGATTTTGACCCTATTAGGAGAAGAAAAAAGAACAATGGAAAAGATTTAAAAGTTGATTCTCAACATGAGAATGTATTATACTCATGAGGTAATAATAATTAAAAAATAAAAAATGAATGTTATTATTGTAAGAAAAAGGATCACATAGTGTGGACTTGTATAACTCGAGCCAATTATGTTCTTGAGGGAGAACTTAAAGAAAAATCAAATGATGTTAGCTTAGACTATATATATTTGTTTTTTCCAATCAACATGTTTTGTTGTGAGGAATGTAAAACTTAACAGAGGGTGTTGGAATATTAAGATTAACATTAATAAATTCACCTTACTAGCTTGTTTATTTTTGTTATTAAATAATTAGTTATATTCTTATAAGATAGTAGTTCAAATGGGAAGGTATATTTGAAAGGCTATGTAAAATCCATACTGTAATATATTCCCAAATGAACTGTATGATATAATTATTATTTTGAGTGTGTTTGTGTGCATATATAAGCTCTCTTCACTTTTCCAATATCTTTTGTATTCTCTATTAGCCATGACTTCATGATTAATTTTCCACTTTCAACACTACTTCTTACTAACTTTGCAAATGGAAGTTTACTTCTACTTAAAACTTGTGGTAATTTCATTAATCTCTTGCTACCTCTGGTGTTGAATTGGACTAGTTATGTCATCCAGGATTTGTTCCTCAATTTTTTTTACTTTGAAGATTGAAAAAGTCCAAAGGTATATTTTATGGCCTCCCTTTAACCAAGGAAAATGGTTTCACAAAGTATCCTAGGAGTTTTATTATTTCCCTCATGACTATAATAGGCTTGGCTTACTTTATATTCACTACTCTAAATGGCGCCATAATAGGCTTTGCTTGTTTTATATTCACTACTCTAAATGGCACCATAATTTTAAATTTAATTAACATACTCTAAAACTTAACTAAACCAGGTTGTAGCTCATCAAATTGGACAAGTGAAAGGTCAATACAAGCACTGAGGAAGAGTTTGGAGGAGTGAAAACAAGGTCAATACTAGCGCCGACGAAGATTTTGGAGCTAAAACAAGGTCAATACCAACGCCAAGGATGAGGTTGAGGGCACTTAGGGAAAATCGACGACCAAGGGACAATGAGTACTATAAGTTTGGCACCCCCATTCTCTTTAACCTACAATTTTCATGCCTAGTTTCCAAAGATCTTCTCGTACATTGGCCCCCACATTCTCATAAAATGGTATAAGATAAGATAGAAAAAATAAAATAGCTTAGTCTTTCACATTTTTATAGTGATTACTAGAGGCACATAGACCAATTTTTCATAATAGAAGAATTTGATCATACTTTTCCAATGATCGCATTATGAGAAAACCTTAGGTTAAATGAGTAATTCCTAGCTAAGTTCTTGAAATCATGTCCAACTGTATAAGAGAAGACCGCTGCTATGTGTACTTGGATAACATGGAGAAAGGCTCTTTGGGCTCTTTCATCAATCTACATATTGTTAAATTTTAACACCTAAAAGTGAGAATGAAGAATATTTCCTACGATGGTGGCCAATTATGCTTCTCAACACCTAGATTATAAAATCCTTGTCAATATCATTTCCATCACAATTAAACCTATTTCTTGAGATATAGTCATAGAGGTAAACAAATTGGCTTTCTTGATATTAGATACATTCTAGACAATTCAATCCTTGCATCGAAGATTGTCGAATGGGCCCAAGAAACTACTCATGATGCCCTTACTATTAAGTTAAAATTTTTACAAGGCATATGATTGCATCAAATTTCCTTTCATTTATAAAAGGCTCAAATGGATTTATTTTCAACCCTAAATTATTATCACACATTCAAAATTACAAAATACTAGTTAATGAAGAACCTTCATTTGAAGGTGATGTCGTCATGACCTTTGAATGAAGAACCTTCATTCAAAAATGATGCCATGTTAAGACTTTCAAATAAAGGTATTTTTTATTTTAAATATTTCATGTCCAAAATGCTTTATAAAAGGAACCTTGGCATGAAGGACCTTCAAATGAAGACCTTAATTCAAAGGTCCTTCATTAGAAGATCCTTCATATGAAGGTTCCTTTAATGCCATCCCATTATAGCTCTTAGAGTTGTTAGAGATATTTTTGTTTGAAGTAGAGATTGGACCATCAAATAGTGTCACCATGACTCTACCAAGATATCCATCAAATTGATAAACCCTGACTTAACAACCACAAATTCACAAGAAAATTGCCCCTGTCAGCCCTAGGGCATCAATTCAATGCCAAGTTTCTTGATTTAAAAGACCCCTAAATGCAATGAACCTCTATCATACCATGATGCACACCAATCCACTGAGTTATAGTTCCAAGACAGTGGGTGGATTGGTGGATGTCATTTCTATTTAGCCCTCAAACCCTTACATAGGAAAAACAGGGCAGTCCCTGTAAATCTGGTAAAGACGTGCCACTCCAGTCATCAAAATTATTTACCAGTTCCTTAATATTCCTACTCAAATCATCAGGTAAGGCTTGAAAACCTTGCAGTGATTTTACAAAAAATTGAGTAGGCCTTAATGATTGAGGCATGTTGTCTGCATCGAATCTAGAGGCCTTATACATAACATCTAGGTCATTGGCCCTAGGGATCCACTTCTCAACTAAAGGAAAAACTAATTCCTGATCCCTAGTAATGTTTCTTATTGAATCTAAGAATAAAAAATATAAAGAATAAACTGATGCTAATCTACCATCAACTCCCTAATTCAAATGCCTAAAAACTGTGTCTACAACTTCATTTTTCTTGGCAACTTCTCCCTTCTCACTTGCTTTTAGATCTTCCTATAGCTCTCTAATCTTATTAAGCATCTGCTTTTTTGTGGGATCTATAGAGTACTCAACCTCCTCTTCAAATGTCTCTGATGAAGGACTAGGATCAAGTGTTTGGATGGGGGACCCAGGAGTAGAAACAATTGGAGAAGTTGGAGGTACTGATCTTGATGTAGAAGGTATGGCCAGGGTACCAGGAGCACAAGAAGACTCCCCCAAATGTCTGTACTTCAACCTGTCTACCTCAATTTGCACCTCAACATTCCTTTCCTGCATTCTATTATACTCTCCAATAATGGTGTTATACTTCTCCATCAAACTTTTCTTCTCAGCTTCTTCGCTTTCAGCTATCCTTTGGGCCAATTTGGCCACATTTACAGTCAAGTTTGTAGCTTTTGTAATTGAATTTTCAGAAGCTCTTTTGATTATTAAACCTCCCCTTAGGTTTGGGCTAATATCAGTAACATAGGGCACGATCCAACCTAAACTTAGGAAGTAATAAAGTTAGGCAAAATATTTAACTCAATTTATAAAAAGGGGTTCGGCCTAGACAAAACAATGAGACATAAGTCATTTTAATAACCACTCCAAAAAGGTAACGGCCGAATATATCTCACCCAAGCTTTTACATGGAACATTAGGATTTTTATGAAAGCCAAGGTAAAACCCAACCTTAGGTTTCTCCCAAACAATGTAACAAGCCGGGACAAGGGAAAAACATATATGGAATTCAAAGAACAAGATTTGAAACTCCATCAAATCCACCATGATGCACACCAATCCACTGAGTTACAGTTCCAAGACAGTGGGTGGATTGGTGGATGCCATCTCTATTTAGCCCTCAAACCCTTACACAGGCACAACAGGGCAGTCCCTCTATTTGATTGTTTAATCCCACAAAACAGTGATTGAGAACTTCAAAACAAATGCAAATGAAAGGGAACACATATATTTATCTACACCAATGATCTCAGAGCATTTCAAGCTTGTATGAATCCATACAACACAAAAGAACTTCAAAAAAATTGTAAAAACACAGAAAATTGCTTCAAGAACGTTGTATCTGATATGAAATTTTGGTATCAACTCCTCCAACAATTGCAATGGGATGGGAATACAATATGATAGAAGTGGGATAAAAAATGCATCGTTTGAAGCATCAAACCAATATGCAAAGATGAAAGAAAGTGCTAACCCCTTAAACTGAAAAAGTTTCTTTTAACTTTAAGTTTGTTGGGTAGCCAATTCTTTTAAGTTATCAAATCCTACCATCATACATAATCAAAATTTCATTGTTTCAAATGACTATGAGCACTAACTTTCACTATTTGAAGATATTGAAACCTTGTCATAGAGAATTAGAACATTGATGCGACCACTCATCCTACCTTAAAACATACCAAAAGTATCCTAGCAATTAGACATAGGAAGATTTAAGATGGCTTAAACATTTTTTATTGCCAAATCATAAACTTGTGATGACTTTACCAGGCCTAGTACACACTCCCTCCCTGTTAACCACTTAGAAATATGGAAATTAAATGTAAATTTGCTGCTATTTTTAGTCATGTAGGTGTCCAATAAACCACTTGGTGGTGTTTCCCTTCAAGTTTATTTACTTAAATGAAGAGAAAAAGTCCTTTGATTACAATTAGAGAATACATTTGATGCCTTGGTTGTGTAACTGGTGGACCATAGTCACATTTAACACTTGTTACAAAGTTTGGGAGTTAAAATGTTAAGTAGATTTGATTTGTGATGGACACATTTGGACGGTAGTAACAATAACTTGCAATCTATCAAGACATTTATTACCTTATAACCTGTCAAATTCTAGTGATGAAATGATAGATTAATCATAATGTCACCTTCGGATCACATCACCGTGAAAGAACTTCATCCAACATCCTTATGAGTGCAAGTACCACCAAATAGGTATTTGTCAGATTTGTCTTCCTCGAGCGAGGGAAATTCAGGAAGAGAAGAGGAAAGCGAGACATGTAGTAGGTCTAAAAGAGGGAGATCAACTAGAGGTCAAAAGATTAGAAGAAGATTCCGTAAGCACATGGAATTTTTTCTTGCTGAAGGGGGGTCATGTTCTTATGATGATGAGAGAATAGGCAACATTGAGGTTCCCTTGAGGTACAAACATCTATGGAAACAATGGGTACCCAAGGAACTTCCTCCAATAAACACCGATCTTTGTGTCAACGAGAGGATATATCGCATAGCACCATCGTCATTACATGGTTTGGGCCTATTTTGCATGGACAGCATAAAGGTCTATTACAAAAAATTTACTGAGTTGATGGAGTATGTTGGACCCTGTTACAATTACAAAGATTGGATGCAGCTGTTTCAATATACACGAAGTATGCGTAGGTATGCACTATCAACAAATTATATACAACTAAAAGATAAGGATCAAAATAAAGGAGTGGCTAGGTACATTGACGGGAGGCCAAAAGCATCAGGGAATTTTGTAGGGTTTATAAATAGTACATGACCTGGGTCAACAAATAAGCAACCCAATTATATATTCGAGGCGCGAGAGGGAAACCATGTATTCGTATGTGCGATAAAATCAATAACTGCAGGGGAAGACTTGCTAATCGATTACAATTTGAATCACTTAGATACAAACACAATTCTATGGGGGTGGTATGTACTATATACCATTTTACCCAACCTCCAATTAAGAACTCCAATATACCATTTTATTGTTATGTTTTTTTCGTAAGTCTATTGGTTTCATTTCGGTAATGTTTTTTATATTTAATTTTTGTCACAACGGGACATTGATCATACGAGAAAGGCTCTGGCCCAGAGCGCAGATCACGGTCCATCTTCAGGCGCTTCTATCCGACAGGTTTACCGCATTGTAATTATACAAATTAGATACGAGCAAAATTTTTTACTATTATGTTTTTTTCATGAGTTTATTGGGTTAATTTCGATAATGTTTTTAATATTCTTATTGCAGTTGGCTGATCGGGGAAAGGCACCAGCAGTACAAGAGAGCATCCATATGGAGGTGTAGTCACTATTATGTGATGATGACATCACATTTTCTGCAAGCCCTGTGGATATGATAAGGAAGGCCCAAAAAAAATGCAATGAAAAAATCCTTAAGTTGGTATTCATAGTGCCTCAAATAGATGAGATAAGAGAAGGGGTTAAAATATTGTCTGAGAGAGCATAGAACTTGCAAGTAAGCTGTCATGAGATCTTTAATTATAACATAAGTTCATTCATGGTTTTATATTTTGTACTCTTTTATGTCATGAACTAAAATAGTGTTGTTTTTACAAGATTATTTGTGTCCTCATAATGCTACTAGCCATGATCAAGGTACTGCAAGTGTTGCCTGGGAAGTAGGGGTCAGTACAAGTGTCAATCTATATCTTCCTGTGCATACAACACATCATCCGACCCCATCATCCATGCCTATATTGTCGACTGAAATGTTGGCAACACATACCATGCAGGCATTCAATAGTGCACCGTCTGGCAGCGAACACATGCCACTACATGTGTCAGTACCTGTGGATACAGAGGCCACTAGTACTAGTGATGTTTTAGCAGCATTTCCTGGATCTTCCCATATTACTAGTATGGGAACATTTTTGGTCACATTTGTGGTGACCGAGGATTTCCTTCCCATAAAGATAGAGAAGGTCCCAGGTACTTTAAAATGTTTTAATTATTATTATATATAATCCAATTGAAATTTAATTATTGATCACTCTTTATAGACTAATGATCCCATTATCATTTTGTAGGAAATGATGTTTTTTATAAACATATAAGTGATCTTACATTGGAGCTCTTCGAGCCTGCCATATGTACACAGTGGAATGCCCAAAATCAAGATTTAAAAGATGAGCTCATTAACCATTTTGTTGTGTTGTTTGGTGATAAAATATTCAACCGAACCAAGGTCCTTAAGAAAGCTAGTACCTATCTAAAGTATGTGAGACCAATATAGGTCACATTTATAGAAGAACAGAAAGTACAAGTGTCCCCCTATGATTCCAAAGAGGGAGTGGAAGGACTTGGTGTCAGATGGAAAGGAGAAGGCTGAAATGAAGAAAAGGAAAGACACCACTGGGCCAAGGAAGGTATGTGATACTATCAACAATTTAATTATATAATGATTACTCTTTCTTTTTACATAATCTAACGTATTTCAAATTTTTCATAGGTTGTCTGACACATCGAAGGCAACAAAGGCAAGACTAGAAAAACACGGGTAGCACAAACTTGGCTCTGGTGGTTATATGAAATTAGCCGCACGATTTGTAAGTATCAATAAATGAAATATTGCGTCCAAATAATAAATTGCAAACAATTTTGGTTTTATCACACCATAGAAGCAAAATTCATGATCGCATACAAAAATGCAGGGCTTTGATTTCAACAAAGTGCCCACAAAAGAGGACCTGAAGATTGCCTTCCACCAGGGCTATGGAGCCTTGACTGAACAACTAAGAGTCTCGACTGGGCAAACACAATCTTCCATTGCATCCAACACGCAGGTAAATAAAATCAATAAAGTTTATTTCAAATTGAATACTTGTGCAATCTATTCAATATTAATTTCCACCATAATAATATGCATATTTGTTTTACACAGATAAGCAATGATAATACTGCACATGACATTGGAATGAAGCCTGGTGAGGGTGGAGCCAACCTGCTAATGAAGGCCATGGTGTGCATCCTGGTACTAGATGTATTCATGTGCTATACAAAACGCGGTATGGATTAATAAAATTAAACATCTTTAATTGAATTTGGTGTATTAATCAATGTAACCTTTCGTGTTTCAACTTTAGAGCATGTTGAGCATGATCAGACTAGACAAGATCAGGAACATGATGTGGCTCCATTAGGTAAAGAGGACCACTCTAATGTTCTTTTAAACATATTTAATTGCAATTGGTGTATTAATTAATGTAATCTTTCATGTTTCAACTCCAAATCAATATTTAGAGGGTGTTCAGCATGTTGAGCATGAGGCTATAAGACAATATCAGGAACATGATGTGGCCCAATCAGGTAAAGAGCCCCACTCTGATGTTTTTTTAATTAATGAAATACGTGTAACAATAATAATAAAACATATCAATTTAACATTTCTTTGCTATTGCAGTAGACCCCCCTTGCAGCCACATCCATGTTGTGAGTACACAACTAGGCATACATTAAGATCATGAGCAGAGCTCAGAACAACTCAAGGGGGGACAGATGATTTTGAAAATGATACTCCACTTCAGCTTTTTTTAGCTGCAAAAAAGAAACAAAAAAAAGTTATTGTAATCATATTATG
The DNA here is from genome assembly GCA_007115665.2 of Sequoiadendron giganteum. NCBI lineage: Eukaryota > Viridiplantae > Streptophyta > Pinopsida > Cupressales > Cupressaceae > Sequoiadendron > Sequoiadendron giganteum. The sequence continues at coordinate 473,275,304 of CM021106.1, read as the reverse complement.
ATAGCCATATTTTTGATAATATGTAAGAACTGAAAAAATGAAATATGTTAATGAATGAATGTGAATATGTTAATGAATAAATGTTATATGTTAATGAATGAATACTATATGTTATTAATGGATGAATGAATGAATATTATATGTTATTAATGGATGAATGAATGTTATATGTTAATGAATGAATGTTATATGTTATTAATGTAGGATAAATGAATTAATGTTATATGTTATTAATGGATGAATGAATGATTAATGTTATATGATTGGGTATGGGGAATTGAGAGTGATGTGAGGGGGGGGGGAGGGGCCAAATAAGCTTCCACCTTCACGTGGTTGACCCTGTTAAGTAGAGCATATTAAACTATTCTCAAAATAAAGAGAAGCTCAATAAGGTAAGTAATGCACTTTTCAATATAAGAAATGCATCGTTTGAAGCATCAAACCAATATGCAAAGATGAAAAAAAGTGATAACTTTTCACTATGAACATTGTGTTGTGTGTGGATTTGGTTTCAAAGCTCTATTTTTTATTTTTATTTTAGTGGTCTCTAAAATTTGAATTTTGTGCATAACAAGTTAGTGGAAAATTTGATAGCTTTGAAGGGTTTAGAGGCTCGATTGAGATAGATACATGGATATTTGGATCTTGTTGTTGATGGGAGACTTCCACTTAACCATGAAATTTTGTACCATTTGCAGGTATGCTAAAATATCTCTACTTACATTCATTCAACTTACTGTAATATAATATCTAACAAAAATCTCTTTTTCATTATACTTAGATGGATTTTCATGCCCTATTCCAAAGCACGTGTTTTAAAACAGGCAAGAAGGATGCTGGAAAGGGTGAAGGAATTTGGCTTTACACCTGCCAATTGCATAGTTTACTTCATTCATACAACATATTGCCAATGCGTTTGACAATTGTTGGAATCATATCCTATAATTACAGAACTAGTAAAATTAAAATATGTAAGTTTATAATATGGCATTACATATCTTTCTATGAATTTTTGAAAGAAAATATCAAAATGGAGAAGAATTAAAAAAATAATCTGCATAATTTCTAAGAGATCAGGGAATTTTTTTGCAGATTTATCTTGAATATATTTAGGACAAAAGTAACTTATACAGATTGAAGTAGAATATCGGTAGTCTAAAATCACCAGTCAACACATTTTAGTAGTATCGCAATTCAAGAGAACTAGGTCCACTATCCATTAGCTAGTAAATAAAATAAAATCAATTCATAAGATTATTTTGTTCTAACAAGGTTGACTGGTTGCTTGTTTCTTTTTGATTGTCAGGAAGTCGTCAATATACACTTGGTTTTCCCGCCTTCTCGTGCCTCGTGGCCAGAGAGTTTCTGCAGAAGGCATCAAAGTAACCTTCAAGATTGACAATGGAAATGAGTAAAAGGTCAGTATAACTTAATGCTAATTGGGTATGATTTTATTTGTTCAAGACCAATTTCGATTCATTTTCTGCTCACACTACTTTTATTTACATTTATGTTTTGCTAATATCCATTTTCCTTTACATTCATATTCTTCTATACATATTGTGTTTACAATAATGTTTTCCTTAATTTAATCTAGGAGAGAGGACCCAGTACCTGAGCAACTTTCAATGTCATGCTATTAGGATTTATTGTGAAGCTAATCCAAAGTTTTTCATTACTGCTCAAGGCCATATTGCAGTGCTTTCTCTGGGAAGCCCAGATGATCCCCATCAGGTATCTTCCTTTTGTAGTCTCTAAATTTCTTAGAAGAAATCAGCAACCAGTTTGTCTAAATGTGGCTCCTTGTTTACACATTAATATCTCTTTTGGCAGCAATGGATCATAGTGGATTCATGGGGTCTTAAAGAGAAGGCTCTCAAACATGGAGATCAAGAGTGGGACTAGGTAAAACCATTCATAATCATACTCATATTATTTTATTGACTGTCTAAGAGCTAAGTATCCAGGATAACATTCTGTATTTTTCTATTGAATTTCCAGAGTGAGAATAATTTTGGGTTTGAAATCCTATTTTTTAGTACACTAGATAAGTATCCAAGATGTACTGCAGGTACTTTTTTTCACCAAATTGCTCATTTTCCACAAATTTAGATTCTAGTGTGTAGTTTAATATTCACTAGTTTGAATTTTTCTTTTTTAGCAAAATTAGAATCCAGTTCGTAGGTTGTGCTTGTTGTCCATGACAGTCCCCTTGATCTCATGACTCATCATAGGTTTTATATTTTGCTCCAATTGTTGATAAACATCAAATGTGCCCATCATAAATATATCCATAGCCTCCATATTCTACAGTTATTCATTGCTCATTTCTCATACATACTAACCAAATAATGCAGGCCTAGAGCTTGGACTACAGATGTATGCAAAAAATGATAAATCCCTGCCTCTGTAAGCCCAATTAAGCACAACAATTGACATGTTGTTTGATATTTTAAATAGTCATATGACTGTCCTTTTTCTACCTTGTAAACACTTAATGCATACAATAATTTATTGAAATGCAAAGTTGAATGGCCTCTTAACTCTTGACACTAATGTCATTGCATTTTTCCAAACAGGGTTAATCATATTGTGATCTAAATTTTCATAATGAAGTCTTCCAATTTGTCCTTTAAATCTGAGCATTGATGACAATCCATCTTGTCTTTTACTACCCCTATTAAATGCTCATGGTCTTGGCACATCAACTTTCTCTCTTTGGTTGACCTATCCTTATGTCTTGTCATTATTCCTATGGATGCACTTTGGAGCCTCCTACTACTTTTATATATCGCCCAGAGTCACCCCGATAAGTATTTCAATCCATTTGTATCTTCATAGATAAGAGATCATGTATCGCTAGGATATTCTATAGTTTCCCCGATGTGGTGAGTCTCCCTGATGATTATTCTTTTGATCTCAACTATGTTGCCAAGATTCCTGCCAATGTAATCTTATTGGCATCACATAGCGGGTCGGGTAGACATTCAGAACTTACTCTGATGGTATATGTCTTGTTGATATGCTTCCCTCGTGCTTTGCCGATCAGACAAGATGTGTATCTCACCGATGAAACTTCATCGGTGAGACCAAAATCCAATCCTCCAGATATATCTTCTCAGGCAATATTGATCGTGGTAATAGTCTTGATCTTTCACCAATATGCCTACATTTCAACGAATAGTTTTTTTTTATAAAAAATTGCATTGTTCCGTCAAAATTGCGATGAACCACAAAAAGCGTCTGACGAATCTGTAATGTATCCGACGAACTTTTGCCATAATGACTTGCCTATTTTTTTGCGAGTTCAATGAGCTTATGTTGTTAATCCGATGGTTTGGCAAAGGTATGTTGCCCGTGCTTCGGGTGTTATTCGTCGCTAGAGCGACGAAACTGTTGTCTCGATTTCGATGAATGTATGTCGCTACTCTGATGCTTCAGCAAAGGTATGTCGCCCATGCTCTAGGTAGTGTTCATTGCTAGAGCGACAACACTGTCATCTTGGTTCCAACGAATGTATGTCACTGCTCCGACACTTCAGCGACGGTATGTCACTCGTGCTCCGAGTACTATTCATCGCTAGACCGATGACACTGTCATCTCGGTTTCGACGAATGTATGTTGCTGCTCCGATGCTTCAACAAAGGTATGTTACTCGTGCTCTGGGTACTGTTCAACACTAGACCGGTGACACTGTCATCTCGGTTCCGATGAATGTATGTTGCTACTCCGATGCTTCAGCGATGATATGTCACCCGTGGTCTAGCCACTTTTTGTTGCACGATCGATGAAGTGGGTGTCGCGGTTCCGATGAATGTATGTCGCTTCTTCGGCACTTCACCAAAGGTATGTCGCCCATGGTCTGGGCACTATTCATCGCACGATCGATGAAGTGGGCGTCACGGTTTCGATGAGCTTGCATCGTGAGGTCGACATTTTACAGTCCATCGGGATATAGATGAAAAGTGAGCGACGACACTGATTTCTGTGATTCGTCAGTCAGCCAATAATAGATCGTCAAAATTCTGACGAACGACCGTTGAAAATTGGGGTCAAATTCAGTAGTGTGTAGAGCTACCACTGCTTTCTCAATTTGTGATGGTTGCCTAAACAATGGGTTATCCATAGGTTGTTTAGATTGATCATTATTTTGTGAGAACAAGGGTGGTATCTAGGGATCCATCGTTGGTTTTGGCATCTATCTTACCACTATTTTATTTCCTAATGGAATAAGATTAGGATCCTTAAGAATGTCCACATTAAATTCTATGGGTAGTTTGGCACCACTTTGTGCTAGTGTAAGGAAATATGAGTTTGTTTTCTTCCCAAGCATTTTGTCCATAATTTTTTGCATCTTAGGATCTTGGGAGTATTCTAAGGGTTTTTCATTGGTAAGTTCCTCATCACTATCATATTCTTCTATGATAGGAGTTTGGTCTTGTCTAGTAATTCCTTCTTGATGTCTAAGAAGTATTTCATCCTCACTAGGTGGTTGGTTTTGTTTAGCTTTAAACGTGGGTGGTCCTTGAGGAGTTGAAAGTTCATTTGGATTATAACCCCATGATTGAGGTTCCTCAATAGTGATGTTCGTCTTTGGTGCACTAGAACTACTCTTGTTTTCTTTCATTCTTTTCTTGTGTTGAGATCTCATTGTAGTCATAAACAAGCTCAAGACCTTGGTAAATTTTGTGATCACTTATTATGAAATGGGATGGTGTTTTGTTTTTGATATTTTTTTGTTTAAAATGATGTATGAAGATGATGTGCAAAAACCTTTTGGTCAAAGGTTGTTGATGGTTTTCTATGGATTTTGATGCTCAAGACCCTAGGATAAGAGTATGAGTGATTTGTATGATGTTTTGATATGATGCTAATCTTAGGACACAAGGTGTACAAGACTTGGACTAATATTTATCTCTTTTTTTAAAGAATATGTTGATACTCTACTTGAACTAGCATTGAGGTTGCAAGAAAAGGTTGATGCTAATATCCTAGAAAATGATAAAAAGAGGATAATCCAAGTTGTTGTGTTTGATTTGTGTCTTAAAATGAGGTTGATGTTTTTAATTTGTTGATGGATTTGAAAAGATGTTGATATGATTTGTTGTAGGTCTGACTTTTTGTGTTTCAAAGGATGATGGATTAACAAGTTTTGGACCAATTTTGATTTGTACCAGAATACAATTCAATAGCGGCTTCTATTTAGGACAGTAGAGATAATTTTCAAGACAACAACGGTTGCTTTTTCAAAATGATTGTAACAATCCTAACAATAGAGGTCTCTGTTTAAATTTGTGAGTGGTGAACCAAAGCATACAATAGCAGTCTTTTGCATAGAAGCAGTAAAAACTTAAGATGATAGCGATAATTTTCTAGAACAACAACAAAAATGACAATAGCGGCTCTGTTACCAAAACTTGCAATTTTTTTATAAGCATTTATTGGATAGGTTTGCAAGTTTGAGCTACTTGTTTGATCTAGTGTTTTTTATGTAAGTGATGCATACAACAAATAATTTGAGATCTAATGATATAGCTTGTAGATTATCAGTCAACACATCCTAAGGGATAAAAGGTGTGCTCTTCTCTATAGGCTTACCTCACCCTCAAAGGGGATATAATCAAACCTATAGAGGGAACAAATAGGATATATCAAGGAAATGTACCATCTTGATACTCCAAGCAAAATATTCCCTTCTCTTAATTCTTTATAGTCTCAACTTATATATCTGACATGGTAAGTAACTTTTGGGAGTGGTGCACCTCCCATGGACTACTTTGAAGGACGTTTCAGAAAATTGGATAGGCTTCTAAAATAAGGTATTTAATGATACTGTGAACACAGAGGGGGTATAAACCATACGTAAGGTACTTAAATCTTTAGTCATTCCTGGCCAACTCATAAGTTCAGATGAGGATTAGGAACTTTCATGCTACCATGCCCCCGATATAAGCTACTTTCTTTTGATTTCACAAATTTTATATAGCCCACTGATAAACGTGCTTTTAGAGTCACTTATATGAGTTCTCCAGTGTGGGATGTATCTCATTAGCAAGCCCTTATACTAAAAATTGGGTGACCACAAAAAAGTGCAAAGAGCCCAAAGTGTTTCTTGTTACCCTAGATTGTCAAAATACGTAAGGGGAGAGGATACACACTCGGCTTGCCAATCATGGTGGACACACTATACAATTCATAGAAATTTGATTTTAAGCCCCAAACTGAAGTGTGTAAAGATAACAATTCACTTTTTAGATGCACCAAGTTTAAGACATTTGAGACTTCAAGCAAGAAATGCCATTTTGAAATCAGAAAAGATGATTTATTCAATTTTATGCACCAAATTGAACCATGAAGATTGTCACCAAGTTTTTAATGCACCAAAGTAAACATTTCAAGTTGTTTTGTTCATTTTTATTACACCAATAGAAAATGGGTTTTGTTTTAATAGCACCAACTAAAAATGTGTTCATTTTAATAGATACCAAAATGAAAACATTCGATTTTTCATGTTCATTTTTATTGCACCAGAATGAAATGTGAGATTTGTAGGTTCTTTGTAGGAGAACCAAAATAAAATCATGAAATTTGTAGGTTCTTTTTGTGAGCACCAAAATGAACTATGAAATCAATTTTTAGTACACCAAATTGAAGTGTGAAAGTTGATTGTTCAATTTTAAATGCACCTAGACCGAAGTGTGAGATTTGTAAGTTCTTTTGAGGTAGACCAAAATGAAACATATTAACTAAAAATGCTTGAAAATTTGAAGGCCTTGGACCGTTCATAAACTCTGCAAACAAATGGTTAGTTCATATGAAAACACAACATAATCTTGCAAGGGTTGCACCAAAAATGTTATAAAATCTCACAAGCATAGAAAACAACCAGTGGTTAGGGTTAGGTGTACTGAAAATCCAAAAAAAAACTTTGCAGATTGAAGTAGAACAGAAAGAATAACAATAGCAGATATGTTTAGTACAATAGCGGTCTTTTCACTGAAATGACTACAACTTCCTCAAACGATAGTAGTACAAAAAAATTATGATAGTGGACCTGTTTAGGACGTAAGCAACTCTGTAACTATTAGCTCCCTTAGAAACTTGTAACACAAAACAAACAATAGCGACCTTTTTGACAATAGCGGTTGGGTTTAGTATGATAGCGGTTGGATTTAGTACGACCGTAGTAAAATGGTAAAGAAAACCACGTTCTAATTTTGGGACATCCACGTGCCAGATATCAATAGTTTTTCTTGCAAAAGACATCAGCGTTCCAAAACCTATAACTGCTCACAAAACCTTACACAAACATTAGTGTTAAGGACCTATGTCTCACCGAGCATGCCAATTAATGTAAGGGAGAAATTAAGCATAAGGAAACAACAATGAAATCAAATGAATGAGATAAACACAGAAAAATCCCAACCTACTCATGAAATGAAATTATAAAACAATGAATTCAATCAAAAAATGCAATCATAAAGATAACATAAACTGAATTCATGAATTACAATATTACCATCCCATGTTGAAGTGTGTTTGTATTGATGTTGGATTGCGTTGGATCAATGCGAAGCCTCCATTGTTGTGAAAAATCTTCAAAAGGTATGTTAATGGTGATCAAAGATGAAATTGTGCTCAATGTGCTTCAATGGCTATTTTGACATAACCTCTCCACAAATTTGCTAGATTCTTCAATCAATTTTGAGAAGGAAAAAGGTTGTTTTATATATTTTTAGTTTTTAGATGAACGATCAAGATTCAACAATGAAAGATCAAGACCAACTGTTTAGAATCGTTGAGAGGAAATAGATTGGTTAGTTAACTCCTCTAATTGATCCATTTAAAGATTTTAATTGAATAATCAGTGAGATTAGATTGAATGATTCATGGGATTGAAGAGATCGGATTGAGTGTTTAGTGGGATTGAGAAATTGGTGGAAAGGGATGGGTTAGTTAACCAATTAGAGTGAAAAATCATTGGTCATCATTTACTCAATCAAAAAGGGGTGATGATAATTAATTAATTGAATAATTAATTAATACTAGAGGTGAACATGCAAGTTGCTTTTGACTTTGACAAATAGAGATATATTTGTTTGTTGACCATGTTGAGTGATTTTGAATAATTGGTTTAATGTTTCAAATTTAGAGAAGAGAAAGTGGTTTAATTAAATTATCAATGATAACAATTTAATTGATTTAGATGAATAAGGTATATTAGTGACATAATTAAATAATTGATGTTTATTTAATTAATCAGGAGGAATAAAGTTAGATTAATGATAAACTAGTGAATTAATTAAATAATTAAAGATTATTTATTTAATAGAGAAAATATGGTTAATTAGTGAGAATAATGTGAAATACAATTATATTAATGATAATGATGCCGATTATGGAAAAATACAATTCAGGATGTGTGATATGCATTAAGTCATTTTTACATGTCTACAATTTTAAAGGAATATTCTTCAAGGTGAGCAATTATAGGTAATTTTATTATAAAAGACATCAAATTTATTCTCGAGATGATCTTTGTTTTTTCAAATGGGATGATAGATGGCAAGATATACTCAATAATCAATTTATTGGTTCATACATTTATACACCTCACTAAGGAGAATTCCCACAACAACAAATAAAAAGGTTTCAAAATATTAAAGATATCTATTAGAATTTAACATTATCATAGGTTTCCTCCAAATATTCCAAGTGTTTACTATATGCAATACTTAGGTCATGTCATGTCCCCGAAATAACAAAACCATAAAAACCAGGTGTTAAAATACAAATCAATTAATAAATAAAATAAATAGCAATATTAATATTAAATATAAAATAAATGTGTATCATATCAATATAAAAATATATAATTATGAAATAACAAATATAATAATAATATATAGAAAAATTATTGTTATTACATTCTAGTATTAAATAACTTAGTATCAAAAATAATAATAAATAAATATTATAATCATTACACATCAAAGATTGTAATACATTAGAATAAAATAATAATAAGATATTAGCAAATTGTTTTATTATTATACTTTAATGTTAAAATATGTTCAATAAAATATGAAAATAAAATAATAAAATAAATAAAAATCTGAAATATCATAATTATAGTAATAATATATTATTTAAAAATAGATATTATTGTGATAATAAAGGCAACAATTAAATCTAACAAAGGGATGTATTTTATGAAAAGTCACCCCTTTCACCAAACAATACATTCCCCCCATGAGTCACCTACCTTGAATGGTATAAATAGAAGGAAGGAAAATAAGGAAGGGGAAAAAAACATGGAGAAATGGGATTTGCAATTTAGAACAGTAGCAACAATTATTGTTACACATTGGAATATAGAGCCATTTAATATATATATTATTTAATAGGCATGCAAGTATATATGCATAGATATAGATAAGTTTTATAATGAATAATATGCAATGAATAAAGAATATATATGAATAAGGAAAGAATAATTATATAAATATATATATATATATGAATTGTCCTCATCCTATGATCAATTTAGTACAAGGTTGAAGGAAGCGAGTAAGGAAACATGGAGAGATATAGCAACTCAGGTGATGTACTCACTTAGCAATAATATTTAGCATATTTTGAATATAAGAAGTATATATTTCTAATTTGATTATTGGTGTAATGCTTTCTTTAGTATTATCATGATGATAATGATGCTGATGTTAACTTAAAGAATTAGTAATAAATGCAAATGTATTTGATTGCTAAAAGATTGTCTTCTCTGTGTTTGTAAGCCTACTAGGGTGGAAGGGCCTGAGACAGGTGGTGCCTAAAAATCCCACTTAACAATCCGCTGCGGCCATGGAGGGGTGGTAGGCCCAGAACCCCTTATAAGCTCCGTTGGCTTCCCCCAGTAGGTTGAGTGTCTTTTGAGGTGATGGCACAGGTAGAGAAAGCATGTACAAGTGTTTCCACTAAGCACGCCACTTCGAGACGTTCATATCGCTCGGGGCCAAGGGGTGGGTTGACCTGATAGGACGCTTGTGCTCTTGGGCTTAGATGGATAGCTTTGGGTAGCTCTACCCATGCCACTCCTCATATTTCTTTATTATTGATTTGTGATTATATTTATATTTGGATATCTAGATATTAATGCAAACAGATATATGCACATATGAAAATATTAAATGCAAACTTTAATCCAAGATTACTTAGTCAAAGAGAACATTCATTTGAAAAAGAAGAAACCCTAAACCTGATCAACAAGTGAATTCTAGGGCAAAGTCAGGTAAGGGACATTACAGTGGTATCAGAGCATCTTTCCTGCCATCCTATGCGTGTTTGAGCTAGTTGCTTGTGTACTTGAGCTAGTTGCTTGCCTACTTGAGCTAGTTGCCCACTTTCTTGAGCTACTTACCTGTGTGCTTGAGCTACTTGCTTGCCTACTTGAGCTAGTTGCCTACTTGTTTGAGTTGTCGCTTGTGTGCTTGAGCTGGTTGCCTACTCACTTGAGCTAGTTGCTTGCATGCTTGAGCTAGTTGCTTGTGTGCTTGAGCTACCTACTTGTCTGCTTGAGCTAGCTGCTTGTGTGCTTGAGCTACTTGCTTGTGTGCTTGAGCTACTTGCTTGTCTACTTGAGCTGGTTGCTTGTGTGCTTGAGCTACCTACTTGTCTACTTCAGCTGGTTGCTTATGTGCTTGAGCTACTTGCTTGTCTATTTGAGCTAGTTGCTTGTATGCTTGAGCTACTTGCTTGTGTGCTTGAACTTGAGCTACTTGTTTGCCTAGTTGAGCTACTTGCTTGCTTGGTTGAGCTACTTGTTTGCCTAGCTGAGCTACTTGCTTGCTTGGTTGAGCTACTTGCCTAGTTGAGCTACTTGCTTGCTTGGTTGAGCTACTTGTTTGCCTAGTTGAGCTACTTGCTTGCTTGGTTGAGCTACTTGTTTGCTGTCGCTTTTGAGAATGGAGAAATAGAAAAACTTAAGAATATTAGTCAATATATTGTCCTCATAACTAGAGTAACCATCACCTTCCAACTCCTATCAAATACAATAGCATCACCACAAGAAACATAAGCAGAGGAACCATCACTTGGGATTAGAACTTCCAACTCCTATCAAAGATAATAGCATCACCACAAGAAACATCTTAAAATCGCACATCTTAGATCATGATTGCTTGAGGGCAAGCAATCTTGGGTGGGGAGGACTGTCATGTCCCTGAAATAACAAAACCATAAAGACCAAGTGTTAAAATACAAATCAATCAATAAATAAAATAAATAGCAATATTAATATTAAATATAAAATAAATGTGTATCATATCAATATAAAAATATATAATTATGAAATAACAAATATAATAATAATATATAGGAAAATTATTGTTATTACATTCTAGTATTAAATAACTTAGTATCAAAAATAATAATAAATAAATATTATAATCATTACACATCAAAGATTGTAATACATTAGAATAAAATAATAATAAGATATTAGCAAATTGTTTTATTATTATACTTTAATGTTAAAATATGTTCAATAAAATATCAAAATAAAATAATAAAATAAATAAAAATCTGAAATATCATAATTATAGTAATAATATATTATTTTAAAAATAGATATTATTGTGATAATAAAGGCAGCAATTAAATCTAACAAAGGGATGTATTTTATGAAAAGTCACCCCTTTCACCAAACAATACATTCCCCCCATGAGTCACCTACCTTGAATGGTATAAATAGAAGGAAGGAAAATAAGGAAGAGGAAAGAAACATGGAGAAATGGGATTTGCAATTTAGAACAGTAGCAACAATTATTGTTACACATTGGAATATAGAGCCATTTAATATATATATTATTTAATAGGCATGCAAGTATATATGCATAGATATAGATAAGTTTTATAATGAATAATATGCAATGAATAAAGAATATATATGAATAAGGAAAGAATAATTATATAAATATATATATATATATGAATTGTCCTCATCCTATGATCAATTTAGTACAAGGTTGAAGGAAGCGAGTAAGGAAACATGGAGAGATATAGCAACTCAGGTGATGTACTCACTTAGCAATAATATTTAACATATTTTGAATATAAGAAATAGATATTTCTAATTTGATTATTGGTGTAATGCTTTCTTTAGTATTATCATGATGATAATGATGTTGATGTTAACTTAAAGAATTAGTAATAAATGCAAATGTATTTGATTGCTAAAAGATTGTCTTCTCTGTGTTTGTAAGCCTACTAGGGTGGAAGGGCCTGAGACAGGTGGTGCCTAAAAACCCCACTTAACAATCTGTTGCGGCCATGGAGGGGTGGTAGGCCCAAAACCCCTTATAAGCTCTGTTGGCTTCCCCCAGTAGGTTGAGTGTCTTTCGAGGTGATGGCATAGGTAGAGAAAGCATGTACAAGTGTTTCCACTAAGCACGCCACTTCGAGACGTTCATATCGCTCGGGGCCAAGGGGTGGGTTGTCCTGATAGGACGCTTGTGCTCTTGGGCTTAGATGGATAGCTTTGGGCAGCTCTACCCATGCCACTCCTCATATGTCTTTATTATTGATTTGTGATTATATTTATATTTGGATATCTAGATATTAATGCTAACAGATATATGTACATATGAAAATATTAAATGCAAACTTTAATCCAAGATTACTTAGTCAAAGAGAACATTCATTTGAAAAAGAAGAAACCCTAAACCTGATCAACAAGTGAATTCTAGGGCAAAGTCGGGTAAGGGACATTACAGGTCACCTCAAGTAACTCCTAAACAACAAGCCCAAAACATAAAGTGAACTTGATTGAAATACTTTGACGAGTCTAAGATTTGAAGAAAGGAAGTATTAGATTTCAAATTCAAAGACTTCCAAAATCTAGATAACCAAGAAATTTATATCTAACTTATACTTTTTTAAAATCCAACATTTTCATTTTATAATAAAAAAGATACAAGTGATAACCATTTTTTATTTTAGATTAGTGTTGATAACCATTACTGAAATAAATTGAGTTGAGTCTTTTGAAAAGTGAAACTTTTGTAATATAAAACTTAATACATAAATTGTATGGTTCTAGAACTCAATAAAGGAAATGCAAATTGTAGAGAAAACAACCAACCCTCTGAAATATTGGACCTACTAAGACATTTAAAATTGACATATAAAATTGTTTGAAATTGAGTTTAACCTTTTGTGTTAGTAATTAATAAACACATATTTAAGGAGGTTTTGGGTCCAAAAGAGCTTGTAAAAACAAAATTAAGAAAAAAGACTCAAAAACCTTTTGGACCATGGACTTACTAGATTATTAAACCTAAAAAATATTTTTTTATGTCTAGAATATAAATATAAATAAATAAAAAATTGAGAATAAAATAAAAAACACTCTAAATAGGCTCTTTGAAAATATAAAAAAACAAAATGAATCCCTTTAGGATCCAAGAAAATCTAAAGAATTGAAGTTTGAAAATACCTGGGTGAAAATTTCCAAAAAATGGACATGGTGACATTATAAAAAGGTTTAAATAGCCGGTGAAGTCCAAGAACTAAACAAAAATTATGATAGCTAGATAATGAAATCAAAAAATAAAAACTAAGAATTTGAGCTTGGAATTTCACACAAGATGCAAAAGGAAACTGAAACATAAATTGAGGCCCCTAGAAAAAGAGAGATCATTATAAAGTTGGCTAACACCATTGTAAACATGGGATATTAACAAATAAATCCTAGAAATATACCATGGTTAACTTAGATAACAACAAACTAGAACCAAATAGAACTAGGAATAAAGTGAAGAAGTTTCAAAAGTGGGTATTTGGTTTGAAACAAACTAGGGTGTGTTGTACAATAATAGGAATGTCTTTTAGTATAATAACATGGCACATAAACATGTGTTAGGTTGGGTCACAATGGGTAGTAGAAAAAGGGTGGCAAAGTTCAATTTAAATTTTGAGTTTTTAAAGTTCGAATATTAGATTTGTGTACACAAAATGACTTGGGTCAATTCTACATCCATAAGTCTAAACCAAAATTGTGAATGAGAGGTTGAGAGATTAAAACTAGTTTTTAAGGATGAATGATGATGTAGACTAACTAATATAAATTCATGAAACACAAGAAAAAATCACTTATAGATTTGCATAAAAGACAATCGAATCAAAGTGGTCCTAAAACCATAAAAGAAAAGGACATAATGTAATTTTCACCCATACAGACTTTTAATTATTATAAATTTGAAGCCTGAAAAAATCATATAAAGTTCAATAAATCTCCTCCTATCATTTTAAAAAGAATATATGACACTTTGAAATTGATATTGGCACTTTGAAATTGATATCTCAAGAAGAGACCAAATTTTCAAGATTACACTTGACTAGCATATGGACATTGTAAAGTAATTATTTCTTGCAATTTGTATCATTAACTCAACCTCCACCTTGACAAACTCCCATTCTCAGTCCTTTCTATACCCTGTTTCTGTCTTCTGGGGTCCACTGAATTGTACAGTAGATGGAGATAGGCATTGGAGAGAGATAAAACATGTTTGAGATAACTCTATGTATTCCTTGGTATTTCATTGGTTTGCTTTGAAAATCAATATGTCAGACATGGTGCTGCCATTCCCTTCTACCCACCACTTTTTCTTTCTCTCCTTTCACGTAGGCAACTCACTGTCATTCTGTCTGTATGCTCATTCTGCACTGAACAAAACATGTTAATATGGTCTGTGCCCTCCACTGTCATACCATGAACAATACACATACTACAACTATCGACATAAAGCCAAGGAAATCAGAATGAAACAGAAAGAACAGGCTTAACATATATTCAATTCTAACATGGGATGGTCCGCCAAAACTTTCACCTTTCTTTTCTAAGTGCCCACTTGACTTTAACATTGTATCATCAAATTTAGCCCCCCTGTCAATGGGACCCGGGGGAGAGAGACATTGAACCGAGCGTACGAGCTCATTGGCCTGATGATGACCAACACTATTGAAGATGAATTGTTTGGACTGAAAAGGAAAGGGCACAAAGGGCAATTCTATCCGGTAATCCAGGTAAGAACCGTTTAAATTGGCAATGGCAAACGTCAAAAAACAGGTCAAAGGTCAATGGTCACACCGACCAGTCCCGTCTGCTATGATGTGGACCTCGCTATCAAGGCAATTCCAAGTTCCAAGAACCTTCTCATTTTTCTGGTTCACTATAATTATGAGATCCGGCGAGGAATTTGGTTGGTAGGTCGTCGTGATCAGACAGTCATCGATTAAATTCCTTTGGCAATGAAAGACTCCGTCTGCCGCCCGAACTCCAACGTCCGCAAACATAGCCCGAGTACCCGCTGCTGCCTCGCATCAATGAAAACCAGCAAGCTTTCCTGACCTTCATTTTGGATTTGTCTCACATACCCACAATATAGCTTTAGTATTGCTGTTTTTTTATTATTTTGTATGGCTATCAAGCATTCGGAGAAAGATAGATTCTAAATGGTGAAGGATGTCATTGTTGGGCATCTTTATATGAGGATAATGCTTGAAATTTGCATATCTATGTGGGGCTATTTTGATGGGAACGTTTTAATGTACATAAATGACATGTTTTGATGTAAAGTTGAACTCATTTTCAATTTTTTATTTTTCTTTGTTTATACATACTTTGGTTTTCTCATATTCATATGTGCATTTATTCTTATGTATTCATTATTTATTATACTTGTTCTTGTGTTTACACTCATTCTTATTCTCCGCCTTTGGACCCTGCATCCTATTTCTCGGGTCATTTACATGATGTGGATGTGATCCTACATGGGATGGATTTGACCCAAAAATTAAAATGTTCAAATTCAAATTGTGTTCTACCACTAATTTTACTAACTATTATGAGCTGAATTGGTACAGTTTTGTGCAATTAATTGCCAGGTCTTGGTATTTAAAGATATTTAATGAGCATTAATTCAAAATCAAGAATCGAGAGAAAAAATACTATCCATTATAAGGAAAATTATTCTAGAAATACTTCATTTTCGAACATAAAAGGAACTTAATCTGCATCACATTCATCTAAGACACTTACATGTCTAATTGTTCTTTGCTAGAATTTGCCAAAGCCCATGAAACTAATAAAATATAGGGTTGATTGAGGAGAACGTAAGCCTTTGCAATTAAATATGTTTCCCACGGTATCTCTAAATACCATCAATCCTTACACATTATTGGAGAGCAAATATTGGAGCAAACCAACTAAACAAAGTGTAATTTTGCTAAATTGCATCCATGTCACACAAAATTGGACCACAGTCATGTGATTGACCCATAAAGAATTATAGGTCCATACACAGTTTCAAATAGTTAGTGCATCAAAGCTTCTATTTTATGTACTTAGGCAACTAAATTAAATGTGCCATTAAGTTTATTTGTCATCATAGTTTCATAAACCAATGCATTCTTCTTTCACATTAAATTTTCCTAAAATCTAAGTTTTTTTCTTATATTTACCTAACTCTACTATTTAGATTAATTATACATTTATTGATCAATAGCATAATTAATTAACCTAGATAACGCATTAGGAATAAGTATTTTTCCTTATACATTTTTGAACCCCTTTGATATTACACCCCCATGGTTTGATCTTAAAGTTATACCTTCACTTACCTTGGAGTTTTTAGATCTTTAATATAATTATGATTTTATCATTCATTTTTAGATTTCTTGGGATTTTCATTCATTTCAATTCAAATATGCTTATCATACTTTAATTTGGGTCTAGGTGTACACAATAATATACATCTTTGGTCCCATTGTCCCTCCCTTAGACAATCCATCACTATAACACTTTATAGGTCACTTGTCTTTTCTCATATCAATGTGCATATATTTTCTTATTTTGACATGTTCCTCTCTTTTTAAATACATCATTTCATTTAATACTTGGTACTGCCATAACATTTATTATATGGATGAGGATGAGTTTTCAATGGATATATTATTTTACCACGTATTAAAGTTTTCCCCTCTTTCATTAAGTTGGTTAGTAAGTATCATTTTCTTTTATATGTGCTTACTTCACTTGTCTAGGAGTCATATATTATTCATATATATCCATGGCTTGTAATATTAATGAGCATAAGTGCATAGTGAAAATTAATCACATGTTAGTGATGTATTTTTCTTGATGTTATACCCTCTTCACCTATGAATGGCATTATAATTCCTTTTTATTATACTTTTTGTACATGTCATGACAATTCCATATATATAGATGTACATGTTTTCAATTGATTACCGTCTCCATACATGATGATGTATTTTATGATGATCACATTTTTAAGTTTCATGTTAGTCTTATGGATATTCATGATACTATTTTACATAGTTATGTCTTACATGATAATAATGTACGTAATTTGATGCTAAGTCATTTACTTCTCATATGCATATGCATCCTTTATAGCCTTTTGTGATTCTACTTCTATTTTTTATGACCGCTTCTTTTTCTTTTTGGTCTATCTACTCTAGGATGTCCACTCTTTGTTTTGTACAAATCTCCTAATCTTGCATTATTTGTAATTCTATTGTTCTCTTAAGTGATAGTTATAGTTCATCAATCACTTGTTTTATTGTATTATACATAATCAATAATTCAACTTTGAATGCTAGCATCTCTCGTGCATGTTAATTATCCTTTATTTAGATGTTAACTCTACTAGAAAATATTTTGTTTCTTTTCTATTATATATGAATTAATTAAAAAGAAGCTCAACATCACCTCCAAAATATTATTTTCCTTATTCACCATAATAGCTTTTGTGTATGTTTGTGATAGTTCTAAAGGTTTTATTTCTTGTAGGAATTAGTAAATCATCTAGATATATTCAACACTTCCTCTATATTCTCTTTTTCTGTTCAACCAATTTTTTGTCGCTTGCCCCACTTTGTATTATCATCTCATTAGGTTTTTCTAGCTATTATTTTTTTCTTATGGGTTTTCCTCTTTTTCTATTTCCTCTTCTAAGGAATCTCTATAATGCACCAACCTCCTTTTGGATTTAGTCTTAAACCTCTTTAGCTTCTACACATGGTCTTATACCATTTTTTTTACTTTTACCCACTTACTTGTGATAGTATTTGAGGCAAAATTGATAGGTGAGTTTAAGGTGACATCTAGAAATGTGTACTCTATTCAATCTTTTTGTGTTGATTTTTTCTATTTCATTTATTTTTCTCATAATTTATACTAGGTGATCTCTTTCAAGCTATTTTGCTAGGATCTCTTTAGTTTTAGAATCTTTAGTTTCAAACTTCTTAGACAACTGTGATGGGTCTATGCTTAATATATTAGATTTCCTTGGGGATTCCTTTTCTTTCTTTTTTTTTATTCCTTGTCAAATATTCCAAATATATTATTTATCTTCGGATGTGTGGTATCTTTATTTCTATCTACTTTTTCAAACATTTTTTTTCTTCTTTTCATTTTTTTACTCGCTTCTTTTTTTGTTGTCTTGTCAATGGTATTTGTCTCACAATGAACTACAAGTACCTAGTATGTTCTAGGTTCTACAACCTTAAAATAAATTAAAGTCATATCTATAATGAAGATCACTTCATTTTCATATTTTCTCATAATATCCTATTATATTCTCCCCCTATCTTGTATTTGTTTCAAGTAGGGTTTTGAAAAAATACTGCATACATTTTTGTATTCTAGTTCTATTATAAATCTCTCATGTTTGCATTTATGAAAAATACTTCTAGATGCATAAACAAATATTTCCTTGTTGATTGTATTTCTGATTTTGCAAAGAGAAAATATTTTTAAAAATAAAAGATAATTGTTTAACATTTCAGTGCATTTATTTTGATTAGATCGATATTTGAAATAAATTGGATTCATTGAAAAGTATAAAAGGATTTTTTTATTTAGTTTCAAAATATTTTAAAATTGTTGATTTCAACTTGCATTCAAGAAACAATCAAAATGTCCAAAACATCTAAAATACATGAAAACATAAAAAATGTTATCATTTAAAGTGACACTATTTAAAATTTTCACAAAACATCACATTTTAACTTGAAATAATTTATTTAAATTAGATCCAAGTAACAAATAAAAATGTTAGGCTTAACACATTAAAAAGAGCTTTAAAAAATTACCTCCACTTCATATGCCACATTTAGCATTTCACAATAATGTGTTGTGGGTTGAGATTGTATTTAATAGAAGAAATCTTATTAAAGCATTAAAGGAAACCTTATTTTTTCTATTTTCTATTGTTCAAGAACAAATGACCATTCTTGAGGATATTAAATGCTCGAGAATCCTCACTTGGAAACAATCCAAATTATAATCCTTCTTGACATTTTAGATTGTGAAATTACATATTTATAGATTCTCACAAATAAAAAAGGAGTTAGTGTTATCCCAAAAGAAAACACACGGGCCAACAAAGACATCAACCCCATCATCCACATACTCCTTCCATGTGAAGAGGACAATCCACTTGCTCATCATCACTTAGACAACTCTTATCATGTGAGAAATATTAAATTACCTAACCATATGACCAATGAGAACAATCCTATGTGTGTCAATTTTAAATCATGTAGTCTAAAGATTGGAAAAAGGACATGGTAGTCTATTATTCACCTCAAGATTGGAATATTCACTTTTCTCTATGTTGGGCCAAGTTTGAAGATCAAGTTCAAGTTCATAGTTGCAAAAACATCATATACATAGGAACTTGATTTGGTAATATGTAAAATTTTATGTTTTGCCTCACCTAATTTACCTTTATTTCTTTTATAATTTCTAACATCTAGGGAATGAGAATAGTTAGGAATACTTTTCGGGGGATTGTCATTGGCATAGCAAAGGGACATGTCTCCTAGGTTGGCCCGAAAAAAAGATTGAGGAAGTGGTTGGAAATAACACTCTTCAATCATATAGGGGTTCCTAAGATAATTGTGTAGATTTATGTAATCAAAATAAATGCATTGAATGCTTTTAAATAAATGGACACAATACTTAATTGCATAAATTTATGTTTAGGTGATCATAGGTGGGAGTTTCCCAAAATTTGTATTTGAAAGGGGGTGATCCCACAATAGTGGTTTACAATTTTTGGCCAAACTAGACACTGAAATTATTATTTTTAACTAAATCGTCACATTCGGGCACCTATAGCGGCTAAATCATGAGGAATTTGAAGATGATGCAAACTAGAGTATCGTCACATTTTGTTTGTAGATTCTAAAAATATTTTTTTTCAAAATTTCTGGAATCAGATTGCACTTCTCTTTCCATCTCCCACGAAAACTGGTTTTTTCAGAAAACAACATTTTTAAAAAGTGACGCACACCATATAACGCATAAATTTTTTTTCATGAAGGATAAAATTCTAATTTTTTCGAATTTAGATTTGTAACTCCGATATCTAGTGCTTCCACTTGGTTAGATAGTTTTTAATTGAATAGTTTTTCTTTAATCAAGTTTTGAAGTCAAACCAATTACAATTCAGACATAGCGTGGTCGTATAACACATAACTTTTTTTGTATATATCGAAATTCAAAAAAAAAAATTGTTGGATCAAGGACTTCAATATCTGGTGCACTCATATTTTTCAAATTTTTTTTTTTAAATTTGCTATTTTTCCACATGTGTAGAACAAAGAGCTTGATTTTCGGTGAAAAACCTATGTTTAATAAAACTAAAAAAACAAATACATAATATAACCAAAACATATTCAAGTTATCGTCATTGGATAGCTCGTTCTGAGGACTACCTAATTCCAGTTGGGTTTTTGAAGTCTCCTCCATTTTCATCCTCAACCTGAGCTTCGAAGCGTAAAAATCTAGACTTTCAAAGTGCATGCGGGGGAGAATGAGGGCAAAAGGGGGTTTGAGCAAACCTATAGGGGTTTGCTCGAACCCCCTTTCCTTTTGCATTTTTTTTTTTTTGGACGGGAAATGTGGGCCCAATATTTAATGGGTTCGCTCAAACCTACAACTTCACTTGAACTTACAAGTTCGTTCGAACCCCTAAAACTAATTTTTTTTGCATGGGGTCATTTTTTTCTTGTTTTCCTTCCTCCATCAAATTGTAAACCACTATTGTGGCTTCACCCAAGGGTTAAGTCTGCAACCATAGGGTGAACTCCACAATTTCAAAAATGACCAAAAGTAGAAGGTTCAAATCAATGTGGGTAATAGGTACATGGGAGTATGTGCATGTCTAGGTGTAATGAATGTGTTGATGGGGAAAATATGTAAGGATATGTGAATATACAAATGGGTGAGATATAAGTCTTTAGGAATGTAAATAATGAATAGGTAGATAACATAAAGCATAGATGTTTATATTTATAATTATACTTATATTTATTATTTATAATCATTTATTATTATTATTTTATTATTATTTATTATTCTTCTAATATTTTTTTTTTTTATTTTTATTTTTTTTCAAAATGTTTCCCACTCCTCTTCTTGCTCTTGATTAATTTGTTGTAGGTTTTTAGGATTTTTTTGTTGGTGTGTTATTTGTTGTAGGCACCAAGTCTCTGCTATTGGTGTGTCATCTGTTAGAGGGTTTCATGGCTTGTCTACTATTGGTATGCCATCCATTACTATTTTCACACCTCCTCTATTGCTAGTTCACCATATGTGTCTAATAGTCATGGTGGTTTTTATGTTGTTTCTCATGTCATGGCTTTCATTTCTTCCCATCATGTTTGTCGAGGGTTTGGGTCTTCTCTTCCTTTTGCTTCTCTTGTTGTTGGAGGTGTTCCTCCACACCTTATTGCTATTATTGTACTACTTCTAATAGCATCTCCCCCATTGATATTGTTAAATGCACTTCTACCAGTATTTATGGTGAATCTCCTCTTGTGTAGGCTATTGGTTCTCCTACTTGTGTTCCTCTTTCTAGGATTTCTTTTGTTATACCCAAGGTTGGAAATTATCTTCCATGTGCTATGTCTCCTCTGATAGTGGTTTTAGGGGAGGATGTTTTAAAAATTGAGAAATATTTCTCTTAGAAAGGTTTGATTTGTAGGTTTGATAAATTTTAGCCTCAGCTTAGTGATCTCAATCACTAGATTTCTAAGCAATGATAACCAATTACGAAAGGAAATTTTGAAATCTATCCTTGTGCCAAAGGATTCTTTGTTAGTTTCAATTTTATTTTGATCAAAATATTGTTCTTGATGGTAATTTATGGTTTTATGGCCATCACATCCTCTTTTTGAAGCCTTGAGTTCCTTCTTTAATCCCCTCACTAAGTCTTTCATTTTGTTTCCTATTTCGATTCATCTCTCTAATTTGCCTCTTCATTTTTTTGTGAATCTTGCTATTTGGGTACTGATAATTTTGTGGATTTTTTCCATTAAAGTGGACCATGCTACCATGAATTTCTCTTACACCAATTTTTCTCATATTATTAGTGGAGGTGGATTTGTCCAAGTCCCTCCCAACAAAGGTTGTCTTACAAGTGGTGGACTATTCTTGGAGTTAGTGTTTGGATTATGAAGGCATCCCCTTCCACTATATGAGGTACTTTACCATGGAACATTTGGCATCGGATTGCCCATGCCTTAAGGTCTTGAGATCTTCCTCTTGGTGGAAGAATGATCTTCATGAACATCTCATGGTGGACTTGGTTGAGGTTGATTATGACTCAAAGCCTCATGAGACTCCTATTGTTGATAGGGTAGATGTCCTTATGCCATTTGTGTTGTTTAAATCTCGTATCTTGCCTTTTTACTCTATTTTGGATAGTGGTGTTGATGTGCCGCTTTCAATTGGTGTTATGATTTCCACTTAGCGTTCAATTTAACCTATTGGGCACTCCTCTCCTTATGAGTTATTCCTAATTGGGACTTTGGTGAAGGTTTTCCCTCCCCCTTCTCTTGACTCAATGGATTTAGATGATGAGGTTTCTTGGACCATGGTCCAAAGACAAACGAAAGGTCTTCCAAAATTTGCCTCATGTATGGGTTAAGGGTGTGAGACTTGTTAGGTATCGTTACATAATTGTTTAGTCTTTTTATGTGGTTTGTTATTGGCAACTCATTATAATTACACTATTGATCGGTTGTTGTGTGCTGACAATTTTGTAAAAAGGTTGTGACCCTTTCAAAAATCTCTTTTACCGTAATAAAAAACATAAAGCAAAGGACCTCACTTAGCACAAAATTATAACGTGTCAATTTATCAATACCTCAAAACTCTCCTCAAAATATATCCAAAACTAAATAAAAATGACATATATACATGTTTCGCTATTACAATATTTTCCTCATGAACCTTGTTAAATGTCGGCAAAGACATTATTAACTCAACTTTAAACTTCATGATTGAAGAAAGAAACACCATAATCTCAACATATATATGATTTCTAAAGATCCACTCAAAAGTTCACTCAAAGAGTACTCTTTGATCACTATGCTTAATGGAAGGACAAAAAATCTGAAGTACTCAAAAATTGATTACCATACTAATTAATTGACGACCAAAAATCCTAAAGTACTCAAAAACTGATTAGCACACTAATTGATGACCGAAAAAACTAATTCCGTCGTAATGCCATCAAATTCATCCATGGCGGTGGGTGGCACAGCACGGAAAAGTGTTATTGCCACTTGTAGTAAGCCTAGTAAACAAGATGAAATCTACAGTAGAAACAACTTTTATTAATGCCCCATGTGACCCCATGAAATGATGGAAGCAAGAGGGAAGAGGAAATCTAACACCAACCCAGCGGTGCGCGCAAGTCGATGTGAGTGTCGGTTATCCTCTACTCACTTCGCTTTCAGGTTAAAAACGAATTTAACCTAGAAAACTGGTCGACGAACACGACAGCCAATTTACCCCAGGGTTGTAACGATTTGCACCATGTGCGCAGCGCACTGCTTCCCAGGCGCAGAAGATGGGCAATCACCATATAAATGGAAGAAAGGAAGGCGGGCACAGGGCAAAGGGCAGAGGGCAGTGAGCAGTGAGCAGTGAGCATTGGGCAGGGGGCACTGAGTAAGCGTGGTCACTGGGAGCAAGGCAAGACAATCTGGAAAAGACCCGAATTCATTGAATTCTCTTTATTCCTCTTTCAGAAATTTGCCCAAGACGCTTAACCCCATGGAAATTCTTGGTCACCAGTGCATCACTAGGTAGGCCGACATCATGCAAACTGCACGGACAAGCTTTGACCTACTTTTTGGTGTGGCCATTTCCACTTTTGAACAGTGGGGACTCGAATAAGGTACCCTCTGTTTCCTTTTCGGTACAAACAATTCATCTTCAATGCTATTGGAGCTCATCGATTGCGAATGAACTCGTACAGTCATGTCTCCTTTTCATTCAAAGACTTTTTTCTCTCTGCTTCGTAGATTGCCCATCTAATCCATCATATATTGTGACATGATATCATATCATATCATATCATATCAGATCATGTGATCATGATTCGTATGCCATTAGGAGTCGGGTACTCAGCAGAGCTCTGTTTGTAGAGTAGGTATTATTGTTGGTGTTGACATGACAGTGAAGGGCACAGACTCTCACAACTTGTTTGTTTAGGGCTAGATTGAGAATGCCGACAAATTGAAACAATGGCAGGCGGACTGCTGCAGCACCATGCCTGACACTTTGATTTCCAATGCACTGCAACGAAACAGGGCTAATGTAGCCGGCTGCTGATTGAAACTCTCCATGCTCCTTAGACTCTTTACATCTTCATGCCTTTTGCAGCTATCATTCCTCTCGCCAAAATTCCAATACCCATTGAGTATCTCATTATACCCTCCAGTAAATTCGGTATCGCATCTGCAGTCTCTTCGTCCACATTCAATCTCTGCAAGAAGGGAGTTTCATTACAGTTTCTCATGACCTGAAATCTACATTGGTCACTGTGTGGATTGTAATTTGTAACTAATCTTGATTTCCTGCAGAAATCTGTGAATTTCAAAATACGGTACGGTGGCTTTTTAAGTGTGGACTGTGAGCAGTACGTATGCTGACACAGTGCACACTAAAGGCAAATGTGGGCTTCGTATATACTTTGCACCAGTTGGTCGGGCATGGTCCTCGTGTGCTGTCTTATGGCCTTACACTGTTCAGTTATTTGAGCTCCTTCACTGAACTTGGCCGGCATGCTGAGCACCTGATATTGCACGAATTTTGTGATCGAAAACAAAACACAACCAGACAAACAACTTCTCAATTAGTAAAATGGGCAATTTGTAAAAGAAACGGTTCCCGATACGACAGCCCAATCATAATGTCCTTGCCCTGCTTAAGTGGGCCGATATATTTGACTACAAATATTAATTTAATTGAAATTTAGGGGTGTATTCTATATGATAAATGGCGGAGAAGCATCTATGTCAATGATTGTGAATAAACTTAGTTAGAATATATATGTTGCAAATTTTATATCATTTATGAGTTTGTTTTGCTAGAGAGTACAAGATTATGTTTTGTTAATTATTTTGGTGAAAAGTTTGGTTTCTTTGATGAAGTCGAGCTGTTAAGGTTTCATCACACTTAACATTTGTTATACAATAGTTTTCGAGCTATTGTGGCAGCCAGGAAATTCATGAGGCGACATGAAAGGCTACAGGTTCGTGGAAATCATTAAGAGAGTCCTAAAGATCAGGGTGTCCAGTCTATGTATAGGTAGGCACATGGAAGGCAAAGGTGTTAACATGTTTATTTGTTCTTTTAAACCCTATAATTGGTATGATGAAATGCTCTTAATCTTTAATGTTGCATGTAGTTTGGTGGTGATTCTATATGCATTTGCCAGAAAATGCATTCATGATAGTAATTATGAGATTGCCTAGAAATGAAGACAACATAGATAAGAGATTGTTGGCTATAAAAAAATTTGCATACATAGTCTTGTAACAAATCCTAGTGAAAATGCATTGTTCCCTATTGTGTCTCACTGCAAAAAAATTATGATAAATGAAATTCATGATGGGTTTGGTGGAGTTTGTTTGTTCCACTCACATGTCTTGTTAGGCATCTTGAAAGGATCATTTTTGGTTTGTGCATGAGTTTGAGACTGTCAAATGTCATCAAGGGATCTAACGAGATTCAAATTGCTTTAGAAGTTATAGTTTACATAGTGTGGAGATTACAATGCATACTTCTTGGGTTGTGTCTTTGCCATAAATCCACATAACAAGGTATGCAAGCCCACATGAGATGTTTAAAGACCTCTCCTAAACCTTGTCTAAAATTTTTCCTTCAAACCCCTTGTCAAGACTCTTAAAGCCCTTGGCATATGAGGTGTCAAGATGTGAAAGGTTTGTGATCACCAATCTCCAAGTTGAAATATGCAATGAGGACTTTGAATGACATAGTGAGCTTGGTAAAAAATAGATAGAGTTCTTTCCAAAGAGTAGAAGATAGTGTACATTCAATATCTTAAGGGTTTTGTTGGCATATCACGGGGTTGTTTCAAAAGATAAATTGCATCATGAAAGGAATAAGGGAAAATATAAGGTTTGTTCAATAGGAATTTTGTATGAGAAGTGAGATGACAATCAATATGGCCTTGAAGACTCATATATCATAGATAAGATTAAGAAACCCCAGAGATTGTTTGAATGAAAATTTCTCAAAGGGAAGTGTTAGAGATTAAGGATAGTCCTTGTGTCCCCTATAAAATGTTAATACCTCTATTTCAATTGTCCAAACCCTTTCTTAAAAGACTCTTGTTATTATCAAATGTCATCAACAGTTTTGGCAAGTGATAAACCTTGCTCATATTGAAAGTTAAGTGTGTTAATAATTACACTTGTTATAATAATGAGAAGCACAAGAGGTTATGGTTAGAAACTATATGGTCACTATTCAAGAGTGATGAAATAATATTTTTGTCAAAGCTCTTTATAGATAACATCATGATTTAAGTAGTTATTTAAGCACAATACACCTTCAAGTTCTAATTTTATTATTAGCAATTTCACATGTCTGAAGAGCTTTCAAAGTTCCCTCAAGTCACATCAAGACACCTAAATGATAAGAGAACTAAGAAGAGCTACAAGGGGATTTCAAAAGAGCATGGGAACAAGTTTCAAAGAGCATATGAGAGGACAATACAGTGGAGCTAGCATAATACAATCCACATAGAAGGCATGATAAACACACAACCAGTGTTTTGCATTAACTCATTTGGGATACAAAATATTCTCAACACGCAAATGCTTTCAATGGATTTGGAATTCAATGTGAGGGTGTTGATAATGTAAAACATCATAAAGTTTTGAGAAGATGCAAAATTATTGCTATGACATCCATTCAAGTAAAGCATGACAATAAAGCATGAGAAGAAGAGGTCTAAAGTGGGTTGTGGACACAAAAAATAGGTTTTGAAGATATAGTCATCATGGATCCAAAGTATCCTAGTATCCACAGGTTTGTTACACCCCAATTGTGTAGTTACTATTTACTATTACTATGTAGGGTAAAATGTGAATTCCGAAGATGAATAAATTGTGCTTGCACTTTGTTATTGTTGACGCAAAATTTTGCATGTAGCAGCAGTCTCATGGGAAACTTAGCTATTGGGGGACAATGTACGCTAGCTAAGTGAACTCTGGGGTTTTATCGAAGCTGGCTCTTCGTTTAGTGGGGGGAGGTAAAAGGTTAGAAAGATAGAAAAAATATAAAATCTACACTAGAGTCGATGCGCTAAAATCATAGACAAATTCACTAGAACACGGTGTAGAAAGCAAAGGCCCGAACCACCAAAATGCAGTTCATTAAGTTATTTTTCTCAAAAGCACTTAAAACATAAAAATACCTTCTAATTTGCATAGCATAATCTAGCATAACTTTAGCTAACATAGAGGAGTCGAGGAAACATGATCTGTATTCATTGAGCTATGAAGGATTACAAAAGCTGAAGAATAGGCATTCATACAATAAAAGAAGATAACAACACAGACCAATAGTCTTACTAAATGCATGAAAAAAAATAGAAAGGCCAAATTATTTTGGCACAGTCTGGAGTCTTCAAATTAAATAAAACTATTACAAAGGCCTTCTTCCCAGTGCTCGGGAGGTTTTACAACTTAATCAACAACCTAATAAAGAGAAACATGGCCGTATTTATAGGCCAGTCCATTGCCTGAAACACACCAAGAGAAGGAAAGTTGTGAGCAATGACCAACGACCCAGATCACCTCGAGCCACCACAACAAACATCGATTGCCCAGGAGTATGCCAGCGAAGCCACTACAGGGAATGGAGAACCACGTAGCAACCGAAATGAACACGCGATGCCACAGAAGAAAATGCGACAGTAGGCGAGTACAAAAGGCACAACGGCAACTCCAAGGTAACCGATGCGACAACCACTGCCACGTGTCACGTAGACGGGGCTTGGCAAAAAGACGAAGGGACGCCCAGCGAAAAGCTCCGAGAGGGAGCCACATTGAGCACGCCAAGTGAAAGAAAGTATGAGGTAGGCCCAGTTCGAAAAGCAGCCAGAGATAGCCATGTGGCACGCAAACGAAGACCAGCGAAAGGCGAAGCGATATGAAAAGTAGAAAGCTTCATGAGGAAGCCACATGGAGCACGCCGAGGGTAGTGAGCAATTGAAAGGTAAGGCGCATCCGCAAAGATAAAAATAAAAACCGCAAAGGCTTGGCAGTTTTTTGTGGAACAGTTTGGCGACTCATAGGGGCATTTTGCTTGCGGAATGAAGAACCCCAGAAACTTTGGTTCAACATCCCAAAACTGCTCACAATCTCGAGAGGGCAGCCTGTAGACTGGTCCAGACTTTGTTTGATGGTGCGGAGAGAGCTTGCAAATTCTCATGAGCCAGCCTGAGATCGATAATTTCCTTGAAAGGCAATCTGCCTGATACTTTCATTCCCAATTCCAATTGGAAGAAGAGTTGTGCCAACTGATGCACGATCCCCTCAATTTCCTTGGTGATCGGAGATTGATCAAAAGATTGGAAGACAAAAAGGTCATGCTTCTTTTCTTTGATCATAGCAATAATGTGTTCCACACCTGCTACTGCCTGATCTGCAATGAAGGGCGAAGGGAGGCCTTTCTGAGTTAAGCGGGAAAATTTCACCCGCATGTCACTGGTAACCTGATTCAACCGAGCTCTACATTCTGCTACTTATTGAACAGCCTCGTGCATAGAGATGAGGATGCTTACACCCATGGCCACCGTTGTTTGGTCCTCAATGCCCACACTGCTCAAAGCTTCATCAGAAGCAGTATACAATTTGCCCAATAAAATCCTAGCCTCTGGAACCTTATTAGAAGCTACCTCCTGAATTTGTTGTGTTGTTTCACTTACTGTTCCGCAAAGGCTAGCCGCTTGCGCCATAAACTTTAAGGTGGGCTGAAGAGTAAGGCACAATGCCTTCACCTTGTCCCAGTATGATGCATACAACTCCTTGGCAATCTCCAACGAGCTCATCTGGGGTGCAAGAGGTTGGGTCTTTAGTATAGCCAACTCTACTTCTCTATTGCTCAAAATCGCCTTCAACTCTGACAAGTTTTTGTCCAATGTGGACACCTGCTCCTTTAGAGTGGATACCCCTTTTTCCTTTTCTTCCAAGGCCAATTTGGCCTGCTTTGCTTTTTGAATTTCCAACTCCAAAGTGGCATTCATTTCATTAATTTTAGCATTTGTGTTCTGTCGGAGCTCCTTCATTCCTTCACTTAGCTGCACAGATGCAGCGTAGAGTTTTTCCTCACTTGCTCGGCTCTGCTCGATTTCCTGCTAGAGAGTCGAAATGATCTTTGCACTCATAACCTGCAGCTCCTTGATTTGACTTTCGAAGGCACTCCTCTCCTTTTCTAGGCAACTTATTTCATTTTCCTGGGCTTTAAACTTATTTATCCAGATGTCGACCTTACCCTTGAGCTCCGATATATGATCATCCTTTTTCCTCGCCCGGCGGTTAAGCTTGAGGTAATCGGTGGTCACAATTTTCTGGGTCTCCTCCAATAGCTCGATCTTATCTCGCGGGCGGGCCTACTGCAAGTCTAGCCCAATAGCATTTACAAAGTAATCACTCTGTAGCATTTCTCCTACCGGTTTAATCACATTGGGAGTGATTTTTGCAAACATCAAATAATTTTGGCTTTCATTGAATACAGTTTACAAGAGAGGCTCTACCTGCCTAGTCACATCCTTTTGTCTTCTTTTATTGATACAGTTAGCTTAGACGCTCTTGTTTGCATCAACCTGCAAAAAATATTCTTGGGCAGGGATACCCAGGCCACTAGCAAAAGGGAACTCCTGAGGGATGGCCAACGGGAAAGACAGCGTACTCAACACATCAAAATTTTTGCTGGGCCTCATTATAATGGCCGGGGAGAATGGTGGAATGAAATGGCCACTCAGAGAGGATGATAATGCGGTGTAGGGAAAGGCTGGAGATGCACCAACTGAAGGGCTGGGCCTCGGGGATAAGAATTGTTGGCTCATGAGCCCAGTACTTACACCAAATTGTGTTCCAGGTAAGGGATGAAATGCAGAGGACAAAATTGGGAAACCAGGAGGGGTAAGTGTCGGCTGCCTAGGATATCTAGCGACAGAGAAAATTGGCGCAGATGAAAAAGTAGGGGCAGACAAAGAAGAGACCAGAGACATGGTAGAGAGAGAAGAGGGAAGAAATGTTACTTGAGGCTCATGGGGAGCTGCAGACGATTCAACCACTTCCTCCGTCGGTTGCTCTTCTTCTCCATCGGACTCTCCGGTTCGTTGCCGCTTTTTCCTTTGGAAAATCATCAAGGTCAACAATGACCCACCTTCTACCACTAGTAGTCCTTACCCGCTTCCTTGTTGATTTAGAGGAACTGGATGGTTCCAACATTTGTGCGTGTGAATCCTTCTGCTACGCAGACTATTTACCAATATCTTTCTCATGCATTGGATTCTCGACAACGATAGGGGGATTCTGAGTTACTTCCTCCCCAAGCTCTATGGCAATCTCTTCCCTTCTATAATGTTGCATAGATGTTGAAGGGTTCAAAGAATTTTCAACATCTAGATGTGCGTTCTCCCAGATATATCACCAAATTCTTCATCAAGGTCCACCTCTTCATAAAGCTTGGTGGTTGCCTTAATCTCTTGTCGGAAGATACGGAAGTTCTGAATCTTTTCAGGACACCACTCGAGCCTTTGCAAATGGGTGTTTAGAGCCTGGTTGATCTTTTGATTTGGGTTGGCCCTCCCAACTATGTGGTAGAAGTTCAGCCATGGTGGTCACATGTCATCCGTAGGCACATGTTCAAGGCCTATATATAACCTTAAATTCCCCTCCTCAACATTTCTTCGAGGGTCCCAGAATGGTTGAGGTTGATGTGGGATTCTGATGCCAACCTTTGATAAATCATTTTTGGGGTTGTATTGTTAGGTGTCATTTATCAACACCAACCCGAGATGACCCAATTTTGAAAGCAGAATCTCCGAAGTGTCAATCTTCGAAGTCCTTTTCTTGATCAGTGACACTGAACCAAACATAACCGGCAATAGAAAATAGGAGGTTAAATGTTTCCCTCCCCAGTAATCATTATCAATAGTACATAGCTACCTCATTGCCTCCAGGGCCAACACTCCGTTGGAAAGAAAATGGAGGAGCCGGAAGGGCTCTCAAGCGAAACCTCGCATGCAGAGTATGGTGAAATCCATGCCAAAGAACCAATCACAGAGAGGTACAAGCTTTCCCAACTAGGACTTCAGTCGGGGTGATATGCGCATGGTCATGCTGATGCTAGCTCCATCCAAAGCCCGCAGAGTTAGGGTTAAGAATAAATCCGAAAATGCATAGTAATCAAAGGTTTTCAACATGACAGGAGTCGATGTTGAAATTGGCTTCCTTAAGCCGCCTTCGTCAAAAATAGCCAGAGACATAAATGTTAAAAAGTAATCCGGATTCTGGTGTAATATCAAGTAGGCCAGGAAAGAGGAATACTTGAACCTAGAAACGACTTGGAATTCCTGCAGCTGCTGCCAAATCCAGAAACGAAGGCTCATTATTCTTCCTCAACATAAAGTTGAGTCACATTTGGAACTCGAAAATGTGCCTGTCTGTGTCCAGACCACACACCAACGGCAACATAGAAGCGACAGAAGAAGACCCACCTTTCAGAGCCTTCAAACCAAAAGGAAATTTGGACGGTGCTAAAGTATTAGTCGGCTAAGCATTTTCGGCACAGTAAAACCGCAGTGCAATTCAGAGCCCTCCCCACTTCTCATGCATCTTGTTTACTTCAAAAATCTCAACATCACGGGTCAAGGGGAGGGGGATGCACAACATATCCTGAATAGCTTGAGGGCTGATGACTACCCTGAAATTAGTACTGCTTATCACTCCAGTGTTTGGGTCAAAGCCTATCGCGCATGCTGCCACAATTTATGGGCAAGGGTGCACCAAGGGAACCATGTACTATGGAAGCCCACAGAACCATAGACGCTTGTTGAAAGGGTCCAGTACATTCTTCATTTTCTCGCATGTCACTTCCCTAAGGCTCTTAGGATTGTGGGATAGCTCAGGATCAAAGACATTATCCCAATCCTTTGCAACCAAAGCCTGATCTCTATGAGGAATTGCGTTTAGTATTCTCTGGTCCACTTGACTGGTGAAAGGCCATCAAGGCTTTGTGGGGATGCCTGGAGTAGCATAAGAATCTTGGTTGTAGAGCTGTAAGCAGGGCGCCCTCCTCATTTGCTCGATTATACTTGCTGGGGCCAAGGCCTGTGTTGGGTTCTCTGCAATCTCAACCATTTTCTGTATTCGCAAGAACTTTTTCACAAACTTTCACAAACGACTTAGCTTTCTGAAAAATTCTTTCTCTCTTACGAATGCCTTAGCTGTTTTATCTTTAGATAACTCCTTGAAATAAATGTGCTCTACATGCCTAACTTGCCCCTTTTGATCTTCATGAAAAATGATCGAGAAGGGTACGTGCCAACCATTCATACCTAGTTTCCATATGCGTCAACATTTTTTCATGCGTGCGAAAAGATCGCCAACCTACCAAATTGCTCTCTACATTTAAGAGATAGATTTTCACATGAGGTGGCACCTAATTTTTCTTGAATGATGAAGCAAGACAACCTTGCAAAAACCCCTTCGTGGGCTTTATGCACTTACTGATTTTATTGAATGTACTTGGGCGCGTCACCCAACAACCTATCTTTAAGATTTTCCTTGTTCGGATGGGATGGCGGCTCCTTGTGCTAGCACCTAGCCAACTTCTAATGAATTCAACAACCTGAACAGAGCAAGTTGCAATTGTACTTGTATATTCCCATCACCTCACATGCTGCAACACTAAAAATTGAGGCTTGGTGACATACTTTGGCTCAGTCATAATTATGGCCTGCCTCGGCTGGTGAACCTTGGCCAGTCTATAAATAAGACCCTTAGCAGCATTGCAAATCACAATGCTTCCTAGCATTCCTATCTTAGCAAGATTTTCTTATCTTAGCAATTTCATTTTTCTAGCCAGAATAGTAAACAACATGGAAACACCAATAAGGTTAGTCTACAAGAAGACTCAAGCTACCTTCTTAGGAAAAATTAGGTGCAGGCGCCTAAAGCCTATGACAGGCATGAAAAACTTGCTGTATGTGAAGGCAATTAAGTGGGTTCTAGGTAAAGATTGTGTAGAGTATGAGGAACAATACCAGGTAAACACTAGCATCTGCTCCCATTTTGTCGCCTCGCTGCTGGATATCAGCATTTCCAAGCGCAAGATCTTAAAGCTGACGAAGCGGGTTTTCCCTCAACGCTACCTCAGAGGTCTGGAGTAGATCGTGCATGCTGCTCAATTTGATTGTGGGATCCCTTCGGTTCGTAACCTTCATCTGCTGCAACTACATGGAGGACCTATTCCAACCAAGCCCTTCCTCTTCGGCTTCGAATTGGAGACTCATGAGGAGCATCGTGCCAAGGTCAGCGTCGATTGCTACTTCCTCATGCGGGTGCATTATATTGAACCATTCCAAAACCTCTAGTGGTACGAGGATTTTGAAAGAATGGTGTTCCTTGATCTTGCGCCGCTTGTTGCTACAATTGTTGGTCCCTCCCATTGATAATCTGAGAGTGAAAATGGTCCCTAATTTTGCTTCACTTTCAAGCTCTACTTCATAGCGAACATATGTATATATCGATACAAGGCCACTGGCCTCTACCTTATATAATGTAAATTTCTGGCCAATATATATAATATATGTTTTTCACAAATCTTGGATCATTTACAATATTCTTTCAATTTCTTGCACCATTGTTGTTATTCCATAAAGCATTGAGAAGACCCAAAAATTTAAAGCAAGAAAAATAATTACATGTTTACAATTTACACAACCTTCACATAGGCAGAATTAATGATTTCTTTTTAGATGTATTCCATTAACTGGAATACTTAGGGCGTTACCTTCTTTATCTTCCAACTTGAAAGAGTTGAACTGTTTACTCTGGGTAATTTTGAAAGGACCTTTCCAGAGGCTTTCGAATTTTCCATGTTGGTTGGGCTTTGCTCCACGCTCATTGAACTTGAGCACCAAGTCCGCACGTTGTAACTCTTGATCTGACACCCTTTTATCAAACCATTTCTTTACCACCTACTGGCGGTTGTTCATTGCCTCAAGGACGTGCTCTTTTTTTTCCTATACCTCAAGTAGCTCAAAAAACCTTACCTCCATTGCTCTATTTTGTTCAATCTCCAAAGATTTAAGCAACTGTAGGGCAGAGATTTCCATGGCAATAGGTAGCAATGCCTCCTTCCCATACACCATCTCATAGGGAGATGTCTTCAGTATCTGTTTGGGTGTGATTCGGTCTACCCACAACATTGTCCAGAGGTTCCTATGCCATTCTTTCTGGTGTTCCAAGCCTATCTTCTTAATTAACCTAATGAGGTTTTTATTTGTAGACTCTGCGAGGCCATTCCCCTAGGGATAGTAGTTAGAAGAGGTTTTTAGGAAAACCTCATACTTTAATGCGAACTAGCTCATCTTCGAGCCAAGAAATGCTTTAGCATTATCGGAGATGATTGTTTTGGGCGGGCCAAATTTGGCTACCAACTCCTCCAGGAAATTAACAATCTCCACTTCTATTACATTTTTCAATGGCACTGCTTCTGCCCATCTAGTGAAGTAGTTCGTAGCTGTCAATATCCATTTGTGTTCGGCTGAGGAGAAAGGGTTAATCATCCTAATGAAATCTAAACCCCATTGAGCAAAAGTTTCTTCTACTACTATAGGCCTTAATGGAATAACAACATTCTTTCTCTTTCTAACATGAAACTGACATTCATTGCAAGACTTAATCAGTAAAAATGCATCATTGAAAAGTGTTGGCCAAAAATAACCAGCACATATAATTTTAATTGTCATGGTTCTTGTAGAAAAATGTCCTCCAATTGGGCTATTGTGGTATTGATCCAATATTTTCTTGGCCTGCTCCTCATTGACACACCTTAGCAAGATGCCATTAAAATTTCTTTAAAATAGGACACCCTCCAAGAGAACATAATTGCTATTTTGTAAATGATAGAAACATCTTTTAAAGGAAGGTAGGTTGATCGGATACCTTCCTGTCTACATGAAGTTTATTCTATCCTCAAGCCAGTAACCCTGAGAACTTTCTTCGTTCAATAACACAAGTTTCAGAGCTTCAAGCTCTATCGTTGTTTTACTGTTTTCAGTGAGATACTCGCACAGTCCCTTTCCTTTGATAGTCTTGACAGGTCTTATTTCAATATCATATTCTAGGATCTTGGTGATCCAATTAGCTCTCTTTTTTATGATTTCTCCCTCAATGATATACTCCCGCACACTAGGATGCAGAACACAAACAATCACCTTATTATGTGATATCAAATGTCAAAACTTTTGAAGTCCTTTAACAATAGCAAAGGCCTGCTTTTCTACAAATTTGTACTTCACCTCGTATTCTTTTAAGGTTCGTGAGTAGAAGGCAACAGAGGACTCCCTTTTATCTTCATCATCTTTTTGCATAAGCACAATGGCGATACTGTTGCCACCATAAAAAATGTACATAATAAAATCCTTTGACAGTTCAAAGTTAACTAACACGAGGGTAGAAGAAATATCCTTCTTTATAAGCTCAAAAGAATTTTTGGCTTCTGTTGTCTATTTGAAAATCTGATCTTTCTTTAGCATTAAGGTAATAGGCCGAATGGTCTTTGCAAAATCTGCAATGAATCAGGTAATGAAGTTGACCTTACCCAAAAATGACTGCACACCCTTCTTGTTGACAGGTAACGGGAGCTCCCGGATTGCATCAACTCTTTCAGGATCAATGGAAATGCCTTCCTTAGAGACAACATACCCCAATAGCTTCCCTTGGGGAACTATGAACATGCATTTCTTCGGGTTCAAAGAATTCTCGAACTCCTGACACTTTTGGAAAACAAGCTCCAAATGATCAAAGTGATCATCAACAGATTTTGAAAATACTGTCAAATCATCTAGATAGATAAGTATAAATTTGTGGATGAAATCCTTAAAGGCAATATCCATAGCTCTTTGAAAAGTGTCTCCAAAATTCGAGATTCCAAAAGGCATCTTGGCATATGCATAAGGTCCCCACTTGGTCGTGAACACTATCTGTGTTGGTCCTCTTCCTTTACCCGAATCTAGTTGTAGCCCGAAAAACCATCCAACATTGAAAACATTTTGGAGCTAGCTACAGTTTGTAGAATTACCTCCATTGAAGGCAATGGGTAATGATCCTTTAAGGATGCTCTATTCAAGTCTCGAAAGTCTACGCATAGTCGTATATCTCCATTTTTCTTCTGGACTGGTACTAGGTTTGACACCCAAGTGCTATGTTTGATCGGAAACACTATTCGGGATGCGATCAATTTATTCAACTCTTGTGACATGAGAGATTCTATCTTTGGATTCACAGGTCTCTATCTTTGACGAACTGGCTTCGCCCCTTCCGACAACTCAATTGTATGCTCAATGATCTCGAGATCGTATCCTTTAAGATCATCATATGACTAGGCTACTACACTCAGATATTCTTCACAAAAATGCCTTAATCTGTCCTTATTCTTCTGAGATACTCCTTTCCCAACCTTGAGCTTTCTGTCTTCCCTGATATGCAAATCGGTGTAATCACCCTTGTCTGCCATGAGCTTCCTTTTGTCTCTTGTTGCATCGTTAGAATCAAACAGACTCTCTAGAGTGACTAGCCCTCAAGAAAGCTTATTGGATTTCAACTGGATAATTTGATCCCCATAAGCTTTGGCGATATTTGGTTGCAGCTGATCGGTGAATTCCCCAGACGATTGGAGAAATGACACAATATGAGCATCGCTATCGAACACTTGCCAATCTTGATTGTTTTCTAGAACAATGGGTCTTACAATTACCCTCACCACATGCTTATTTCTTGTTAATTCAGAGGCCAGCTCAAAATGAGCCCCGACAGTCACCATTATGTCATCTTCAGAGTTCTTCTCCCTCGGTATAGCCTAAATATTGAATGCCTCAAAGTTGTCGATTAGATCTCAAACTCTATGTCGATAGGATCGCATACGGATATTCTTTGCAGTAGAAATTCCACGGATTTGGTTGACCACCAACTTCGAATCTTTGAACACACTTATCTGCTTTGCACCCATTTGTTTCGCAAGGCCTAAACCATGGACAAGACCTTCATATTCTGCGTCGTTGTTTGAGCATGTGAATTGGAAGCGATACGACCTCAAGGTCTTTTCCTCGGATGGGGATATCAAACAAATCCTCGCTCTAGCTCCTACCCTACATCTTGCGCCATCAAAGTACAAAGTCCATAATTCTAAAGATTGTTCACCTCTACAGTCCTTAGTAACTTTGGGCATAATTTGCCCCTCTTCATGTATAACATAGGTTCTGAGGCCAGTTGCATGGTAATTCCTGAAAGGGTTTGTATCAATAAACTCTTTCAACAAACTTTCTTTGTCTTCTGTTTGGGAGCTAGTAGCCTCCTCTTCTTCCAGAAATTCCACATTGAACCTCTCTTCCTGAGTGATTGAAGTATGTGTTGCTTCACAGTTGAGTAGGGCCTCGTCAGCAACATGTTCGGAATGCAAAGTTTCTGACAGTAGTTTCATCTTGGCTCCATGTTTGGTCCTTAAAATCAGGTGTGACCAGTCTAGTGCTAGATATCCTCCAACATTTGCTGTGAATTCTCAGGACAAACAAATCCCAACTAGAGGAGGGATATCAATGAGTATGGTATCCTGATTTATAGTGATACTAGGGTAGGCAAACAAAGTCACAGGAAATCCCTTGATTATCCCGATGGTATCAATTTTATTTCCATCTAGCTGCATGACTCCTTTGTTCAGAGGATCATATTTTAAACCCAAAGCATCAGCTACTTGGTTTGGCATGACAGTGGTGCTAGCACTAGAGTCGATCATATAATTATGTAACAGCTTGTCGCCAATAATAAGTGTTAGAAAGAAAGGCTTAGGTTTAGGCTTACTTTCTTTTTCAGACTTGAGCTTCTCCTCCGGTTGATTTGTTAGCACTTTATCTAGGTCGGGCCTAGATACTTTCTCTTCATTAGACTAAGTAGGTACCTTCACATCCTCCTCTCTTGACAAATCCTTTTGTAATAGTACCTTCTGTTCCGGAATAGCCAGGACATCCCACAAAGAAGCGTTGGTAGATGACTTCTTCAGTTGTTCCACCACATTAAACTATGCTTGCGATTGGTGAATCACGTTTGCTTTCTCTTTAGGTTTCACAGTCGAAATTGGCTTTGTGGTCGGTGCATCTGGCTGTTTGGCAACAACAGGGGTGATTGTAGGAGCCATTGCCTTCAGAAGAAATGGATTCAGAGAGCTAGGAATAGCCTCTTCAGACTGTGGTGGGATTGGCAATAGGCCTATCGATGGGCTAGGCATCAGCTAAGATGAAACATTGGTAGGAAAGACTGTGAACTCTCTTGTGAATCTACACTTTGAATGCGTGTTGTAGTCAGATTGCAATCGGGGCACTTTATCCATAGGGATGTCATTCGGAAATGCCGACTCTTCTCCTTCCATCCAAGAAAAGAGCGCTTGGTCTAGAACAATGTCTGACTCTTGCTGGATGGACATCCCTTGCATTTGAGCAGCAACGAGGACAACATTGTCCATCTACTGAGAGGCGTATGATTGGTTGCCAGGATCAGGTGCGTCGCCCTGGCTATGTTGGTCTACGATATTTTGTTGAAAATTTCCCCGCGAATAATTTCTTGGGATGTGTGCATCATTGCAAGGAAAAAACCATGAATTGATGTCTTCAGCTAAGTTGTTTTGTCCAGCCACCAACTTTTTATTCGAACTATGATGAACGGTCTGCATCGACAGGGTTACCAGAATCATCTAGTTACTCGGCTGAGCCAAGGCATTTCTGCGTGACCTATCTTGCTACTGATTTGATTGGTACAAAGCTTTTTCGCCTTGGTAATTCTGGTATGTCGACTTTTGATAGCTATATTGCTGCCTCTTCAAAGTAGTTAATTCATTAGTCATGGCCCGCATCTGTTCTCTCATCTCATTCATCTTGGTAGCCAAGGTATTAGGCACAGGAGCTACTATCGGAGCTACGCTTGGAGCACTTCTGGGATACACGTACATAGATTGGGGAGGAGCTGTAGGAGCGCTAGTCGAAGGAACTTCAGCTTCCACGACGTTGCACTTGGGAAACAATGTCATGATGGGTCTCGGTGCCAACTTTCCTGTAGCGATCAGATTATTTTTCGTAGCGACAACCAAGGCATAAGCATCAGGAAGAGTCTCTCCACCAAGAGCTTGTGACATCATGGAAATGTTGGGGTTGATTGACTTTAAGTAGAATGTAAATGCCAAATCTGGGGGCGAACAACTACCAACAGGCACTCTCTACCAGGTCGAATGGAACCTCACATTGAAATCAAGAAGAGCTTCATAAGGAGCTCACTTTTTATTTGCCAGTTGATGGTACAACGAAGATTTATCACCAGCGTTTGAAAAATGCTCATAAAACGGAGTTCCAAGATGGTCCCAGGTTGCAATAGTACTAGCTTCAAGAGTCTTGTACCAGTTTAGCGCCTTTCCTCAAAAGGAGGCAACTAGCAATCTAGAGCTACATTTTCATTAGATACGCCATGTACTAGACATACATCTACCACATCTTGTAGATGTTTCGTTGGTGTCTTTGACTCATCCCCAGAATACTTAGGGATAGCTTTTAGAGTAGAAGCAGGGATTGGAGCCCATATTGCAGAAGGCACATGTGCAACTAAAGGACTGCTGGAGTCCCAAGCTACATAATTTCTAGCAGCCATAGGAATAGGCGGAGTAGGTGATGATGGAGAAGGAGGAGGTGATGGGCTACCTCACCAAACTTTTGTGTGCACAAAAACTAAGGGTGGTACGAGCTGGCCAGGGACTTTTGTAGTCTGCAACCTAGTTACAGGCCGATGGCTCATACACACTTATAAAATCAGGCGAACATGCTAGTTTGCTGTCCCACTGGGCATGCCAGAAAAAGAACTGTTGATGCAAAAATTTGCATGTAGCAGCAATCTCATGGGAAACTTAGCTATTGGGGGACAATGTGCGCTAGCTAAGTGACCTCCGGGGTTTTATCGAAGCCGGCTCTTCGTTTAGTGGGGGGAGGTAAAAGGTTAGAAAGATAGCGAAAATATAAAATCTACACTATAGGCGATGCGCCAAAATCATAGACAAATTCACCAAAGCACAGTGCATAAAGCAAAGGCCCGAACCACCAAAATGCAGTTCATTAGGTTATTTTTCTCAAAAGCACTTAAAATGTAAAAATACCTTCTAATTTGCATAGCACAATCTAGCATAACATTAGCTAACATAGAGGAGTCGAGGAAACATGATCTGTATTCATTGAGCTATGAAGGATTACAAAAGCTGAAGAATGAGAATTCATACAATAAAAGAAGATTAGAACATAGACCAATAGTCTTACTAAATGCATGAAAAAAAATAGAAAGGCCGAATTATTTTGGCACAGTCTGGAGTCTTCAAATTAAATAAAACTATTACAAAGGCCTTCTTCCCAATGCTCATGATTTTTTACAACTTAATCAACAACCTAATAAAGAGAAACATGGCCGTATTTATAGGCCAGTCCACCGCCTGAAACACAACAAGAGAAGGAAAGCCGCGAGCAACGACCGACGACCCATATCACCTCGAGCCGCCACAACAAACATCGATCACCCAGGAGTATGCCAGTGAAGCCACTATAGGGAACAGAGAACCACGCAACAGCCAAAATGAACACGTGGCACCATAGAAGAAAACTTGGCAGTAGGTGAGTACAAAAGGCACAGTGACAACTCCAAGTTAATCGGCGCAATAACAACTGCCACGTGTCACACAGACGGGGCCTGGAAAAAAGATGAAGGGATGCCCAGTGAAAATATCTGAGAGGGAGCCACGTGGAGTGCGCCAAGTGAAAGAAAGTACAAGGCAAGCCCAATTCAGAAAGCAGCCAGAGACAGCCACGTGGCACGCAAACGTAGATTGGTGAAAGGCGAAGCGATATGAAAAGAAGAAAGCTTCGTGAGGAAGCCACGTGGAACACACCAAGGGTAGTGAGAAATTGAAAGGTAAGGCACACCCACAAAGATAAAAATAAAAATCGCAAAGACTTGGTAGTTTTTTGTGGAACAATTATCAAAAGAATTATGAATAAATGTTATCTCATTTAAATGATATGTGAAGAAATGCATATATGTGAAATAGATGGTTATTGAATTAATATTCTAACTATGAGATGTATTATTTGTAATGTATATTTTTTTGAATAGCTGACTACCTTGGGAATATGTTAGTGGATGCAAGTATATGTTCAATCCTCTAAGCGGAGGGGAAGTATCGCATTAGAGAAGATCTTGGTCGGGTAGCCATTAGCGTAACCTATTTGAGCTTACACACTCTCACAATAGAATGATTGAATCAATTTAATATGTTGGGAATAAGTAAGTCATCCTTAGTTTGATGTGTCTACATTAGTAAGGGTCTTGATTACTATTGAATGCATTCTTGGGTAATATTTATCTGTTTGAGCTTATGAGTTCTTCCTTATATTGATATGATTATTTCGATAAGGTGAGAATGCGTGGAATTGGTGACTCTACTTGGGACAAATTCCAAAAAGTTTTCAACCTTTCCATTTATAGAGTCAACAAAAATTTCACATTTTGTTTGGAGATTCTGCTGGGGGCAAACCAAAGCAATATCATAACCTATTTCCTTTTCCTACTTTTGGAAAAGTAGGTGGCGACTCTGTTTTG
The DNA here is from genome assembly GCA_007115665.2 of Sequoiadendron giganteum. NCBI lineage: Eukaryota > Viridiplantae > Streptophyta > Pinopsida > Cupressales > Cupressaceae > Sequoiadendron > Sequoiadendron giganteum. The sequence continues at coordinate 473,232,974 of CM021106.1, read as the reverse complement.
ATTTGATATATAATGCATAGATATTGTGGAGCAGTAACATTTTGTCAAGATAGCAAAAGAACAAAGAAGACACCGAACAAGGAAAGAATTAGAAGAAATGAAACAACAAGTGTTATATTGGGAACAAAAAAACCTACAATTGAAACAAGAAATACTACAATTGGGACTTGAATTTGATAATGAAGGTAATATGTGCTATTCAGAGAAGAACACTTATACACCACAACCATTACCTCAAATGAATCATCTTCCATTTCCTGAAACAAGATCAACGGTCTACCAAAACCCATATGGCCCTCCAAATTTTGTCTCAATTATTGATAAACCATTTAACTTTAGTAATATCCAAGGTTACCCAAATCCTTACCCATGCGATGAGACATAACTGTTTATGTAGACCCCTAAATTTCATGGAGAATGGAATGAATCAGCTTATGAGCATGTGGAACAATTCTGGAATGTCATTGTCAGCTTTCAAGTTTATCCAGAGGATGTCATTATGAAATGTTTTTCAAGATCTATGAGGGATAGTGCAAGGGAATGGTTTAAAAATTTGCCTATGCAAAGTATATCTTCATGGAACGATCTGAAAGAAATATTCTTGAGCCAGTATGGGTTAAAAGATGATGATCGAGAAGAAGGTGATGATGTACATACTCAAAACCAAGACTTCATTACAGAATGTGGAATTTCCCCCTTAGATACATTTTTTGACATAAGGAAATATGAAGGAGAGGATGAAAAATCTCTATACAACAGGATGGTAGACATCTGTGTGCAATTACCTCCTCATCATAGGCCTACAAAGCCCCTGTTTGTTGCACAATTTCTAAGAGCATCAGAGCTTGAATCAACTCATTGGTCAAGATCATTAAAACAATATGCCCTGGATACAACAAATAAATTTATTGATTCCATGCTTGAGAAAAAGTATATGGATAATGAATCTAATAGGGATATCATGGATGGTCAAACAATGCAACAAATAAAGGAAGTATGTGCTACTAGGAGTTCTAGTGACAATTTTTCAGATTTGGAAGATGGTGATGATATGGAAGGTCAATCATGCATCTTGGAGGAGGACTACAAAGATGAAGATGTTCTGGAAGATACACTTCATAAGGAGTATACTGGTGATAAAGCAAGCAAAGATGAACAAATTGCACCTTCATTTTCAGATCAATACCATGATGACACAATTAATGATAAAGCAGAATTCATGGGAGAAAGCTTTTATGAGGGCCAAGAGGATGAAGATATGGAAGATATCACTTGCATAACAAATTGTGACAGTGTGTGTTATGAGGGATCCATTGAAAACTCAAATTGTGAAGATGAAATGGTGGATTTTGATCTACAATAGGATGATTGTTGTAGTTCATATGGAGATCAAGAAGTTGGAGAAATAGCAAGAGATCTAGTTGAAACATGTTCACTCAGCAGTGAGCAAGTTTCAAATTTGTTAACTCTTGAATACCAGAAGTGTGCATTGAAAGATGAGTCCAAATTTTTGGCCCCAGCCTACATTTTTTTTGATAGTGAAGGTAACAATTTATTTGATCCCATGTGCATCTATCACAGTGATGATGATTTCTTTGAAGCTGATCAAAAGTCTGTTTGTGTCCAAAAGGAGGTATGTGATTTAAATAATTTTTGCCTGCAAGAAGAGGATACTGGTTTGCATATCATTGATGGTGAGTGTCCAACATTTGTTGAGTCAAGTATGTATGAGGATGACTGTATGAATCAAAAGTGTGTGTTAGTGCCAACTGAGAATAAGAAAGAAATGGAGAATAGCTCTGATTTGATTGTTCTAGAGAATGTTGATGAGATTGAATTCTCTGGTCGCCACAAGGAGTATTTAGATTTGCAGGCCCCAGTACAACTGCCTGATCATTCAGAAACATATGATAGTGAGCATGCCTATGAATGTTTTGTTGAATGTGAACACACTTTGTATGCTAAGGGTGATAAATATTTTCCATATGATAATGAGAATGATGAAATGTAGAGTGGTGAAAGGAATATGAATCAGGCTGAATACAATGCTTTTTTGAAGGCTTTTAATGACAATGCATGTTGCAGGATAGGTGGAATGGACAGTTTCAAGAAAGGTCTAGTGAGCTCAAAATAGAATAAGGTCTATGATAGAGGAAAATGCAGGTTTCTCTTTAGGGTGGCCTGGGGCCATCCTTTATGGTTTAAATTTTGGAACCATGGCAGGTACAAAGGACTAGAGATTTCTAGTGCATGGACAATTCCTAACAAACCTCTTTAATCATTCACTTCCATGCACAATAATTTTTGAGGATCTGAGTTTTCCAGTACATGGAAATTCTCAGAGGTTCCCTTATTGAAAGAATATTTTTTCCATGTACTGTAGTTTAGGATCCTTTTCATTCCCTCCATTTGCTCCATTTTCATGTCCTTCACTTTTCATTCCCTTCATCTACCGTGGATTTCATTTTTCATTCATGTCTTGGTCTGCTCTCCCAGAGTAAATACTGGATTCTTGCAGTGATTTACAAAATCACTCATCCCCAATAGGAGCCACTATTAGAACCCAAAATTTCCATCTAAAACCCTAAGGTTTTCCCACAAATTTCCATAAAAATCAATAAAAATCCTAATGTTTTATTCTCATTTGAACCTAGCATTTTCACTATCTTCTCCTTAAATTTCATTTTTCCATCCTTAATATTCAAATACCTTTACCGCCATATAAAAAAGCCAATATGACTCATATATTTCTACCGTGTCTATATTCATGGTCTTTACCGCCTTACCGTGGCCTCCCACAATGGGCTCATGGTATGGTGGTAGCAGTCAAAGGAGCGAGCATGAAGTGTTTACCACGCTACTGCACACAGTCAATTCATTGACCATGGTAGCACGGTAAACCGTTGGTCATTAGCGGTAATGGCTAAGGAACTGGCAGACAGGAGGCTCACTGTGGTACCACAGGAGGTTCGAGTGGAGGCCGCGGTGACTATGGTGAACAGTTAGTGGTTGGAGGAAAACAGTCAGTGGGCGAGCGAGCAAATATAGTTAATGGGTAGCGATCAGTGAACGGTTACCGCTATACCATAGCCACTAAAACACAAACCGCGATGGATGGCGAAAGAAATTGGCAAGGACAGTTAGCGGCTACACCGCGATACCATGGATAGGCAACGAACAGACCATGGTAAGGCGGTAAGAATGGAAAGTGAGTAGCAATCAAATACCGCGATACCACAGGTAAGAAAGTCAAAGACCACGGTAGCATGGTGAACATGAAGATAACTGTCAATTCATTGACCGCGGTAAACATGAAGATAACCGTGATCGGCAATGACAATGAAGACTGTTGAAAAGTCAAAATACCACCATATCATAGGGTACGAATAGCATGACTGTGGTAGAGTGGTAAAGATGTTAACAACCATGGGAAATTAAAGGGCGGAAAGGTATAAAGTAAAATTAAAAGTCCGACTATAGTATAAAATATTTTATTTGCCGATAAGGCAATTAGTGAAATATTTTATTTAACTGTGAAGATTGTAAACGGCCATAACTAGAACAAATGAAGGGTCGTGACCTTTTATCTTTAATGTATAAATATTTGCAAAAATTAGTGGTTAGAGAGAGAAAAAAAAAGGGGCAGTAGTTAGACTATAGAAGTTAGATTTTTCCCGAGAAGAGATTGGGAATGTAAATAATGACAATACCTTTCTTCAAGCAGAATCAATGGAGAAAATGTTTTAAACTGGTGAATTTCTTTTTTGGTGTTCAGTTGTTGTGATAAAACAATTTAATTTCTTTATTTTTGGTTGTCTCCAACTTGAGATCTTTCTGTCATTTAAATCAGCATATCAAGTATATTTCTGATTTATGAAAGTGCACTCTCATTTTGTGTGATTTAACTAGTTGGTGTTTGCAAGTTAGAATTAAATTCCTTCAAGTAAGTCACAGTGGTTTTGAGATTTCTTTTGGATAGTTAAAGAAGAACCTGATAAAGGAACATTCCAACACTGTTTATGCAAGTCATAGACTTAGTGAATTTTTATGCCAGCCATAGAATTTTCAGCCTACCTAACAACTAGAGTTAAGCCAATGAGAGGAAACACATATCATTTTGACTCCATTGCCCATGTGGATAGAAGGCACTGATTTGCCACAACCTAGAGATACAAATCCATATCAAACGCAAACAACTTATTCAAAAAACCTGTCATTTGTAGGAGTAGGAGTAGTTGTAGTAATTTTATCTATCCACTTCCCTTTGCCATTGTGGATAGATCGTTTCACCAGGAAATACATCTTAAATCTGCAACATACACATAGGTGCACCCACCTAGGTTTTGTAGAGCCTGAAGAGTAAAAGGTACAATTGCATAAATTGGCCTTTTTAGTTTGCCAAAAGCATTGTGAGAGCTTGGCAACCTCTTGTGGTTCAAACCAGCATTTTTGAGAACCAACACGTGGAATGGATATATTATATATATTCATCACACGTATATCTCCTATTGATAATAGTAAATATGTATGTGCTTCATTGTACAATCAAATGTATACATATATATAAGATATATACATAAATACATGTATATGTATGTATACATTCCTGGTATAGAGGAATATGTATATATATACAATCAATATTATGTACAAAATTATTATCTTGCATATATATTAAGTAATGATATATATATATAATAAGAAAGTGATTGTGTATGACAATGATCTTGCTGATGAGAGATATCACACCTATTGTAAGTTTTCCCTATTTGATGAGTGTGATATATGCATGTTATATGATGATATATTTTAATCAATATTTGATTACAAATCTCAAATTGACATAGTTAATAGTGACATTGGAAAGTACGGTGATATGATTAAGCATGCCAGTGGTGATATTGGATTTTTGGCATACAATTGCAGTGCTTTCAGACTTGGCCTAGTACAGACAACAAAGAACAAAGTATTTGACAGAGGTAAGGACTAGTACTTCATTTTTGGGGGCTTGGGGCCACCAAATGAAGTTTGAAAGAATGGTTTATAATGGAACATAGAGGAGTAGTTACTAAGCACAAATGGATTTGGCACATGGTCTATTCTCCATAGATTTGGAATATCACCATGCTCGCAAGGGGCATGTGTCCCTAAAAATGAGTCACTGATGGAACCTTCAAACTTTACAGTGCCTATGCACTTTCAGGTTGAGGATAGAGGTTAGGTCTACTCATTGTCAAATCTACCCTGAAGCCCATCTTTGCCAATTCAAATTTTGTAACTCTATAATCATCATGCAAATCTGTGTGGTAGAAAGTTTCTTAGTACATATGGTAGTATGCCTATTCAATTTTGTTCTTCTAGGATGAGTTTTGATATGCCATTTAACATGTTTTTTACTGTGACTGAGCTAGATTTTGTGTTCCAAAAAGTTGCAAATTTCAAGAATATGAGGGCAAGCCATTTCCTATTTTGGCCTCAAATGTCTTCGGTTTCAGTTTCATCAAAGTGCAAGGTCAAATGATACATTATTTTAAACCCTTTTAGGTGCAAAGAAGACCTCTGACATGCTTGATTACAAAGGAGGTGCCAAATTTTGGCTTGTTGGTTGAGATGTGATGGAAAACACATGCTCTATCTAATTGATTATGCCTTCTCACAAAAAATAATAGCTCCAAGATCTCCTATTTGTGTGCAATGAATTTTCACTATTTTACCACAAGAGAAATTAAAATTTTGCATATTTGCTAATGTTTTAACATGCTGATATTTAAAACATTTTAAAATGGTTTAGATAATTAGAGAGCATAAATATTCCAATCTTTAAAAGTGGGTTATTGGAAATTTTAATTCTCAACTCCTACTAGTCAAAGGAGTAAATGGGAAATTGATGAAATTTGAAATAATCTTTCTTCCCAAATGCATTTTGGAATGGGAAGAACAAGTTCAAAACTACAATGGCTTGAGGTTTAGGGTTGGGCTATCATTGGTTTCTCTCCTCATAATGTTGGCCCACACTATATGCACATTACCATGTGAATTTTAAAATTTCATTAAATATTTGAGAATGTTGAAGTTTCATTAAATGTTTCAACATCCATTGTGTAGGCAATGACCAACACATTTTACAATAGAAAAGAAAAGTAAAGTTGCGATGGCTTGCATCTATGCACTGCAATCACAATGTGCCACATGGAGGCAGATTTGAGGTATGTTTAATATTTTAAAAGGTATAAAATAAAGGTTTAAATGCCTTGAATGTTTCCTGCAACATTTCCCTCACCCAAGCAGAAGTTTTAATAACATTTTGTGCATATTTTGGTTTCTTGTGAGGTCGAAAACATCCTAGCAATACTTTACATGACTTTGAACATCATGGTGTTGTATTTGTATCCTTTTTTCATTATTCTAATATGCAATGAACATCTCTTGGAGCTGAAAATGGTGTCTTCTCACGTGCAAGGTTTTCAAGTAGTTTTTTTGTGCCACTTTTAAGTTGCAAATGGTGGTTTTTTCTTTTCAAAAGATTCTTGGACCTTTTCTCAAACATCGGTAGTGGTTTTAGCCATGTTTTAACTATTTTATAAGCACCAATAAGCTGAAATAAGCTATGTAAAGTGCATGAATTGCCTAGCAACCAAATAAACATATGGATTACATTGTCAAATATATTATGAATGGTTTTTTTACTACCAGATGCCTAAATCATGATAAGTCTCAATGATTAGTTGAAGGTAAAATGAAATTGGTAATTACGTAGTAAATGTGAGTGTAATTGGATACATGCCAATTATTTGACAAAAAATCAAACCAAATTAGTTGAAATGAAACCTTCAAAAAGTTAAAATGCATTTTTAAAACCTTGTTTGAATGCTAGTGAGGAGGTTAATTGCATATGGGTAAATAATTTTCACTTACAAAGCAAAGTAGCAGCTAGGTAAGTGGGTTTTGACCTAGAAGTGAAATTTGTTCACTTGTATATGAGAATGGAGTTGGTAAATATGTTTTACAAGAAAGGTAATTTGTTACACAAGATTTAGAAATGAAAAGGGAACAAAAATTTAGTTGCAAAAGAGGAGGTAAAATAAAGTGTAAAGGGGCATCTTTTAAATTCCAACTTGTTGCATATCTAAAGGTTCAACTTGTAACAGGTGTTAGATAGAGATTCAGTCTGAGCTTTCTTTTCTTCTTTATAATGTAATTTTTTCCTCATTTGTGATGATTATAGGATTTTGAAGAAGTTGTAAGGGGTAGGATATTAGTTTTATGCAGGGAAACAAAGAATCATGTTGTGAAAATGTTCTTGTAGTTGCATTGTATATCTTGATTGAAGGATAATGAATACATGCATTTGCATGCTCTCAATGCATCTTGTCTCCAGTATGTAATGAAGTATTTCTTTCAGTAATACAATCAAGTATTGTAAATCTTTCCATGCACATTTGTTGCATTGGATTATTTTTAGGGTTAGTGTTTGATCAAGGAGTAATGTAAATTCCTTCAATGAAAATAATAAAAATATTTTGTTGCAAGTTGGATTGTTAAGTAGAAGTTCCATTGTTAGTTATTAATTGATCTCATTAGCATAAGGTGTTAATAATTGAGTGATCATCAAGATATATTTAGAATGTGGTGAAGGATGTGTACATCTATTGTGACTTTGTAGCCTTGGATAGGCACTAGTTTATTTTGAATAGTTTTCCTTCAAACTCAAAAACAAACTTCAAATATGAAACCAAGATTTACTCTCTTGAATATTTATTCCTAATTATTTGCATACTTCATCCCTCAATTTCAAAGACAAGGATAGTTCCTTCCATTTTACAAATACATAAACCCTTGTTATTTGTATGAATTTTATGTGCTGGGTGCTAAAATAGAACCCTATTTCATATTCATATTCAACACCATACAAGGAGATCTACCTAGGTTTTGCAGAGCCTAAAGTGTAGGGGAGAAAAGTGTGAGATCATTCTCCCATTTTTTTTTCCAAATCTCTCTTTGAATATGAGCATGTACAACATGGCACACTTTTAGGGTTCAATGTTATGTAGATTTGGGAACCAACACTTGAGAGTGGAGAATTCTATCCTAGTGGCACAAATGTAGGGCATGTCCCTTGAGCAACAAGGAGAAACCACTTCAGAAAAAACTATATGTTCTTGAATGAAGGGAGAAAATGTAGTGTTTTCCAATAAGGTATCAACGTCAAAATCCCCTCAGGTTCAGTAAGATTATTATACCCAGTCCATAAGGAGGTTGACCAAAGAGCATGTACCTATCATGTCACAACCTAAGCTTATCCCTAAGAAGACCCAAAATCATTGTTAGCAACTCTAATGCCCCAAAAGAAGAGTGAGGTGATAGCGAGTAAAGAAAAAGAGCCAAAGGCCTTCATACATGGCCACTCAATATGGTTGAGCGGTTGAGGAAAAACCTAACCCATGTCTCTTTGTGGGATATTTTGGCCATCCTAGAGAAAAAATCCTTATTGCGAGAAGCTTTGGGAGAGGAAATAAGATTGTCATATGCTAGTGTAGCCCTAAAATGTAATTAAGAGAAAGGAAAAGAGCCAACTAAAGATTCACAAGCCTTAAGAGCCATGAATTTCATGAACACAAAAGAAAAGGTGACAAAGGAGGAGGTAAGTAAGAGAAAACCTACCCCATTCTTCTTGACCCTCATCATAGGGGATACGCTACTACATAAATCTATGATTGAATCTGGTGCCAGCATTGTAGTTATGCCTAAGTTGATTGTAGATTCATTAAAACTAGAATATGAAACAATTAATAAAGGAATCATGCAATTAGATGGAAAAATGGTTTAGGTCATAGGTCTAATCAAAAGCCTCCCCCTAACCATATATTCATGTTAGAATTACAACAACCCAAGAGGTGGTAGTAATAGATATCCCTCCCATTTTTGGACTATGTCTATCTAGATATTTCACTACTAAGATTGGAGGATATTTATCTTTGAATTGGTCCCATCTAATCCTAAGGACTAAGTATGGTGCTAAGATAAAAAATTTATTAGATCCCTTACACTCAAAACACATAGAAAATGATTTTGTGATGATCTTTGAGGCCACACACATCATTTAAAAAAAATGAAATGTATTGTGTGGAGATGTTGGAAGGAAAATAAGCTACTAGAGATATAAGTCCTTATAAATGAATTCATGAAGAGTGACCCATTTGGAAATTATGATGTTATTGGCCTCAACACATATGTGATCTATGATGAAGATCAAGTCATCCCTTAGGTGAATAAGAATCAAGGAAGCCAACCTCAAAGCTTAAGTGATTAATTGGGCCTGTGGACTTTGAACTTTGATGGTGTGAGATGTAAGGTTAGCTTAGGAGTTGGTATCTACCTATTATCCCCTGTCGGGGAAAATATTCTCATAGATGTATGTTTTCAATTCACCTATATAAATAATGAAGTCAAGTATGAAGGACTAGTCTGAGGTTTGAGTCTCATAGATTGGATGGGAATCAAAAGGCTAAGGTTCTTTGTAGACTCAAAGTTAGTGATCAGAGGGACATCAACTACAAAAAATGTGTGGATGTGATCCTACCACCATAGGGTGTGGTACCTAATTGAAGGACTTGAAGCCTTCAATACCCAAGTGATTTTGAGATTTCATAATGTTGTAGCAAATAAAATGGCAATGGTCGGCTCTCAATTTGACCCAGTGATAGACCTACTATCAAACAAGCATGCAGTGTGGGTGATCATAAGATTTATTATTCCTGACAATGATCAAAACTAGCAAGTATTTGAGAGTGATGCTTAGATCACCAGGTTCATTCAACATTTTGGTGAATTTGCGGAACAACTACAAACTAAAATTGAAGAGGCTTATGAAGACTAGATTATCCATCTTAGAACCAACAAGATTTTGAAGGGTTTAATCACTCTAGAAAATATTTTTGATTTTGATGATGCCAAAAATGAAAAAGTAAATTTTGTTGCAAGAAAGGGAAATTACTCTGATCTAGATGTCAGAGGTGATAGGAAGCTGAAAGTCAGCAAAGATGTTCCTCAAAGGGATAAAGAAGGGATAATATCTTTTTGTAATGAATATGATAAATTCATAGCATGGAATTATGATGACTTGAAAGGCTATGATCCCAGTATTATCCAACATGCTATAGACCTGATGGAATGGGCTAAACCCATTCGAAAAAAGTAAAGGCTAATCAATCTAAAAATAGAGTCTCTCATGTCACAAGAATTGAGGAATTTAATAGAGTCTAGGATCATATATCCAATAAAGCATTCTACTTGGGTATCTAATTTGGTCCATGTTCAAAAGAAGAATGGTGAAATTAGGCTCTATTTGGATTTTAGAGATCTGAAAAAAGCATCTCTAAAAGATCACTATCCTCTTCCTTCCATGGAGTAGATTTTTAAAACTATGGTAGGATAAAAAATGCTTTCCTTACTAGATGGTTTTTCTGGATACAATCAAGTAAGGGCTAACATAGAGGGCCAACACAAAAATACTTTAACTGCTAAGTGGGGAACATTTTCATACTCCAATATGCCTTTAGGTCTTTCAAATGCGGGAGCCACTTTTCAGCAAGCAATGGATATCACTTTCAAGAACATGATCAATTTGATCATCCTTATATATCTTAATGATCTGAAAGTATTATCCAAGTCTAAGGAGGATCGTCTCGACCATTTAGAGAAGGTTTTCTAGAGGTGCCAAGAATTTGGGGTATTTTTGAACCCTGAGAAATGTTGAAATGCACAAGACAACTGAGAGGGGTGGTGAATCAATTGTATCAAATTCTTTCCTTCTTAACTTAATCAATTCCACATTATCTTCAATCTATTATTAAGTGTGAACATGAAAATGCAAATAAACTAGAGACACCAAATTTACGTGGAAAACCTAATGAGGGAAAAACCACGATGAGGATTAACTCACAATATAGTATTAATGCAATATTGGATACAAAAAGGCTCACTACCAAAGGGCTCACTACCCAAATACAAAGGCTCACTACCCAGATCAAGGGCTCACTACCTTAGGACTCACTATCTAGAAAGAGAGGCTCATTGCCTACATAAAATACAAAGAAATAAATAATGATTCACCACTAGGAGTTCCACACACTTCACAACTTGATCAAAATATTATAAATACAATGAAGTACTGTTGCCAAAATTCGCTCTTCCACACTCTACTTTTCACACTTGTTCACTTACTCTTCTCTTGCTCAGATCAAATGATGGATGAATATGAAATTCACTACAACTTAACTTGTATTTATACCATCTTCAACCTCAGGAACATTCTCCAAGGTTGGCTATACAATTTCATTTTACAAATTCAAACTAGGTCGGCTACTCAAAATTCTTGTGATGGATAAGAATGTGAGGGGACCAAATACATATTTAATTTAGGACCCAAACAACATCTTGGATCATGCACATGCTTCCTCAAATCGATGCAAAAGCCAAATGTAATGTGTAGACACTAGGTCAGCCAAACCTAATAAAAAAACCAATGAACTTTGAAGTACGCGCATGTTCAACAAGATAAACATACATGGATTGCTCAACACGCTTGACCAATCATTTTACCATATTTGAGAACAACTCAGATACATCCGCAACAAATTCAAAAAACTTCATTTGCAGAGAACACTTCACCAGTTTAATTGGGACAACCAACAAAAACATAAAGACTCCAGAGCAAGTCTTCCAGAGTGCCAAACCACAAGAAATTTTTTTAAAACACAAATATAATCAGAGAGAGTGATCTCCCAAATACGAAATATCTAAGGCCAAATATTAAAATGCTATGGAGCAAAAATATTTCTCCTAGTCACTAACCAGATAATTATGACAAACCAGTTCACACAGTGATGAACATAACTTTTACTCTCCATCAAACCAAAAACTGAAACTCATAATATACAATCCATTTAAGCTTATGAACACACCTATAAATCCACATAGGCATTGGTTTAACACAGAAGAAATGTAGACCACAATATTAGAGCATACTTCAATACAAATTTCATTATTTCTCAAATTTTTTCAAAATCACTTGGCAAAATCCAACTTACTCAACCTATATAGTGTTGACAAGAATGACAACATTAATGACAACACCACCAAAAACATCCATACTTGCAACAATCTCCCCCTTTTTCATTGATGGCAACACATGATGTGAAAAACCATCAAAGATAGCATACGTGATTCTTAGAAGTGACAACCTAACAAGCATAAAAAGTTTCACATGATTCTCTCTCCCACATCCTACATGACTTTCAAAAGTAATAACCTAGCAAGAATACAATTTTCGCATGATTCTCTCTCCCCCTTTGACATTAATGACAAAGGAAATTCTTTCCATACAAAGCTCTGTTCACTCCCCCTAAGGAGTATATACACATCACATACTGCAACAATGCACTTCTCTACTCCCCCTGAGGAGTAGACCTCAATCATCAGTCTAGAACAAAGAAGATCTATGAATCCACTAGACTGATGCACCTCCATGTGCACTTAGTTCAAATAAGGAGGGGCATAAACTCCTAGCTTCCCTCTAAGATACTCAAAATTATCCTTTGGAAGGGATTTAGTGAATATGTCTGCAACTTGTTCTTTGGTAGGTACATATTCAAGTCTAACTTCATTCCTCAATACTTTATCCCTCAAGAAGTGATACTTGATAGATATATGCTTTGTTCTAGAATGCATCATTGGATTCTTTGAAATGTTTATAGAACTTGTATTCTCACAATAGATACAAATAGGTTCATCACTTACCACACCTATGTCCAAAGTTTTCTTCATGCAAAGTACCCGTGTATAGCAGGATGTTTCTGCAATATATTTTTCTTCTGCAGTGGATAAAGAAACTGAATCCTATTTCTTGCTCAACCATGAAACTAATCTTCCTCCAATAAAGAATGCTCCTCCACTTGTACTCTTTTGGTCATATACACATCTAGCCCAATTAGCATCAGTGTAGGCATTTAAAGTGAAATCATTGTCCTTCATATACCATAGTCCATAGTTTGGAGTTCCTTTAAGATATCTGAATATCCTCTTCACAAATTTAACATGTGCTTCCTTTGGTTCTTCTTGAAATATTTCAACTAAACATACTGCATGCATAATGTTAGGTCTAGTAGCAGTAAGATACAAAATTCCACCAATCATGGAACATGCTTTGATCAACTTTAATAGATTCATCATCCTTACTTAACTTGCATCCAGTTACCATAGGAGTATATACCTGTTTAGAGTCATCCATCTCAAAATTCTTTAACAATTCCTTAATATAATTAGATTGTGAAATGAATATCCCTTTGTTAGTTTGATTAACTTGAAGTCCAAGGAAGAAATTTAGTTCACCAATCATAGACATTTCAAATTATTTTTGCATCTCTTTAGCAAACATCTTACACATCCCTTCATTACCACCAAAAATGATGTCATCAACATAGACCAAAACTATCAGTATCTTGTCTCTCTCAACCTTGAAGTAAATATTGTTTTGTGCGGACCCTTTGTTGAATCCTTGCTTAGTTAGGTATCTATCCAATCTAGAATACCAGGCTCTGGGAGCTTGTTTCACTCCATATATTGCTTTCTTTAACTTACAAACCATGTCTGGTTTGTCTAACAATGAAATACCTTTAGGTTGCTCCATATACACTTCTTCTTCCAGTTCTCCATTCAAAAATGTAGATTTGACATCCATCTAATATAATTTGAAGTCTTTATGAGTTGAAAATGCCAAGAACATCTGAATGGATTCCATTCTTGCTACAGGTGCAAAATTTTCTTCAAAATCTATTCCTTCAACCTATGAATATCCTTTACATACAAGTCTTTCTTTATTTCTTACCACTTCACCATCTTCATTCAATTTTTTTTTGAATACCCATTTAGAACCAATTACATTCTTGTTTGCAGGTCTAGGGACTAGTTCCCATGTCTCATTTTTCTCTATCTAATGTAGTTCCTCTTTCATTGCTCCAAACCAACTCTCATCATCACATGCTTCATTCACAATCATAGGTTCTATTTTAGAAAGTAAACAAAATTTTACCTCAACCACTTTGCTTCTTGTCTCCACTACTTCACTTTTGTCTCCAATTATCTACTCCTCCAGATGATTTTTCTGAACATATTTAGGAGTCTTGGGTGCAAGTTCTAGATTTTCTTCTTCTTCTTCTTCACTTTGTTCTTTCTCTTCCTTTTCTTCTTCTTGTATTTTCACACAAATAGGCTCATTAGGTTCAACTTTAGTTATTTCCGCTGGTCTATACATAGCTTCATCAACCTTCACATTAGTAGTTTCAATAATTTTTCTCAATCTCTTATTAAAACATCTGTAAGCCTTATTGTTATTTGAATATCCAAGGAAAATTCCTTCATCACATCTAGCATCAAATTTTCCAATATTTTTTTCATCTCTTCTAATATAACATCTACTTCCAAATACATTAAAGTATTTCATAGTAGGAGTCTTACCAGTCCATAACTCATAAGGAGTCTTAGTGATGTTACCTCTGACTTGAACTCTGTTAAGAATGTAAATGACAGTGTGAATGGATCATCTCCAATACACATCAGGAACATTGTCTTCTTTCATCACCATTCTGGTAGCCTCTTGCACAGTCTGGTTCTTCCTTTCTACAACTCCATTTCGCTACAGGGTTCTAGGAGCATAATAGTGTCTTTTAATACAATGTTCTTCACATAATGCATTGAACTCACCGGATGTAAATTCTCCACCTCTATTAGATCTCAAAAATTTTGATTCTCAGGTTTACCTCATTTTCTACTCTTGCCTTAAACACCTTGAGTTTGTTAAGAGCTTGAGACTTCTCTCTAAGAAATGTAACCCATGTCATCCTATAGTAATCATCAATTAAAAGAATAAAGTACCTATCACCATTCAGGCTTCCTATTCTTGTAGGACCACAAAGGTCTGTATGGATTAATTCTAGCATTTCGGTAGATGATTTATCCTTTTCTTTAAAATTATTCCTTGTCTATTTTCCCATCCGACAACTTCTGCAGATTGAATTTGAAGGCTTTATGATTTTAGGTAGATCTCTCACAACTTCTCTAGAACTGATCCTAACCAGATTATCAAAATTCACATGTCCCATCCTCCAGTGCCAGAGCCAACTCTCACTAATCTAGGAAACAAAAAATTGACCATCACCACCTTTGAGTTGATAGATGTTTCCATGAATTCTTGTTCTAGTTGCAACCATAGTACCAGATCCTTTTATGATCTCACAAGTGTTATCCTGAAACACAAGCTTAAAACCTTTGCTGCACATTTTTCCAACACTTAAAAGATTATGCCTTAAACCCTTTACATAATAGACATCATCAGTGTTATGTTTTCCATCAAAGCTAATTGTTCCTTTAGCAACAATCTTAGCACCAAAATCATCTCCAAACATGGCTATACCTCCATCATAATTCTCAAGTTTAGTGAACTTACTATTATCTCCAGTCATATGATTTGAACATCCGTTGTCAATTACCCAAAAGTCTTCATCCTTTTTCGAATAAAAAGTAGTTACCAGAGTACCTTCTGATTCATTCTTACACTCCAGACTGGGTTCTTTTGCACATTTCTTTTCCAAATCTAGAAACAAACATTCATCTTTATCTTCCTCAAGGTCAGATTCATCATCAGAAATTCCTGCATCTTCCTTAACATGATACAACTTATTGAACTTCCTATCTTTCTTATCCTTGTAAGTAATGTTATTATCCTTATTCTTCTTTTGTGTGGCTCTATTAGGACATCTTGATGCATAATGATCAATATTTCCACAACTGAAACACTTAAAAGGAAACTTACCTTTATATTTACCTATACCTTTATTCAATCTCCTTATGAAATTTTCTTCCAAATCTTCTGCTTCATCATCATCATCATCATCTTCTATCTTCATGGCTTTAAAGGTTGTTTTAGTATTCTCCTTGTCTCTTGTAAATTTTCTCATCTCAAATGTAGTCAAGACACCAAATAGATGTTCCTTAGTGAATGTCTTCAGATCATACTATTCTTTAAGTAAAAATACTTTGTCACTATATTTGTTTGGTAAGGTCATCACTTGATATTCTCAATTATGTCTTCATCTTTCATGGTAACACCTTGATTCTTGACTTCAGTTGCTATAGTTTCAACTCTCTGATGATAGCTTGCAATATCTTCTCCATCTTCCATTCTTACTCAAATTTTTTCTTAGCAATTAGTTTCCTCGACAATTTTACTCTCTCATTTCCTTCATAAATATCTTTCAATTTTGTCCACATTTCATTTGCAATAGTTAAAGAAATAGCTTTTGATCTTCTAGTTTTAGATAAAGCACTAAAGATAGCAAACCTTTCTCTTTTGTTCTCTTCAAAAGTTGCAATCTCATCAGCAAAGCAAGGTCCAGTTACTAGAATCACATACTTTGTCTCCACAACTTTCTAGGTATTAAAAATGAGAAAAATTAGATAACTCTTCATCTTCTTTTTCTAGTCGTTGTAATCAACTCCATCAAACATAGGAAGTTGCAACTTGTGCGCCATCTGATCTACCTCAAGTGGTTAATATTTTCACCAAGGAACCAGAGCTCTGATACTAGTTTTTGAAATGCACAAGACAACTGAGAGGGGGGTGAATCAATTGTATCAAATTCTTTCCTTCTTAACTTAATCAATTCCACTTTATCTTCAATTTTTTTATTAAGTGTAAACATGAAAATGAAAATAATAGAAACACAACACTAGAGACACTAGATTTATGTGGAAAATCCAATGAGGGAAAAACCATAGTGAGGATTAACTCACAATATAGTAGTAATGCAATACTGGATAAAAAAGGCTCACTACCCAAATACAAAGGCTTGCTACCTAGATCAAGGGGTCACTGCCTTACGACTCACTGTCCAGAAAGAGAGGCTCATTGCCTACAAAAAATAAAAAGAAATTAAAAATGATCCACCACTAAGAGTTCCACACACTTCGCAACTTGATCAGAAGATTATAAATACAATGAAGTACTATTGCCACAATTAGCTCTTCCACACTCTGATTTTCACACCTTTTCACATACTCTTCTCTTGCTTGGATCGAATGATGGATGAATATGAAATTCACTACAACTTAACTTGTATTTATACCATCTTCAACCTCAAGAACATTCTCCAAGGTTAGGTATACAATTTAATTGTACAAATTCAAACTAGGTCACCTACTCAACATTCCCACGGTGGATAAGAATGTGAGGGGACCAAATACATATTTAATTTAGGACCCAAAAAAAATCTTCGATCACGCACATGCTTCCTCAAGTTGATGCAAAAGCCAAATGTAACGTGTAGACACCTGGTCAGCCAGACCTAATGAAAAAACCAATGAACTTTGAAGTGCATGCATCTTCAACAAGATAAATATATGTGGATTGCTCAAAACACTTCACTAGTCATTTTACCATCTTTGATAACAACTCAGATACATCTACAAAAAGTTTAACAAAATTCATTTGTAGAGAACACTTCACCAGTTCAACTGAGATGATAAAAAAAAAAACAGACTCCAGAGTAGGTCTTCCAGAGTGCTAAACCACAAGAAAATTTGTTAGAACATAGATATAATCAGAAAGAGTGATCTCCCAGATCTGCAAGATCTGAGGCCAACTATCAGAAGATTGTGGAGCCAAAACATTTCTCTGAGTCACTAACCAGATAATTCTGAAAAACCAGTTCACCCATCAGTGAACATAACTTTTACTCTCCATCAAACCAAAAATTGAAACTTGGAATATACAATTCATTTAAACTTATGAACAGACCTATAAATCTGCATAGGCATTGGGTCAACATAGAAGAAATGTGGACCACAATACCAGAGCATACTTCAACACATCTTTCACTATTTCTCAAATTTTCTCAAAAGCACTTGGAAAAATCCAACTTACTCAACCTATATAGTGTTGACATCAATGACAACATTATTGACAACACCACCAAACACATCCATACTTGCAACCATAAATGTGTTTTTGGAGTCCCAAAAGGTAAGCTACTTGGATATGTGGTCTCCAAAGAAGGGATTTCCATCAAATCTGAAAGGGTGAGAGCCATTAAGGAATCGCCCCTACTAGTGAATAAGAAAGGAGTCCAATCTTTCTTAGGAAAAAATAATTTTGATAGTAGATTTATCTCTAACTTTATTGGTTTGGTCAAACCTATCACCCTTATTCTTAATAAGGACTTAGTTTTCAAATGGACCCCCAAGGGTAGAGCTGCATTTGAAAATATTAAAGAAGCAATTTATTCTAGCCCAGTGATTGTTAACCTTGAATTTTCCAAGGACTTCATTATGTATGTCTATGGATGTGATTATAGCATCACAGTGGTGATTACCTAGAAAGGAGAAAGAAAAGGGAGAGCATCCAATTGCCTTCTACTCAAGGACCTTGAGAGGGTACATGACCAAGTATAAATTTATTGAAAAACAGGAATTCGCCATTGTGAATAGTTTTAAGAAGTTTAGACACCTTGTGTTAGGGAGAAAAATAATGGTTTATGTGGCTCATTCTAGTGTAAGGGAATACATCATGGAGGGTGAAATCACCGATAAAAGGGAGAAAAATATCATGGAAATTTTGTAGTATGATATTGAGGTTTGGTATACAAAAGTAATTAGAAGAAGAGGACTATGCACATACTTGGCTAAAGAATTTGAAGCCTCAAGTGAAGAATATTTTTTGGAGAAATTCGTGATTAATCAGTTTGAAGAAAAGTCATGGGTTGTAGATAGAACCCAGTTCATGGAAACTAGTAAATATCTGGAGAACCTCCCTTCTCATAAAAAGTGATTCTATATATTACAAGGTGTTAAGTGTGTGTTATTTGAAGGAGTCCTTTTCAAAAAAACTTTGATGGGTACTCCTCCGATGTGTGGATGGACACCAAGCTAGTAGAATTCTACATGAACTTCACAATAGTCTTGTGGGTGGTCATTTTTCTTCAAAAACAACCACGATGAAGATAATGTGCATGGGATACTATTGGCTAACCTTGTTCATGGATTACCATAGTATGGTGAGGAAATTTTGCAATGCTATTTTTTTTTTAGCAAATGAAAATATTTAGCCATTCCTCTTAATATGATTGTGATCGAGGAGCCTTTTTCTCATTTGGTCTTGGACTTCATTAGAATGATCAATCTGATGTCAAATGTTGGATATAAGTGGATTCTAATAGTGATAAATTACTTCACAAAATGGTTGGAAGCAGTCACACTAAAAGGAGATGCAAATAATGAAATTCTCAACTTCTTGGAGGAGTTGGTAACACATTTTGGTTCTCTGATAACTATTATTTTAGACAATCCAAGAGCTTTCCTCGACTCAAAAGTTTTAAAATTTTCACTAACGAACCATATCTTTCTCAAGACCTCATCGAACTACCATCCACAAGGTAAAGGGCTCATGGAATCCACAAATAAAAATTTGATAAGATTGATCAAGAAGTTTGGGGTAGACCATCAGAGAGACTGGAATAAGCACTTGAGAATAGTGCTTTAAGCTGACTAAAGTAATCCTAAGCAAGTTTTGAATACATCTCCATATGAGTTAGTTTATGGAAAATAAGTTGTGTTGCCAATCTCCAAGAAAATCCTAGGATTAAAATTTATTAAGTATCTAGAGATTGAGGAAGATGGAGCTATGGAGGTGAGATTGGCAATGCTACTTGGTGTCCGGAAAAATTGACAGAAATCTCACAACTCCATGACCAATCAATAGTAGGTGGTCAAAATATGGTTTGATAAGCTTCTGATCCTAGTTTTAGAGAAGGAGATCTTGTCCATATGATGAATGAGCCACTAAGTTGTGTTAGCACACTAAATTTGATTTCTTGTGGAAATGCCCTTTTTGCATTATTAATTACAAAGAGAGAAATGCATTTGAACTCAAAGTTTTTGAGGGAAATTCTCTCTAGCCAGTGAATGGAATCATTTGAAGCATTTTAATTAATGCTTGGTCTGTTGTGAGGCTTCCTTTGTAAATAAGTTAGTTTTCTTTCTGCATACACTTTCCTTTCAATAAGTGTAGTTCACACATGTTTTTTTTTTCTTTTCACAAGTGTCTTGTTTCCCTTGGCATTCCTTTTGAGTGTATCTTGATAAATTTACCTCAATGTCCATTAGTGGTGAGTTTTAATTATGACAAAAAGCAGTCAGTTGGCTTTTTATTTGACACACTAGCCAAAAGTTCCCAAAAATATGGTCCATCAAGTTTTTTGTACTTCTTTCCATTATGGATGCAATATTCAAGGGAGAAAATTAAATTTGCATGAATTGACATGATAGGGGTTGATATATAATGTAGAAGCATCCAGTGGTGTAGGGAAATATTGCATCACCCCCAAAAAAATATTTTCTTTATTTTCTTTTGTTGTTTTGAGTCTCATGATGGCACTTAAGGGGTGTAATATAGTTAGAAGTCAAAAATAGTGAAAAACGGTCACTTACTATTTTTAGTAAGTCGACCTAAATGGGCTGGACCTAAAAATTTACTCGAAGGAGCATAGCTAAAAAAAAAATTCGGTCATGAAAGAATCACCTCAATACCCTAAACGATTTCATTTTGAATCTGTAATTCATTTTCTAAAAATAATTCAAAGTGAGTTAATTTATGTTTCACATCTTTTGTGTTGTTATCTATTGTTGTGTTTTGTGAGTTTGGGTGGTGTGGCCCTCATCAAGTGCTATTAGAGTAGGAGTTCCTGAGTTTGTAGACAGATCGTTGAATGTGAGGCGGTTTACACCAAGACTTGTGGTTGTGGGTCTTTGAGAAAAGATGCCTCCATAAAGAAACCGCGGTGGAAGAAATGTTGGGGTAATAGAAGAGGGTTTTAGAGCCCTCTAGAGACAAGTTCAAGCTCTACAGGAGGAGCTACGTAGAGGATCTAATGTAATTCAGATTGATTAGGGCCATTTGCAAGATTGGAAAGAGGTCGAAGATAGAAGTTTCTAATTTCTTTGGAAACCTAAATCTAGACGAGTTGATCAATTAGATCAATGACATGGAAGAATATTTTGAGTATGAGGAAATAGAAGACCCAAATAGGGTCAAATTTGCAAAGGAAAAATTGAAAGGCCCTGCTAGCATATGGTGGAAAGAAAAAGATGATGAAAATAGAAAATAACAAGATGGGATCAGATGGTGGAAAAATTAAAGAGACAATTCATTCTTGGGGACTATGAGTTGGATTTTTTGAAGAAGATGAAAGGGTTGAAACAAGTAGGAAAATATGTTAAGGAGTATATAGAATAATTCCATCGAGTCTTGATTAGAATAGGTCATTTTGAGGCCAACACGAAGAAATTTTTCCATTATATAGATGGGTTGAAGCCAAGCATTCAAGAAGAGCTAAGTTTGGTAAGAATGTCTACCATTGAAGATGCATATTAGTTTTCTTTGAAGGTAGAAGATAAGTATAATAAAAGGTTTGAAAGAAAGCAAAGAGGTGGGAGTTACGGTGGAAGGACTAGTGGACGGTCATATGGAGGTCAAAATGAAGATCAAAAGAAGGGCAAAGGATCAAGTAGTAGCTAGAATGAGAAAGGAGATAACACCTACCATCCTCATGATCAGAATAATGGAGACCAAAGAGGAAGAGGAAGATCTGGATGAGGACAAGAAAGATGAGGCTTTTTTGGAACCTGTTTCTAGTACGAAGAAGGACATAGAGCCTATGAGTGTCCTCAATATCAATGAAGGAAAAATAGAAGACCCGAGGGTAATGCACGAGTTGCACATGTAGATGAAGATGTTGGGTCTTCACATTCTAAGGATGTAGAAAGAGGAGAGGTTCTTGTTACTAGAAGAGCCTTGCTGAATGAGGAGAAAGAACCAACTCAAAAGAAGAATTTGTTTCACACCAAATGTAAGTGTGAAGGTAAAGTTTGAAATGTTATTATTGATGGAGGTAGCACTGATAACCTTGTTTCAAAAGAGATGGTTAGTAAGTTGTGGTTGGAGAGAAGAAGGAATCAAAATCCATATCGGATTGCTTGATTGCAGAAGGACCATAAAGCTTTGATAAATGAACAATGTTTGGTAAGGTTCAAGATTGGAAATTACCATTATGACGTATTATGTGATATTATGCCTATAGATATTTTTCATATGTTGTTAGGTAGACTGTGGTAGTTTGATCGATGAGTAATACATGATGTACATGCCAACACCTATTCTTTGACAAAGTATGGAGTTCGTCATAATTTGAATCCCTTGAAAGAGGAAAAAGAAAATGTATGCAGTAATGCAAGAATTTGTTTGGTTGATGGGAGAAATTTCCTAGAGGGTATGAGGCATGAGCATATATGTTTTTCATTAATCCCTAGAATTGATAAAGAAGATACTATTGAGGTACCTGTAGAGGTTTCATATTTGTTGAATCAGTTTCAAGCTATTATTTTTGATAATGTACCTAAAGGTTTTCCTCCAATAAGAAAGATTAGTCATCAAATGTACCTGATTCCTAGAGCTAGTTTTCCAAATAAGGTAGCTCATCATATGACTCTAGCAAAGAGTGAAGAGTTGAACCGACAAGTGCAAGAGTTGTTGCCGAAGGGATTGATCATAGAGAGTTTGAGTCCATGTGCAGTACCTGGAGTACTAGCACCAAATAATGATGGGGAATGGTAGATGTGTATGGATTCTAGAGCCATCAGCAAGATCACCATCAAGTAAATATTTCCCTTGCCGAGAATGGATGACATTATGGACTACTTGAGTAGAGTTGATTACTTCATGAAGATAGATTTGAAGAGAAAATATCACCAGATCTAGATTAGAGAAGGAGATGAATGTAAGACAACCTTTAAAACCAAGGAGGGCTTGTACGAGTGGTTAGTCATGCCTTTTGGGCTAATCAATGCACCAAGCACATTTATGTGGCTTATGAATGAGGTATTGAAAGAATTTTTAGGAAAATTTGTTATTGTTTATTTGGATGATATTTTGATTTTTAATAAGACATGGGAGGAGCACTTGATGCATATCCAAAGAGGTTTTGAGAAGCTAAGGAAGGAGAAGATGACGATTAATTTGAAGAAATGTAGTTTTGTATTTGGGAATTTTTGTCTTAGTAGACGGTCTTAAAATAGATCCAGAGAAGGTGAGAGATATCATTGAATGTCCTACCCTGAGGAATGTCACAAAGGTAAGATCATTTCATGGTCTAGAAAGTTTTTGCAAAAAGTTTATTAAGAATTTCAGTAGTATTTGTGCACCTCTAATTGAAGAAATGAGAGGGGATAGAAAAGAGTTTAAGTGGACTATAGGAGCAGCCAAATTTTTTGATATGTTGAAGAATAAAGTTACAAAGCAACCTATTTTAGCACTTATAGATTTCAATAAGGTCTTTCAGGTAGATTGTGATGCTAGTGGCACTACCATAGGAGTTATTTTGAGTCAAGATGGTAAGCCTATTGCCAATTTTAGTGAGAAGTTGTGTAGCACCCCTCTGTTTTTCTCATATGTTCAAATAATGTGTTTCTTTGATATGCTTATGTTTTCTGACAATACCTTTACTATGATAGACCATGATACTATGTTATTATTTGATCACTAATTTTGGAGTGATGTTGGTTTTTATATTGTGATGTGATGGTACACTCTTATGATGTTTATTATTATGACATGCTTTTTGATTAGCATAGTTGTTTATTTGAGTTGCCATTGTTATATGATCATATGTAGTTTATTGATGTTTTAGATTCGTCAGTTTGATGTGATATTGTATTGCTGAAGGGAATGGGATTGCATCACTCGCTTGCGAGCACCCTGTGATTCCACGATTCTCTCTTCACAGTGTGATTGTTTGTGATATATATATACATGTTCGACATATGATTTGATTGTAGGATTGTAGGTACAGGACATCAAATCCACCTAGATTCACAGGTGTGAGCGTGTCCATTGCCCAACGGTATTGTTAATTCGGAGATAGTAATTGGGTTCCCTTGTCAAGCCACAACCCTAGTCATAGTGTGTTGTCAGTTTTAGTTGGTCATGCTTTGTTATCATGTTGTCCATTTTTTCCTTGTTGTTTATTTATGTTGCAAGGTATGTTTAAGGGAAATAAATGCTTTTAAGTTTTTATGTGAGTATTTAATTAATCTTGATTATTGTGTTAGAAGATTTGTAATTTAATTTAATTAATTAAATTTAATTTATTTTGTAAAATGATTTAATCTTGAGATTAAATTTATTTTATAAAGTAATTAAATTAATTGGATTAAATTTAAATTAGAAAATACAATGTGTTTTTGAAGTATTAAAAGGCATAAATATCTAGAAAATATCTAGAGGGATTATCTGTGGATTGGTTGAGAAGATATTTGATTTTTGACATGTGTTGGGATATTTTAAACACGGTTGTTGGGAAATTATTTCATGGGGAGAATATTGGATTTAACGAAAAGAGGAAAGAGGTTACTTCATGGAAGAGGAGAAAATATTTTTGGAGAGGCTATTAAAAATGAAAATTGGTTGTTGAATCTAGGGGTTGAAAAATTAGGGGAAGGATAATCTCGAGAAAAAAAAAACTGACTTTGGCTTTGTTTTGCTCTTCCTGGAAAAGTGATTATTTGGGGAAGAAGCTTGTTTTTTTGGTTGGAAGAAGCATTGGTTAATTGGAAGAAGTTATACTCCAATCTTCATTTCCTCAAGCATCTCGAATCAAGTTCCTAAATTGTTTTCTTTAATTTCAATTTGGAAAAGTTATTAGAGTAAATTGTTGTTATGGAAAAGATTTCCTATAAAGGAAATTTGTTATTTGTTTAGAAGCTTTATTTTATTTTGTAAAATTCTAAATATTTTCGTATTTGGAATTTACCGTAAGAGCTTCTATAGAAAATGTTTTAAGTTTTTTATTTGTTTTGAAATTTGAAAATTTGTTGGAAATATTTGAAAACTTTCGTAGGAATTATTTTTAAACTGTAGAAATTCCTAGAAGAAAATAGTAGAAGTTTTGGAAAATTCCATTGATTTGGATTTAAATCTTCCTGTAGAAATATTTGGTTGTATTGGAAAAGTTCTTCTATAGAAGGTTGTTATTTTTCTTCCAATCTGTCTATTTGGTTAGGGGAAATTAAAAACCTCTCGTTAAAAATTGAAAGCATTCTTCTGTAGAAAGTGTTTATGTACAATTTGCTTCTCTAATACTTCTAGTAGAAATTTTGTGAAAATAAAATGTTCATCTGAAATGGGAAAGTTGATTTATTTATATCTATCTAGATGCATATTGATATATATAATAATATATATATACATATATATGTATCAACATGAATTTTCACCCCTAACGCAAATTCCCTTGTGACCCTTAACACTTGATAAAATCAAAATCCGAGGTTTAATTCCACTTAAGTCCACTCCATGCATTCCACATGGTGCCTAGTTTGCGTGTCAATTGGGGAATTTTTGTCAGGGATGCCCGCACGATGTGCGGACGTCTGCGCGGCATGCTTATGTCCCTAGCAGATCCCTATGGCTAGAGACTGCAGAGGCATTACATTTTTGATTGGAAGTCGAAGAGTAACGTCCCTCTTCGGTTGGCTAACCTGAAGATGGTCATTTTTTATCCATCTCTTCATAATCTCCACTCTTCCATCCATAGCATTTTGGAAGCAAAAGTTTGAGAGAAGTTTTGCAAGATCGTTTGAGATTTTTTCTCCACCATTTGCATTCATTTCCAAGATTTGTAGCAGCACCATTCACTCCATTGCAGCAATCCACTACATCGTCACTCCAACAGGGTGAGCACATGAAAGACACCGTGGCAATAGAGGCATGAGTCCCTCTTGTTCAATCCTCCATGAGCCTTGAGTGCTTTGGACGGAGGTGGTAAGCTCCTACAATATCTCCTTTTGCTTTCAATTGAGTAAGCACATACTACTTGTAGTGTTTTTGTGTTGATGTAGCTTGTAATTTCTTTTCTTTATCATTTATCTCTACTATTCCAAACTTGGCTATTTGTGGAGGTGGAAAAACCAAGATAGGGGTCTGACTGAGGTAGGCCCCTATATAACCCCAACAATTTCTCCCTTTATTGTGTGTAGGTGGAGAGAACTTGGAGCAAGCTGGTGATTAGAGCATTGTACGAGATCATCTTTGTCACCTTGGTGGTAATACATTTCCTTTATTGTATTCGTATCTATATTTTTCTTTACTTAATCTCGTTTTATCACTTCAAACATCTCTAGACTAGGTTGATAGTCTCCCTTTTGGAGTTAGATTTCTGTCTTTTCGATTCTCTGGCCATATGGATGCCAATGCACCGTGCTTGCATCCTATAACTATGCTTTTTTCCTAAGATAGAGAGCTACCTGAGACACAAATCTGACTCTAAAGGATGAATCATCTAGTCTCCTTCCAACATTCGTGATTACAGAGTGATTGAAGGATGCATAATCCTTATCATTCTCATCCTTTTCATCCTAATTTCCCCTTAAACTGAGGTGGATTAGGGCAATGTGTCTGCTCTTGGCCTTTCGTGACTTGGGGCCTTGTAGTGGGTGGTCCCCCTCTCTCACATTTTTGGTGAACCCGACGTGAACCAACGTTTATCCATTTGTCAAAGTCCTAAATTTTTTCTCATATACCTCTTGGTCACTGTACCATGGTGTGTTGTGAAATTTTATGAGCTTCATGACCCAGTCTACAACCTCTGGGCATATTGTTAGAAGAAGTTTGTGATACCTTCCGATGGACAAGATGAAGGTCTCCTCTAACTTCACTACCTACCTTTTCTTCGAGTCTTCGATTGGCCTATCTATGCAGGAGCAGGAATCATGAGGAAAACTTAGGTTTCTTGACAAAACCAATCGCATCCCTACTCCTCTTGCGTCACCAACCTCTTCATCCATACACGAGCATGATTCCATCTGTGTCCCTTCTGAGTATGTTTTTAGTCTCGATAAGGGGTTAGGTGCATTGGAAAATCACCTGGAAGGCAACCCAAAGTTGGCTAGGGTTGGTAAGGTGATCGAAGAGATAAGATACATGGTTGAAAAAGACCAGATAGGTGTAGAACTCTTGGCTAGTCTTGCTAGTCTAGCCGAAGCATGTGCCCCCTTGAGTCTTGGTCGCATGATACAAGGTGGCCTCTTCAAGGAACCTAAGAGGTAGCTGGAGATGTTGATGCATCCTACATCCATGTACATGGCTGACATGATCCCCTCGGTCAATATACCCTCTACTTCTGAAAGTTTGGATACTGTTAAAGTAAAAAAAAATCCTTTGGGTTTCCACTTCACCGCTTCCATCACCTCTGGTGGTAGAGGATTTGGCAGAATGATAGGCAGAGGCTTTGGCGATGGGAACTTTGGAAGTGGAGGCGGATGAGGCAGGGGTGATGCCGATGGAAGTCACGGTGGTGGCTTCAGCTCTAGCGGCGGCTCCGGTAGAAGTCACACTGGTGGTGGCAGCATTGGTGGTGGCTTTGGCGGTGGTCACGGTGGTGGCGTTGGCAGAGGTCACACCGGTGGTGACAGTATTGGAGGCGGTTCTAGTGGTAGTCATGGTGGTGATGCTAATGGTGGTTCCAGAAGCCCTATGTCTTCTAACGACCCTATTTGGAATACCCTCCTTCAGAATATGGGGCAGATAAAGAACCAGCTGGCGAACCTTTCCCAGGCCTCGGCTCAACCTATCTTTCAACCTTTCTCCTGACACAACCCATTGTCGGTTGCAATTCTGAACACTTCGTTCCTGCTAGGGATGGAGATTCCTAAATTTAAGAAATACGGTGGTAAATGGGACTCACAAACACACGTGTCTACCTTGAACACCCTATACACATATTCTTTCCATCATGATGCATTGATGGCTAAACTCTTTCCCCAGTCCCTCAAAGATACAACACTAGATTGGTAATTTTCTTTGCCTGATAATTCTGTCTTCACATTCAATCAGCTTGTGAACTAGTTCTTGTGACAGTTCCAAGCCAATATCAGACTGAAGATGACCTTCTCAAACCTTGTTCGGTGCAAACAAGGAGACAATGAAAAGGTTACAAACTTTATAATGCACTACCAAGCACTTTTCTCACAAATCTCGTATTCGTTACCCGAATCTGATGTACAAAAGGTCTTCATAGGGAATTTACAGAGACATTGGTAAGATAAGTTCACCCTCATGAAGTATCCCTCTTTCGCACATTTGTGTGTGGCTCTACGAGAATATCAACAAATGGTGGTTCAGTTTGGGGGTCCTCCCTCACACTCCCATTTTGAAGGAAGATCTATCATATCGATCTCGGGAAGAGGTAAAGCTATTGCAAATGTAGTAACTGCTATAGATAAGAATGACCTTAGACACGACAAAAAATTTACAAAGCTATCAGAATCCTATTCTTCCATCTTGCAAAAGTTGGTGAAGGATAAGATCCTTACCTTGCCACCTCCTAAACTAGTTAGAGAACCATACCCTAGTTGGTATGAAGAACACACATATTGTCAGTACCATCAAGTTAACGGACAGGATATTGAATGCTACATGCACTTGCATCATGAGATACATGATCGCATGGAGGATGGTACTATCCATCTTGACAGGAGTAAACACAATACAAATAAATAAATGGAAAAAGCCAATAGTGATTTGTAGATATACATGGACCCATTTTCATCACATTTTGCTAACATAATTATTGATCCTGCTGATTCTACCTTTCACCCAGAGGCGTACGTTAACATGGTTACTGTTACTCCCTCCCCTCATCTTGCGACTAGCTCACCAAATGTAACCTTTACCTTGCAAGACGTTCCAACAAACATCAAACCTTCTCCACTTTATATTCCTGCTCACCTCAATGGCAACATTGTGACAAGGGTTCTAGTTGACCCCACAAGTAGGCTAAATATCATCATGGAGGAGACATTAAACTTAAATTCCCTACAAAGGGAGTTATATGAAAAAACAAAGTTTGTCATCTGCACGGATGATGGAATTTATCTTAAACCCTACGGATCAATAATGATGTCAGTCCTAGTTGGACTTAGGAGTGTAGACACGATCTTCGATGTCATCCTCGAGTCCGACCTATTCAGAGTGAAGCTAGGCATACCTTGGCTAGCTTAAATGAATGGGATTTCCTTCGTGATTAATAAGTGCCTTATGTTTTCCCATGAAGGTGTCATTCATGTAGTACATGACACTAGATATCAGCCTGTGGTGTCCCATGGAGGATATTCATTGGATTGATTTTGGCCCACTCCATTTGGTCCACTCCCACAGAGAACAAATCTACTTTATAAGAACTATGTGAAGTACAAAACTGGAGGCAAGGGACAACCAAAGTTGACCCTTCCCGTGGTAGAGTAGCCAACTGCCTCCTCCTCTTGAAAAGGAAAAGAGAAGCTCGCTCTCTCTCTCAAGCTGATTCATCCACTCCTCTCTCTTGGAAAGAGTACTGGATGAACAAACCTAGGTTCTACCTGCTAATTTCGATGATGCTTCCTTGGTGAAATCCCAAAGTCAGGATATCGGATCTCCCTGATGGGTCCTTAGGACCCTTGTACTATTTGTATGGTAGAAAGAAAAGTTCGTAGAGAGAGTTCGCCCCTCGACCTCTTCTTGTTCCCCCAAATAGGAAAGGATCCACCTCCAAGGTGGTAAAGTCAACTCCTCTTGCCATTTCTGAGCCTGCCCCTCCTCCTTCCATTCAAGAGTTTGCCCTTCCACTGGAGATAGTCATGGAGGACACTCCCATGGCTGAGCAGGATCCTTCTATCCCTTGACAAGTTCCATCTTCCAGTGTGAAGAGCCATAGAACCTTCCTTATGCATGAGCATAGGTTCCGACAAAAGGCTCTCCTAGTCGAGCAAGCCTCCTTACAGAAGAAGGAGGAAGAGAAGACTACATCTCTTGTTGTGTCCTCCTATTTCCCTCCTTCTGCCCTTGAACCTCTTTCGGCTCCTGCTGTGAGCACACATGTGCTCGGAAGGGTGCAAGTGTTTATCACTCCTTTGGTGGAGCCACCCTTTTTGAATTTCATCTCGGATGTCTTGCCTTTCCTGAAGCCCGTGGACATGGTGAACACTTCGGTTGTGTCCATTGTGGTTCTTTCCTCTTCTCCCTCAACCCTCCTTTCATCTGTGGGGAATTTACCTCCTCCGATGAAGAAGAAGGTAGAGCATGGCCCCTCCAACAATGGAGGATGTAAGAAGAGCCCACCTTCTTTGAAAGATGGCCCCAAATTGACTTGTTGTGTCCTAGTAACAAAACCAGTCCCAATTGCCCTTGACTTTGTCACCATTCTTGAGTATCTCAGTGAGCCTAGTGGTGAACCTTGGGTACAAAATCCTCTGTCTACCGAGGTGAATCATGACACTCCTATTAAGTGCATGTTTAACTTAGTGGATAAAGTCCCATAATTGTCAGCGATCTTTGCTAGGTCGTTGACCCTAGACCCACAAGAGCTAAGCGATGAAGACCTTATAGGTCCCTCTACTTTGACCCTTATTGTGGGAGAATTGGAAGCTCCTCCCCTTAACATTACACAATTGCAAGCTCATCTTCCTTCCTTTGAGGATCTAGAGTGGGAAGCCAATGAACTCCTGGTCGACCAATGTTAGGGGGAGACCCTCTTCTTGATCTTTATATTAGATGTGTGTGCATGTCATGACATGGGCTTCCCCCGTGATCGTTCTACATGTGCCTGGATGACCCTATCCACCCCTGTTGCTGCATGGACATAGGCATGGTGTTTGTGTTGTAAATATTCCTCTATATGTTTCATCATTCTTCCATGTTTGCGATTGACTTTGGGTGAATTGGGGACGATGCAAAGCATTGGGAGCATTTAGGAATCCTTCCATGTTGACCCGATTTTTTATTTTTACTTGGTCTTTCATGCATTCTTCCTGATCTGGTTGGGGATTGATGATCTTTCGCTGCTTACCATGGTTACCTACATATATATAAATATAGGTAGATCTGACCCTGTGTAACCAGATCCCCCTATGCCCTCTATGCGTGATCTATTTTTGTTACTTTTCACTTTATCTTTCTCTCATCTTTGCTTGAGTTGTCCCTTTCCTATGTGACAATGCACCTTCTACATTTCTTGGTCTTTATAAAACACATTCATTGCCAAACAAATCTTTTCTTGAAGACCCTTCACACACTTCCTTGTTAGAATGGAATTCTCAACTTGGAACCCTCACAAAACATGTTTCCTTCATCAGGGGTTCGTAAAGAAAGGACTTGTAAATCCTCGTCTGAAGCGGGAATGGTCTTAGTCTTCCCCTCACATGAGCACATCTCCTTCCTTTCAAACTCCTTGATGAAGTTAACATCTTTCAAAAGGATTCCTTGATGGAAAATTGATTTGAAAAAGAAGACATTAAGATTTTTGGACAACGTGTCCCTTGAGTGGACCCCGCCTCTTCACGTCGGGTTCTCGAGGGACCCCTTCGAAAGTTTTCAACAAAGTTCTATGTCATCTAGCTTGGGGACGACTCGACTAGACCGGCTTCACATCTCAATGTCTAGTCTGGGGGTAGCCTAACTAGACCATCTTTGACTCTTCACATCTAGCTTGGGGGCAACCCTACTAGACCCTACCTTTCAAACAACGCGTCCCTTGAGTGGACCCTCCTTCCTTTTGAAGGGTTCTCAAGGGATCCCTTTGAAAGTCTTACAACTTAGTGATGGTCTACATGACTATCCGTTTACTGGCCTGCGTGGCCCTTCCTGATGTGTTCTATCTGCGGGTAAACATTTTGCCATCTTTGGCTCTACGGAGTCTCCTTTTCCCAACTTCCTCCATGTGAGATTTCTTTGGGGATACCTTCCTTGCAAGTCTACGAGGTTGTAAGGTGCTTGTCCTAGTTTCCTTCATGTGAGAGCTCTTGAAGGATACCACCCTTGCAGGACCGTGAACCTATAAGGTACTTTCATGATTTAGCTTTGTAGTTCCACATAACTATGAAATCCTTTCTTGCACTTTCAGGTTCGCCAGACCGTGCTCTGCTTCCTTTTCAGTTTAGATATACATCTCTTACTATGTTATTTCTTCACTACTCTACTTTATCGAAGCAGTCATTAGTACTCATGCTAGCTAAAGTGGGGGAAAAATGTATCAACATGAAT
Organism: Sequoiadendron giganteum; assembly: GCA_007115665.2. NCBI lineage: Eukaryota > Viridiplantae > Streptophyta > Pinopsida > Cupressales > Cupressaceae > Sequoiadendron > Sequoiadendron giganteum. Next base: position 473,200,798 of record CM021106.1, on the reverse strand, counting down.
TTGCACCCCTAAAGAAAATTCCCTTTTGACCCATAACACTTTGGAAAATCAAAAGCAGAGGTTTAATTCCATTTAAGCCCACTCCTTGCATTCCACTTGGCACCTGGTTCGCGTTTTAGTGGGGGCATTTTTGTCGAGGATGCCCGCACGGTGCATGAATGTATGTACGACACACATACGTCCTTGACAAATCCATGATTGGAAGCATAATTTTGAGAGAAGTTTGCAAGATCATTTGAGCAGTTTTCTCCATCAATTGCATTCATTTCCAAGCTTTGTAGCAGCACCATTCACTCCATTGCAGCAATCAACTACTCCATCACTCCAATAGGGTGAGCACAGAACAAACACGATGGAAGAAAAGGCTTGATTCCCTATCGTTCACTCCTCCACGAGCCTTGAGTGCTTTGGATGAAGGTGGTAAGCTCCTACAATCTCTCCTTTTTCTTTTGATTGAGTAAGCACGTACTACTTGTAGTGTTTTTGTGTTGATGTAGCTTGTAATTTCTTTTCTTTATCATTTATCTCTACTATTCGAAAATTGGCTATATGTGGAGGTGGAAACACCCAAATGGGGGTCTAACTAAGGTAGGCCCCTATATAGCCCCAACAATTTCTCCCTTTATTGTGTGCAGGTGGAGAGAACTTGGAGCAAGATGGAGAGAACAACATTTTCCGATATCTTCATCACCTTGGTGGTAATACATTTCCTTTATGGTATTCGTATCTTAATTTCTCTTTACTTAATCTCATTTTATCACTTCAAACATCTCTAGACTAGGTTGATAGTCTCCCTTTTGGAGTTAGATTTCTACCTTTTCGGTTCTCTGGTCATAGGAATGCCAGTGCACCTATGAGACGACAGTGTGCTGCACTGTCATCCTAGAACTACGCTTCCATCATCAAATAGAGAGCCGCCTAAGACACAAATCTGACTCTAAAGGCTGATTCATCTAGTCTCCTTCCAACATTCAGGATTGCAGAGTGATCAAAGGATGCATAATCCTCATCATTCTCATCCTTGTCATCCTAATTTCCCCTTAAACTTAGGTGGGTTAGGGTGCCTTTCTTCTCTTGGCCTTTCGTGACCTGGGGCCTTGTAGTGGGTGGTCCCCCTCTCTCACAATATATAATTGCATGCCTTAGTTTTTTTTGAAAGCCTCTTTTAATTTATTTTAAAAATTGAGATTTTCATCCCGTACGGTGAATTTAGAGTTTCACAGATTTTAGCATGGGAATAAATTTTTCAAAGTTTATATACATTTTTATTGTTTGGGGCACTTGGCTACCCCCAAAGTCTTTTCCCCCAAGGGGGAGGCAAGCTGTGAGGGGAGCCTGTGCTGCCCTCCCCCCTTAGCTGCACCATATTCAATGGGAGGCTTCGACTACATAATACAGCCTGACACCATTCTTTTAATGCGAACTTCTTTTTGATTTCCATTCGCTTTAAATTTGGATTATATGGGGTTCAATTTTTATAATGTTAAATTGGTAATATAATATATATAATTGTATATATATTTATATGTATATATACATGTATATATATTATATATATTTAAATATATATGAGTTTGTTTTATTTAGGTGCATGCAAATGCACAGTTAGATGATTTAATGATAAGATTTAGAAAAAGGAAAGTGTTTTTTTTTTTAAATAGTTGAAAATTGGGAAGATGATTTAAATAAAGTGGATAATTTTAAAATGAAATGAATTTAAAGAGGAAATTGGATTTTTATATAGATATAATTGGAAAAATGATTTTAGCAATTTTATTTAATTTCCTCTATTGTCTGTAAATAAAATTGCATTGAGTTAGAATTATTTGGGCAATGTATTATTGCACCTCTTGCATTGGAAATTGGATTTAGGAAAATCCTATTGATAGGTTTTTCATTAATTTCCTGAATTGTTAATTTGTTATGATTTCTTTTGTTTCATGTTGTTGGGGAAATTGGTTAGTTGAGTATATAAGTCTTCAAGATAATGTTGTTTTCATGAGGGGGTTGTTGTGATTTGTGGTTTAGACCTTTGTTTTCTAGTTTGGGTAGTGCATGTGGTGGTAATTTTGTTAAACACCCGGCTATTACAAACGGGATGTGTTGACTCTTATATTTTGGATTGGGATTAATTATCCATTGTGTGCACTATTTTTACCCTTGGGTTATGGATTAATCCACAAGTTATCAGTGGGAGAGTGTGTCTCGATGGGGGACAGGGTCTAGGAAGATCTACTGGGGTAACCCATGTTACTTTTTTAGGATGCTCCTATGACAACAAATTGTATGGTATAGTTGGTGTACTTGATTATTTTACTCTGTAAGCAATGTAACCACTTATGATAAGTATTGTACTTGTTTAAGTTTAGTCTTGTGATTGCCTGTGTCTAGAGGTTGTATGTTTTTCCTAGGAAGCTCTTTTACTATCTCCTAGCATGGGGGGTGGGCCTTTGGGTACCACTTGGTTGGGTGGAACGTGTACCTTTCACCATTGGGTTCCCACTTTATGTTCATGATGGCGGGGTTTTCTAGATTGGGAGCTCGCATGTTCCAGTTATTTGTACCATCTCTTGTAGATTGTTGTATCAGTTGGATTCTTTTGTATAAGTACTACTCCTCATTTGTGTTCGAGGAGGACTCTTGGATAATTGTAATTGTAACATTATTGTATGATCTACCTCATTTTGGAAATGAGTGTTGTAAATATTATTTGGAATGAATGCAATCTATGGAGATTTCATGTACTTTTATCTTATGTGATGTATTTAATTCTTGGATGTATGATCTTTAATTCATGAGTAATAATTTATCTACTATTAATGAGTTATTGTTTTATGTTATCGGATTCATTTGTAAGCTTGGTCACGTAACCTAGAGGATGTATGCATTAGTTGCAGTTTGCATGTTATTAATTACACTTTAAAAAAATAAAATTTTTATGCTTTTTTTGTAGTTGCATCTTCCTCTAGGGTTGCGTGGCGGGGTGTTACAAGTTGAATGGTGCTAAGAAGAAAGATTATGTCTATGATCAGGAGTTTTATGCTATAGTTCAAGATTTGAAGAAATGGAGACACTATTTGTTGCCAAAAAAAATTGTTTTATATACTGATCACCAGGCTTTGAAGTATCTCAATAGTCAAGGAAAGTTAAATCAAAGGCACATAAAATGGATTGAGTTTTTTTAGAATTATAGTTTTGTTTTGAAGCACAAGAGTGGAAGGTCAAACAAAGTTGCAGATGCCTTAAGTAGAAGGAAAAATTTATTGATAGAGATGAATATAGAGGTTTTTGGGTTCAATGAGCTTAAGAGTTTGTATCCTGAAGATCCAAACTTTGCAAAAGCTTGGAAACCTTGTTTGGAACATGTTACATTGGATAGGACAAGATGGAATGTTGTTTAGAGGAAGCCAATTGTGCATTCCAAGGAGTTCTATGAGAGAGAATCTAATCAAGGAGAAGCATAGTGGAGAATTGGTTGGACATTTCAGTTGAGATAAGACCATTGCACTTGTTAGTGAAAATTATTACTGGCCACAATTACAACAGGATGTGAAGAATTTTGTACAAAGTTGTAGAGTATGTTAGATCGTGAAAGCAACAAGTCAGAATATCGGGTTGTACTAGCCATTACTTGTACCTGAGAAGCCATGGGAGGATATTAGCATAGATTTTGTTTTTGGCCTAACCAAGACACAGAGAGGGGATGATTCCATATCTATGGTGGTGGATAGATTTTCAAAGATGACACATTTCATTATGTGTCATAAGACCAGTGATGTTGCTCATGTTGCTGAATTATTTTTCTCCTAGGTGGTGAGACTACATGGTCTACCAAAGAGTATAGTTTTAGACAAAGATACCAAATTTGTTGGCTATTTTTGGAGGACATTATAGAAGAAGTTGAAGATAGATTTGAAGTTCAGTTCTACAAACCATCCATAGACTAATAAACAAATGAATGCGGTGAATAGGAGTTTAAGTAACCTGCTAAGATGATTAGTAGGAGATAAGCCCAAGGGATGTGATTTGATTATACCACAAGTAGAATTTTCTTACAAAAAATTTGTCAAGAGGAGCACTGGTAAATTCCCATTCTAGATTGTGTATGGGAGTAGTCCAAGAACTGCTTATGAAATAAGAAATATGGATAAGGGGGAGAAAAGTAGTGTTGAGGCTAAAATTTTGCTGAGCACCTGAAGAATTTGTATGGAGAAGTGAAGAAACATATCAATAAGATGAACTCACAATATAAGATCAAGGAAGATTAGAAAAGGAGGTATAAGGAATTATAGGTAGGAGAAAAATTCATGGTTCATTTGTGAAAGGAGAGGTTTCTAGTTGGTACATACAAGTTAAAGATGAAGAAGTTTGGACCATGCAAGATCCTAAAGAAGCATGATTCAAGAAATACATATGAGGTAGAGTTGCTTGATGAAATTCATATTTCACTTGTCTTTAACATTTCAAATTTAACAGAATATCATGGAGGAATTGATGAAGAAATAATAGAAGCATAGTGGAATATCCCAACACCTACTATAGAAAAGGAGGAAATAGAAGAAATTTTGGATAGTCATGTGGGTAGAAGCACAAGAAATATGAAATATACAAAGTAATTGGTGAAGTGGAGAGGAAGGCCTATTGAAGATTCATCATGGTTGTCTGAGGCTAAGGTTAACCATCTTGGTTTCCCTCTAACTCTTGAGAAGTGACATGATCACTTTTTATATTACCTTGGGTGACTGATGTAGGAACATCTAGCAGTGTAGGACAATCTTGGATCACCCAAAAAAAATGTTTTCTTTATTTTCTTTTGTTGTTTGAGTCCCATGATGGCACTTAAGGGGTGTAAGATAGTCAAAAGTCAAAAAGAGAAAAATGGTCACTTACAATTTTTAGTAAGTCGCCCTAAACGAGCTTGTATGGACCTAAAAATTTACTCAAAGGAGCAGAGTTGAAAAAAATTTCTTGTCGTGAAAGAATCACCTCAATACCTTGAATGGTTTGGGATAAATTAATGTTTCTATCCTGAGAAATTTCTCCAATGCAACTTCAAATTCAAATATAAGACTTTAGAGGCCCCAAATCAATTCAAAAAGTGGACGAATCGACCTATGGTGGATTCATATGTTGTAGATCTCTTTGAGAGATTTCCAACAATATGCAATGATAGAAAATTAGACACTTGGATCAAAAGTTATGGCCCCATGAAGTTGTCCCTCTAAAAAGTGAATTTCATTAAAATTTATTCCTAGGCCAAAAATCTAACGACAAGACTTTTGGTGCAAAAAGAAAGGGGAAGCTAAAATATCTAGAAAATTCTAGGGCAGTTATTGGGTGAAATAAAAAGGGATAAGTGGGGTTTATAGAAGGTGGCCCCATTAGTGTAAATTATGGCTCCGAGTAAAATATTATTTTTCAAAGTTGATTTTGTTGTAATGAATCAAGCTCGTGAGGCTGTAGCATGTAATTTTGAATTTGTAATTTCACTTTCTGAAAAATAATTGAAAGTGAGCTAATTTTTGTTTCACATCTTTTGTGTTGGTATCTATTGTTGTGTTTTGTGGGTTTGGGCAGTGTGGCCCTCATCAATATATTGTTGTTTTGGAAATATTCTCTCCATAACAAATTAAAAGAAATAGTCAAAGGTTGGCAAAGAAGTGTTTCCAAAGCCTTGAGGAGAACCTAAAATAAATGTCATTTCTAGAAAGTCACCAGAGTTTTTCCAAACAATGTGGTGAATTAGCAATTGGAGAAAGCATTAGCCATGGACCCTGAGGAATCAACTTTTTAGCATTGGTCAAGGAAAGGTAGTGAGGCAAGAATTGTTCCTTGACTGCAGGTCATACGCTTTGACTGGGCTATACTAGAGAGAAAAAAGATGCCCAATATAAGAACTATGACAAAGGGGAGATTCTTAATGAGTGTTAAATTTTGTAGATGAAATCTATGAGCCTAAATTGAATAGAAATCCTAGAGGCCTCTGAGAAGTTGCACACACTAGAATGGTTCAAACAGAAAAGAAAGGGATTTTGACTCCCTCAGATTTAATACACAGGCTTCAATGTTGCCTAAATACATGGTTCCATTAGTGCACCCCTACCTAGAATTGGTGGATAAATGTGCCCACAAATATGACCCAAATAGAAAAACCATGGCAATTAAGAATCTTAAGCTCATAGTTAGTGCCACAATGATCTGAGACATGTTGTAAATTCCCCATGATCCTATTGTAGAAGTATATTGACTGAAAGGAATGGAAAGGTTCTAGTAAAAAAGAAACAACCAACTCAAGTTTCTCAATTTTGAGCTTGGAAGAGACTGAATTGAAACCTAGATGCCTAAATTTCCACTCATCCTCAAGGAATTCCATTGAGACATGCATGATGCACTCTCCATGCTTGCCTTTATTTTTGGCCATGATAAAGATTAAAATTTTCATGAATTCTAGGTAGGGGTAGCCTTCCTCTTAAGGAAGTTGAGTGGTTTCAGGATAGATTTTGTGAATGTGATTGTAGAAAACATGCACCAACATTTGGTGAAATATAAGAATGAACAAAGATTCAAGTACTCTTCTTTCTTGGCACATCTTTTTCTTTACCAAAATTCATATTTTTTAGTCCACAAATGGCTTTGGAAATTATTGACTCCTCCAAGGTCCCCAACAAGATCCCTATATCTACATGGACCCATCTCCTATTGGTCAAACATGATTATTATAATTTTTTTGGGTCATTTGTGACTCCTTCCCTAATGGAACTAAGCACCGAGAAGATTAATTTCCAGATCACAAACAACTAGATGAGTTGGTTGAAAAACCAGAGACCTCCTTATGATTGGTTCTTTGGTTTTCATTTCTCTTTGATCCAAGTGCATGGATTCAAGGGGGAACCATTTAGGTTCCCCACATATTTGACAAAAAAACCTTGGATTTTGAAATTGGCCTAACAACTATGTATCGTTGACTTGGAGTACATACCTGGCTAGAAGAAAAAGGTCATCTATGAAATCCCTTTCATAAAGGACAAGATGTCAGTAAATAAGAGGCAAACAACACATCTTCTCACCATGAAGCTTGTAGAACTAGGGTTAGATATAATCTATGATCAATGGAGCTATGACCCTGACGAGTGTATGGTAGACTTGAAAGTAACCCAACAAATAATCCATGAATCACACCCATTTTGGGAGGTTCACACATCTCCAAAAAAAGAGGGGTCATTAGTTTATATTGATTTGGAGAGAGTTACAAGACCAAAGAATCCCCCATGTATTTCTTTTTATTGGCCTAAGATTTTTTTTGATTTGTTTGTTAAAATACTTGAGGCACTTTGCCTCAAACTCAATGATGAGGGTTGTAGAAGTGAGAAAATCATAGATTTCTAGGTGTACAACCAAGAAAATTATCTTACAAATTCAAGGTATGATGAAGTCCCTATTGATGGAAAATTTGAAAAATATCGGGATGACTCACATAGAGGGCCATCCTCATTGATTGATACAAGCTGTGCACCTAAAGAGGTTTCAAAAAAAAAAATTGGAAGAAAAACAAAAGGGTGCCCTACCAGCACAATCAGAGATGAGTTAAAATGTTGTGAGGTATAGGAGCACACCCATTTTAATTCATTTGGGATCTTTGAATCCCTAGAAAGCTCAAATATTTTCTATTTTAGCAAAAGAAGGGTCCTCTTTGGGTACCTCATCTCAACTTGCAAAAATAAGAAGGCAAAGGTATCCCAACCACATCCAATAGTTTGATGAGGAGGAGCAAGTGACTATGACCACACCACAAGCTCCAGTGGTTTTGACCATGTAGGTATGCTTCTCTTAGCCCTTGTTATCTTTTAAGTCATTGGTGAGCCCCCCTATCATGGTAGTTCCTATTGGATTTCAAACTTTAGTTGTTGCGACTCCACCATTTCACAACCTCTAGTTTCCTCTTTTATTTCCATACATGCTTCTGCATCAATCCTTTTATTTTCATCATTAACCACATTGGCCACATAGGTTGTCACACATTTTCCACCTCCCTTTTCCTTCCACACTTCATAACACATTCCTCACTTTTCTCTATCCATCTTAAGTTTCCCGTCATGTGCTCCATAGGGGGCACAAGAAATCATTTCCTAGGTTATAATTCCATTCGGCCCCTCTCGACACCTCTTTTGTAGGAAAATATATCCCATATCATACCAGTTACTACTAGAATATTGATGCCACTCTAAAGGCTCGAGAGGAAAGATCCCTGAAAAGGAAGAGGAAGGACAACTTAAATCTTTCCACCCCAAGAATTGAATCTATTCTTGATCTTGATCACCAAACACTAATGGTAGCTCACAAGATACCCTAGGTATTTAAATTCAAGGGGAGATGCAACCAAATGATTATGAGATCCATGTAGCTGGATTGAATTTGAATCACGTCTATCCCTAGGACAAAATTGAACTCATGGAGGAGACACAAAAAGTGGTGTCCACTAATTTTCTCAAGACCAAAAAACAAATGGATAAGAAAAACTAGGAACTCATCTGGTAAAGGCCACAGTGGAAGTTTTGACTACTAGTTTCAAAGATAAATAAAATGAAATTACGAGGCTGCACAAGGATATGCAAACAAGAGCCACCAAGGAGGCCTTCTAGGCCAAACAAGTTGAAAATACAAAAATCTAGGAGGAGTTAGTTGAAACCTATGCCTAATTTCAATAGGTAGAGGAAGAGAAGGTGTTAGTGGCATCCAAATTTAAAAAAGAATTGGATGATGGGAAGGGTGTGGCTAATAGTGCCATGAAGCAACTAAAAAAATAATAGACTAAGAAGGCTAAGCTCCAAGAGGAGATAGTAGAAGCTCGGGCTCAATTTCAAAGGGTTGAGGAGGAAAAGTATTTGGGTACATCTAATTTTTGATAGGAATTAGAAAAAAAATTGAAAACGTAGAATATAGAACTCTTCGATGCTTTGAACTAGCAAAAACACCTCCAATAGGAAGTTTAAAGAAAAGATGAACAACTCCAGCAATTGAAAGATGATTTATCTTGCAGCTCATAGCATATCAACATTATTCCCATGATCCAACAATTGTATACATCACCTTGGAAAAGAATCAAATAATCTACTTCTTTGAAACCCACACTCAGGTTTATTGCAGATTCCCAAAAGGTGAGTGCAAAAATTAGTATTGTGGTGGACTACATGTCCTCATTTGTTACCCCAAAAGTCACAAATGCTCAACTATTGATTCAAAAATTATGTGATGCAACTGATGATGCCTTGAATGCTATAGGAGTGAGCAATAGAGGATTTCTAGCAAAAAAGACTAATGAGGTACTTAGCTACCACAAAGCTATCCTTAAGTGTAAAGCATGTTTAGATGCTTTGGATCAAAAAATTATGTATGAAAGAGAACATCAAGTAGATGGTTCATTAGGTTTTCCCTCCCTTTTCCCTTTGAATTCTAGTGTCACAATCGAGGAGTAGATGAAACAAATGTTGAAAGAAAATTAGTAGGATTAGGCCACTTTTCAAGGACTTGATCAATACTGAGCATCGCTAAAGTAGAAGTCTTGCAACCACTTGCCCAACTGGAATATCACATGAAGGTCATTACATAGGATGTGAAAAATTTCTCTTTTAGAGAAATTATTTATTTGGATAAAGTTTCCATAGAACTAAAGAAGAAGGTGTAGCCATCTGACTAAGAGTGGGTGTCTATGCAATAAACTCTCCAAAAGCTATAGAAGCAATTTTTTCCTCCTTTTTGATTTTTAGGGTTTTTATACATGGAACCAATTATTTTGGGTTCTCACTTCCATAAGTGAAGTTCCCCATGATTTTCCAAAAGCTGTACACTTTGTCTACCACACCCTTATTCTCTAAAGGGTTCTTTCCTAAGGATTTGTTAGAAATAATGCATCCCTTTTCGTGTTGCCATGGTTTTTGCACTCGAGTTAAAATTTATATATGGGGTAATGCCACTTGTCAAGCCTGCACAATCGCTATAAAATTTGGAGACTATGCTTAAGGAAATGCGACAAGACCCCTCATAGAAGCTTGATACACCACCTGAAAGGAGTGAGTGATGTTTTTGTTTGAATGAGTGCTTTCTTTCCCCGAGTACACACGTAAAGCTAGCGTAGCTTAAAGCTGTTTTAAGCATCATGAAAGTATTTGATGTACAATTGGCCAAAACTCTTGATAGTTCCACTATGAACAAATGATAGAGGCTAATGTGTAGTGGGCTTGCATGCATCCTAATTAATGAATGTTCATTACTGGCTCTCATAATGAATCTCATAGACAATTACAAAGGGAGATCATGGAGGAACAAGTGGCATCATTGCCCCATTGAGGGTTTCTCATGATTTCTAGTATGGCCATTTCAGTGGTTTAGATGAGGACATGTTTATAGGTGTGAGAGTGGGGAATATTTTCCATTTCAACGATTTCTATCTTATTAGGGAGGTTTTTAATATTTAAGCCCTATGTGGCATTATTTGGGGGTTCTCTCTTGGTTAGTTTTTAGGATCTTTTAGAGGACTTAGAAGGATAGTTTATTTTTTGTAGTTTCTCAAACCTTGGCATTATTTTTTATGAGAAAGACTAAATGCATAATTTTGTGCTGCATTTCCTCTGTTGTGCACTCTTTTTCTCTATCTAAATATAATTATGCTCTATGTTACCAGTGAGAAATTGTAGTGGTGGATTATTCTATTTTAGCTTTTATGATTTTAGTCATATTAATGAATGTAGAAATTTGAATCATGTTTAGTACTCTTTTGAAATTCTATGGAAATCAATCTAACTGATATTTTATTATGCTGCATCATGTTTTAAATGTTGTAAAATCTTGGCACATCACTTTAGAGTAGATTACTTTTACATGTTTTTCATTTCTTCTCCCTTCCCCTCCATTAACAAAATGAAGAGTTGACTTGTAAATTCCTAGAAGTCATTATGTAGAGTGCATTCTAGTCCCCCATTATAGAACTTCCCATAAACTGTACCTCCTAAGCATCATCTTTAGAGATCAACACTTAATTTCATGATTTTCCACAAAATATTTAGTAACTTAGAAATTTCATGTTTTCATTATATTTTACCCATGGAATCAGATTAATGTGAATACTAAATGATAGTTAAATTACCTTTTTGATTGGGGTGGGGGCCCTAGCTTGGTTGTCTAGCCATTTCTTGTTGAAAGAGGTTGGTCATGAGGTCTAGTCTCCCCAACCCCTGTAGTACTAGACGGTGTGTCATGCCAGCGGCATCGATCACGTTAAAAATTTTACTAGACGCACTGCAGTTTATAGGGGGATGTGCTACCCAATTCTTGTAGTCTAAAAACAATAAAAAAATAGCCTTTTTGATTGTAAATAAAATTCTAGGAATTTAAATGATTCTATAGGACTATCAAAGTATTTTATGTGCTTTTAGAAAATGCAAGAAAATGAAAATAAAAGTATAAGTTAGTATTTAGTTTAATCATTGAGATTTCATTGGGGTTGGGGTATGTTTATGCTCAATTTAATCATATGGACTTAAAATGAATTCAAACTAGTGAATGTGAGTGTTTTACTTATATTTGATTTTTTTTTTTAAATAAAGAAAATAAAGAAAATAGAAAATGTGAAAATATGAAAAGGAAAATGGAATAAAAGGAAAGAAGGCTTAGCATTTTGATTAATTGTTTAATTTGGTAAATTTTTCTCTCAAAATCACTCTCTCGCCAATATTTTGAAAATGAAGTTGAGAATGAAATTGTGGTTGGATTTGAGTGAGATTGGATGTAATAGGATAAGAATGGGAAGGGGAATGTGATTGTGGTTGGATTCATTGGGTGTGCTTGAAGTCTTCTCCAATTTTGTTTTTAGAAAAAAATTGAGGTAAGTTCTTCATTTCTCCTCATTTGTTCATCATTTTTACTTTCAAATGGATTTTAGATAATTAGTGGAGTACTAAACACTCCTAATTCTCTTTCAAATTTAGACTTAGAGTAGGATTTAAACATTTTTGTAATTTTTTGAAAAATTCCCAAATAGAGGTATGGTTATGTCATTTTTTTAAAAATCATGGAAATGTGAATTTAAGCTTAAAAGTGTGTTGTTAGGTGCATTTAGATTAAAAGGGTGTTTAGAGGAATTTAAAATTTAAAATTTAATATTTCAAGCTTTTCTTCAATAGTGAAATTTGGAGATTTATGGTTTTTGATCTGTAATTAATTTCAGAAAATTTGAATTTAGGAGTGATTTGTGATGAATTTTATTGTAGGGAAAGAAATATCCCTATTTACTTTTGATTTATAACCAAAGGGTAGTTTTAGAAAATCAAAATTTGAATTTTAAATTTTCAAGCATTCTTTAATGCTGAAATTGGAAAATGAATGGTTTTCCATTGTAATTTTTTTTTGAAAATACAAATTTTTGATTGATTATGGATGAATTTTAATGTGAAATAGAAAGTATCCTTAATTTTTATTTATTTAAAACATTATGAGCCCATGCTTTTTTTATTCTGAAAATGAATTTTGTGCATTATTTTTCATGCCATATTCCTTAGAGGATGTGATGATCTTATGGTGTAGGTATTAGATAAAGCTATGGGAATGGATTTGAACATGTCCCTATCCCACAGTGGCAAGTAGGCTGATCATGGGTGGGAATTTATTTAATAAATTCATACATTATAAAACATGGGTAGTTAATTAATCAAGATAATGTATATCCCTCTCATGTCTAGAGATATTCAGTAGGCTAAAGATGATTAAGGAAGACAAGCCACTTAGGGAGTGTAAGAAATGTAAGATAAATTACCCTCATCTATATGAGAGGAAACTATTGCAAGGTGTCACCCTTGGTCTCCTCGACATGGGCCAACGTGACACTCAGGCTTCGTGACATGGTTTAACTGCCCCCTGTGGATCTTGGATCTTGTATAAATCTAGTGGTTTTATCGTGCATTAACAGGTCAATCTTTTGGTACAATGACAACCGTCTTTGCAACAATGAGTATTAGATCCGAGGTCATAGGTTTGAGTCCCTCACTTGCATTGGGGGGGATTGTTGCAAGGTGTTTCCCTTGGTCTCCTCGGTGTGGGCTAGTATGACGCTCGAGATTCGTGACATGGTTTAACCACCTCCTATGGATCGTGGATCTTGTATAAATCCAGCGATTGTATTGGGCATTAACTGGCCGATCTTTTGGTGCAATGGGGACCTTCTTTGCAACATAAAATTGGTTTCACACTAAGCCCTACATGAGTTTTCGTGATGAAATTCCCTCTCTTGATCTCTAATATCTAACCCTAGTTTAGTTGAGTACCACCTAATAGATGATAATTTCCTTCCATGTGTATATTGTTGGTTATGCCATTGGTGAGTTTCCCAATGAGGATATATTGTGTTATGAAAATGGTGAGTTTTCCTAGTGATGATCTAGTTGTTATGACATTGGTGAGTTTTCCCAATGTGGATTTTGTTGTGACATTAGTGATTATACCAAATATAAAATTTTGATGTATCATTGATCCACCTTGTGTTTTAAATAAGTGTTTTGATATGATGTGTATTTTGAGTGTATATTTTGTGTACAGTGTGTGTGTAAGACATCTCCCCATGTGTTTGGTGTGAGTGTTGTGATTATGGCCCATGTGGCTATCTCCTAGCATGGTGGGAGTGGATCCATTTCTTTCCATGAGGTTAGGTGGCATGGAAACCATCGTTGGGGATCAAAGGATCATGGTGGATTTAAAGACAAATTTATGTTTTATAAATTATTTCATGTTTTATTTCATTTGTTTTACTGATGCTAATTATATATGTAAAAGAAATTTGAGTCCTATTTGATGTAATTGTAATTTTATGTTAATTTGGACCTCTCTTCTTGAGATGGATTGTAATCCATGGATAATAGATAGTGTAATTATTTGTAGTTACATGACTCGATGTTGGAGCTGAGAAAAATCACATTATTTGTGCTCATGCTTATGCAATGTAATGGTAAAATGAGCTTTAGGAACATTTGATTTGGAATTAAAATTAATCTAGGAATGTTTCCTTTAGGTTTAAAATGAATGTAAGTGTTTTAGAATAGTATTGAATGGTATTGTGGACCCATCATTCTAGTTCGTGGAGAGTTTGTGCCTCCTAGTTAGAAAACCTCTTTTGAAGGTTGTCCTTGGTGTTTAGAGTTGTTAACTATGTCTAGATGTGGATTGGAGTTTGAAGATTCCATCATCCTATCTTGGTGTGGTCCTCTGAGAGAATGTGATTGTGGTTTTATAATTGATCACTATGTAGGTGCCATCCTCTCTCTTATAGGTTCATCATGGTGGATTTATCCCATGAGTTTTATCCTTCAACTATTTCCACATTGCTTATGAAATGGTGAATTTGTAATGTTTTCTTGTCATTATGTCATTGTGATACTTGAGTGCATGTTGCTATGCAAGTGTGACATGTTGTATTATTAGTGTAGTTGTCATTTTTTCAAAAAAAAGATATTTTGTCAAGATTTGTTTTGAGCTTGTGAACATGAAGCATTACAATATGGATATTGAGACAAACATTAATTTTGGTGAGAATCCTTTGGAAGAAGAAAAAATAAAATAGGAGGTGCATGTTTTGTTGGAAGAAAGAAGAAGAATCCCTTTGGTGTGTTATCATTGATACCAATGTTGATTTGTGATAGTTTTTTTCTATCCAATAAACAATGGTTTTGGTACTCTGATTTGGTAATTTGGCCTAAAATTGTTCATGTTAGAAGATATATCTATGTGGTTTTAATATGTTGATCAGGACTATTATTTGCACCTATGGATGAGTTTTCAACAGTTTTAGTTTAATAGGCTAAGAGATTTAAAATGCAAAAGATTGGCTTTGTATATTCTTTTGGCCAACATGGTTAAGTGATGTTCACTTCATTGGTGATTAAAGTTCTTTATTTGGTCTGAGCCAACTAGATTTATGTCTTGCATGTTTTTTTTTGAGTGCCAAAGAAGTTTTGTTTTGTACCGTAAAGATATTTTAAATTGAGTATGCTTACATCCAATTAGGCTGACCTAATTGATGTATGTTGACGAAGATTGGTATATATGCATGAAACATTTTTTGTATAGAAGATATAGATAATATGTGTATGTGATGTGTGAAATACTAAAAGCAGTGAAGTATGATAGTGTGATAGTGTGTGAAGTTGTATCCACTTGATGTATTTGTTGTGAACCTCCAAACTGGTGTAGGGATTTTCTTTCTGGATCTTAATTGGAACTTAACTCATCGCATAAAAGGTGTATTTCATTAGTTCATCTTTTGGAACTAAGCCATACTTATTTTATAATAACTTTCAGGCTATGATCCTTTCAAGGATAGTGTGTCCTAGTAGTGTTCCCTATAATATCTTATGATAGATTATAATATATTGTGAGCTAATCCTCATCATGGTTTTTCCAACTTTAGGTTTTCCACGTAAAAATCCTGGTGTTCATGTGTCATGTGATGTTATGTTTCCTTTCATGTTTCTGTTTACAATTGCAGTTAAATATGTTTTAATTATTGAATGGTTGGTAGTTAAATGGTTTAGTGGAATACTAATTCACCCCTACCCTCTCAGTATTCCACATATTCAACAATTGGTATCAAAGCTTGGTTCCTTTGGAAAAGTTTAACATCTTAGGGAAGATCTTGAAGTTTGAACACATGACTGACAAAAAGTATCATGTTCCTTTAGAAGAGATCTCTGCTACTAAAGAAGTCCATGCTACTCTTGGAGACTTGGACAAAATTGAAAATGAGAAAGAAACAATGAAGGAAAATTTGACTGAAGCAAATGAATGTATCAAAAAGTTAATAGAGAAAATCAAGAAATTCAAAGAAAGGCATAAGGAAGTCAATGATGAAAAAATGGAGACATTACCAGACTAAAATTTTAAGTGGAAGAAAATAAAATAATTGAAGAATGTTAGAAAGCTGAAATCCAAATTAAGACTAATTAATGTACAAAGCTTGAACAAGAAGTGGTAATACTAAGATCTAACTTGGAGAAATCAAGATCTCATGAGGAAAAATTTAAAACAAGTTCTACAATGCTTGATGAATTGATTGTATTTTAGAAACTAGCTAATGCTAAAGGTGGTTTATGAATTGAAGAAAGAAAAAGCTCAAAGGAAAATCAAATTCCCAAAAAAGTTGACAATCAAAGGAAAAATCAAGGCAAGAATAAGCAGTTCAAGAACCAAAGAAGCTATACCGAAAGAACTCCCATCCTGCAACCAAATTCTCAAAGGTACCCATCTTTCAATGGTATTTATTTTTCATGCAATAAATTTGGTCATAAAGCAATAGAGTGTAGGAATATAATGAATCAGAATATTGGATTCTTTGTTGGACAATGTTTTGTCTACAACAAATTTGGACATAGATCTAATGAGTGTAGAAGTCAAATAATGATGAATAGATTCAACATTGGTAGAATGATTCAATAATTTCAAGGCTATTGATACACATGTAATGCATTTGGACATAAAGATAACTAGTGTAGATCAAGGCTGAATACAAATCAATTTAGCCAAAAAAATGTTGTGTGCTACACCTACAACAAACCAAGACATATTGTAAAATTCCGTAGAAGTAAAAATGGGGAACGATGTTTTCATGAAGCTAACTGGTGCCACATATGATGGAAGAGCACTAACAACTAAACCTATTACAAATCCTGTTGTGAGGTATACTGCTATCATGATTAGTCATAAAATTTACTTTACTAACATAGGCGATTTGGTGTCTACAATGTCAATCTATGTTGCATATGAGATGATGGTTAATGGAAGAGACTATGATCTATGTGAGTTGCTCTGGCAACAACTTATGGATAACCTAAACCAGACCAAGACAATGAAGTACCCATTTAAGTATGGTACATTGGTAGTTTGTCTACTATTTTACTTTCTAAGGGAGCTACCTGGAAGGAAGAACATTATATGGGAGCACAATAGACTACTGGTACATCAAATCTTTGAACATTTAAATACCCTTAGATATTTTAGAGCATAGAGGGATTCCTTAATTGCATTCTTTGTAGTTTTTCAAAATAATATGTATGAGAGAGATAGAATTCCAAGGAGCCTGGTAAAGAAATATGCAAAGGATATAAACTTTCTTGTTTCCACTTATGAATGTATCATAGAAGCTCTTGAACCTAGAACTCTATGGATAGAGCCTCTAGGATATGAAATTGATGAGAAAATAGTTGAGGTCCTCATTGAAATTCTTTTAAGCAGTCCTAAGGATGTCACTCTACCCTATCATGACACATATGAAGAGAAGTATACTAAAGTGCATTTGGAGAATTCAACACCTCAAAGGGCCAAGAGAGTAAAAAAAATGTTGAGGCGCATTTTTCAATCTACATTCCCTTTTTAAGGATGATGTTGAAAGGCTAAGGGAAGTTATAGATGACAAGAGGGCTGAAAATACTAAACTACCCTCTGAACCTACGAAATTAGGAAGAGTATCTACTGCTACTATCCCTACTCCTAGTGTAGCTTCCACATTAAAAGGAAAGAATAAAGAACACAATACTCTTACAATAATTAATGTAAATAATTCAATCGGACCGAGTACTTGAGCTTCTAAAAGAAATGACATACCCCCTATTGCACCTTCTACAACTCCTGGAAGAAGAACAAAGAAAATAGAAAAAGAAACTTAAGTGATGTTGTACAAGAATAAATTGATCTTGGATTTGAAGAAGAGAAACAATTTAAGAGAAATAGAAGAATCAATACTTCCACCAGAAATGAAGAAGAAAAAACTTGAGAAAATATTGATATCTCATCGGATGAAGAGACAAAAGATGAAATGGAAGCTTTTAAAATCCACGTGCATGAGAAGAAGAAAGAAGAAGGCACACCAAAACCTATGGAGGACATGCTAAGCTTTCATCTAGTAAGTGATTTTCCACCTCTTAAGATGGAAGTTTTAGTAAATAATATGGTAGACTTAGAAGACTTTCTGGCTACTACTAGGTTATTTGATGAAGTTGATAATAATAATAAGGAAACAATTGTAGATTCTTTTGTTCAATACATGGTTAATTTTAATGAGAGTATGGACTCTATATGGAAGAAGGTGACCAAAAATGTGTGGGAAGCATTAGTACATAGAAGGCATGAAGCTATAACTTTTGAAGACAAAAGGAAATCCGATGCCTTGAATGCATATGGATCCTCCTTTTCTAAGGAAGATGGTGCTAACTTGCTGAAAGAATGTTCCCAGTTGTTGAAAGTAAAATAGAGAATCAGTATTTTAATGACTAAAGAGAAAGGGAGTATTGAAAAATTGAGGCTAGAGACTCTTAATCTAGTAATGGAAATGACAAAGAATTATGGAATGAGAACAAATCTTCATCTCATACAGCTCAAGCACAAAAGACAACTAATGTTACATGTGAATGTTTATTCACGCACCGCTTTTTCCTTCACGTTTTCTTTTTAGTTCGTGGATTTTCCTTTTTCCATATCACTCACAGCTTCTTGGAAGTTGCCACGTGGCGTCCTATCGGATCTTTTTGTTGGGTCGTATTTTTTTATTTTGTTGAGCTCCATTTTCTTTACGCGTGGCCTTCGTTTGTTTCTTTTCGAGTCGGGCCCACACTGTGATTTCTTTTGCTGGGAGTTTGAACACGTGGCTTCCTATTGGAGCTTTCTCTTGAGCCATGTTGCCTTTCTATTGTTGGGCTCTGTGTGTTTGATGCATGGCGCTCATTCATTTATCTGTTACCTTGGGTTCGACACCTGTGCCATGTGTTCTTTGATCTGCCACATTTTCTCTTCTACCGCCATGTGTTCTCTTCGGCTGTTGCATAGTCTAGGTTTCTCAAGGGATGTTCTTGCTGGTGCAATGTTGGATGATCATTCTATTGGTGCTGGCTCGAGAAGATCTGGATCGTTGATGGATTCTCTTAAGCATATTTCTCATGGGGCTTTCAGGTGGTGGCCTGGCTTATTTAAGCAGTATTTTCCTCATTTTATTATTTTGTTGTTAGATAGATTAAATTACTCGAGCATTAGGAATTAGCCTTTGTAGTGTTTTCTATTGAACTTGAACTTGCAGACTGTGCTTGTCAATTCCACCTTTCTATTTTCATGCATTTAATAGGACATTAAACTGTGCTTGTATTTTCTGAAGTATATGAATATCTGTTTCAAGCTTTTGTAATATTTATGCAGCTTACTAAAATGCAGATCATGTTGCTACTCTTCTATGTTGGATTATGTTGTATTAGTTATACTATGCAAATGGTTTGATGTTTTTATATTTGGAGTGTTGAGAATTATCTATTTGATAGACACTAGTTACTGTTTGAGCCTTTATTTCAGCATTGTGCTTAATTAATTCCTTTCTAATTTGGCACATCACCTTAGCTTAGGATTGTTTATTTTATGTTCATCTTCCTACTCTTTTCATCCCCCCATAAAAATGAAGAGCCGACTTCAATAAAACCCTAGAGGTCACTTAGTTATGTGAAGAAGTCCCCCATTAGCTAAGTTTCCCATTAGGTTGCTGCCTGCAAACTTTTACGTCAACAATTCTTTTTTTGGCATGCCCGATGGGACACGAACTAACATGTTCGCAAGTCAATAAGAGTGTATGAGCCATATGCCCATCACTAGGCCTCAAATTGCAAGAATTCATGGCCTAGTTGTACCACCGTTGGTTTCAGTCCAGGTGAGAGGTCGGTAGGCTAACACTTTACCTCCCTCTTCTCCTCCGTTTGCTACACCAATGGCAGCTAGAAATTATTTAGCCTGGGATGTTGGTAGTCTTTTGGTAGCACCTGTGCCTCCTGTAGTGTGGGCTCCAATCCTGACTTCTGCTTTAAAGTCTATCCCTAAGTTCTTCAGGGATGATTCAAAAACTTTGACGGAGAACTTGCAAGATGTAGCTGATGTATGTCTGGTGCATGGTGTTACCAATGTGGCTTTAAGATTACTCGCCACCTCTTTCAAAGGCAAGGCATTGAACTAGTATCGTACTCTTTTGGTTAATACAGTTGCCACTTGGGATGATCTCGAAGATCCTTTCTACGAGCGCTTCTCAAATAGCAGTGACAAATCTTCACTATATCACCAACTGACTAGTATAAAGCAAGCTCCCCATGAAGCTTTGGCCAATTTCAATGCTTGATTTCATTGAACTTGGTAGAGAGTTCCTATTAGTAGTCGATCACCTCCAGAGCTAGCGTTCATGTTCTATTTAAAGTCTAGAAATGTTGATATTTCTATGATGCTACAAGCTCTCGGTGGAAATAATCTACCCAATGTATACAACCTTGCCATTACTATAGAGAACAATCTTATCACTACCAAAAAATTGGTGCCGAGACCTATCATGCCATTATTCCTAGAGTTGAACGCCGTAGAATTAGAGGTAGCTTCAACCAACATTCATGCAATTCCTCCCCAGTCTATGTATGTGTACTCGGGAACAACGCTGAGCATGGCTCGAGTGCCTAACCCCTTGGCGGCTGAAGTGAATGAGATGAAGGAGCAAATGTGAACCATGAAAAATGAATTGACTAGTATGAAGTGGCAACAGTATAGCTACCAAAAGCTTGCTTACCAAAATTACCAAGGCGAGAAGGCTCCTTTCCAGCAGAGCCAGTGGTAGGATAGATGGGGCAACAATACCCAAGCTCAACAAAACAACTAGGTCATCCCTGTGACTATGCCGATATAGATCATCTATATTAGTTCAAGCAAGGAGCTAGTAGTAGGACAAAACAATCTTTCCGAGGAGACTAATTAATAGTGCTTCCATTGCAATGATGGACATATGCCCCAGAATTTTCTAAGAGGGAATTTAAAATAAAGAATAGTAGAGAAACAAAGTCAAGGCATCGTGCCTGATCACGAAGGTCATAGACAAGCCTCTCAACAAATGGACAATGTAGCTCTCACTGCTCAAGTGCAAGGAATGTCTATAGATTAGGAGCTAGAAATAGCTCCAAACTAGGCACTCTTTTCTTGGATGGAAGGAGAGGAGTTAGCATTCCCGAATGATATTCTAGTAGCCCAAGTGTTGCAAGTACAATCAAATTACAATACTCATTCCAAGCAGAGGCTCACTGGAGAATTCACATCGTTTCCAACTAAAGGTTCACCTAATTCAATGCCCAGTCCATCGGCAAATCTATCATCAGTTCCACAATAGTCCACAGCAGCTCCTCGCAGTCCCCTGAATCCACCTCCTCTGAAGATAACAACTCCCATGACCACCCTAACTGTTGCCAAACAACTAGATGCACTGGCTACAAGGAAAAAGGAGCAAGCTACCATAACTAATTAGTGATGAATGCCATTTAACATGGTGGAGAAGCTAAAGAAATCCTCTACTAATGTTTCTTTGTGGGATATCCTAGCCATCCCAGAGAAAAAGTTGCTATTGTAGAAGGAACTATCAGGAGAAGAAGACATGAAGATGTTGGAGCAATGCTCAGAAGATAAGACATCCATGCCAAACTTAGATAGAGTTTTAGCAAATCAACCAGAAGAAAAGTAAGTCAAAAAAATAGAGTAAGCCTAAAAAAAATCCTTTCTTTCTAACACTTATCATTGGTAACAAACTGTTGCTTAATTGTATGATTGAATCTGGTGATAGCACCACCATCATGCCTAAGCAAGTAGATGAAGCTCTAGGACTTGAGAATGAGCCTCTGAAAAAGGGAGTTATGCAACTCAATAGAAACAAGGTTGAAACCGTCAGAGTAATCAAAGGATTGCCTATGCCATTTTTTTCTTGTCCCAGGATTACTATGAATCAAGATACTATGCTCATTGATGTCCCTCCTTTGTTCAGGATATGTCTGTCTCGAGAATTCATTGCAAATGTTGGAGGTTATCCAAAATTGGACTGGTTGTACCTGATCCAAAGAACCAAGCATGGAGCTAAGATGAAGTTATTGTTAGAATATTTTCATTTCGAACATGTGGCTAATGAAGCCATGATCAATTTTGAGCTAGCACATACCTCAATTACTTTCAGAGAGATGCTCAATGTCAAAATCCTTGAGGAAGAATAATGAAGCAGCTCTCAGATAGAGAAAGAAGAGGCTCTTTTAAATGAACTCATAGATACAAACCCTTTCGACAACTATCATGCAACTAGGCTAGGAACATATGTCATACATGAAGAGGACTAGATAATGCCCACAGTGACTAGAGAGTTTGGAGGTGAAGCATCCTTAGAGTTATGGACCTTGCACTTTGATGGAGCAAGATGCAAAGTAGGAGCTGACGTAGGAATATGTTTGATATCTCCATCCAAGGATAAGACCTTGAGGTCTGACCACTTTCGGTTTGCATGCTCAAACAACAAAGAAGAATATGAAGGCCTTTTCCATGGTTTGAGTTTAGTGGAGAGAATGGGTGCAATGCAAATATGGGTGTTTGGAGATTCAGAATTGGTGGTGAACCAAATCTGAGGGCTCTCTGCTGCCAAGAATGTCTCTATGCAATCATACCGACATAGGTTCTATGACCTAATTGAAGGATTCAAAGAATTCAACATCCAAGATGTACCTAGAGAGAAGAACTTTGAAGAAGACCAAATGGCAACTGTCGGATCTCAGTTTGAGCCAGCTTCCGAGTTGATTAACAAAAAACATTCAATGTGAGTGATCGTGTAGCCTGTAGTCCCAAATAATGATCAAGACTAGAAAGTTTTTGATAGTGATGCTCATATTGCATCATTTCTCCGGTTGTTTGGAGAATTTTCCAACCAATTACAACTGAAGATTGCTCAGGCCTATGAGGATCAAATAATCCAATTAAAATCAAACAAGCTTCCTAGGGGTCTAGTCACTCTCGAGAGTCTTTTTGATTTTGATGATGCAATGAAAGACAAGAGAAAGCTTGTAGCTAATAAAGGCGACTATACCGATTCGTACATTGGAGAAGATAAAATTCTTAAGGTTGGAAAAGGAGTCTCACAGAAGAATAAAGAAAGGTTGAAACAATTTTGCAAGGAGTATCCAAGTGTGGTAGGATGGTCATATGATGATATTAAGGGATATGATCTCAAGATTATCCAACACACCATTGAGCTACTAGAAGGAGCAAAACCCATGCGTCAATGGCAGAGGTCAGCCAATCGAAAGATCGAGTCACTAATGTCACAAGAATTAAATAAGTTGATTGCATCTCAGATAGTGTTCCTGATCAAGCACAACACTTGGGTGTCTAACCTAGTACTGGTCCAGAAGAAGAACAGTGATATACAGCTGTGCGTTGATTTTCAAGACCTGAATAGAGCATCCCTAAATGACCACTACCCCTTGCCTTCCATGGAGGTGATTCTACAAACAGTTGCTAGTTATGAAATGTTTTCAATGTTGGATGATTTCTTTGGCTATAATTAGATTCATGTGAAAGAGGAGGACCAGAAAAAAATATTGTTTACAACCAAGTGGGGGACATATGCTTATGCTAAAATTCCCTTCAGACTTTCAAATGTTGAAGCCACTTTCCAACGGGCTATGGACATTGCCTTCAAGGATTTGATACATATGATTATTCTTATATATCTGGATGACCTAATGGTGTTTTCAAAATCCGTCAAGGATCATTTTGATCATCTCGAGCTTTTCTTCCAGAAATGCCAAGAGTTCGGGATTTGTTTAAACCCGAAGAAATGTGTGTTTGGGGTCCCGTAGGGAAAGCTGTTGGGTTATGTCATTTCAAAGGAAGGTATTGCCATTGATCTTGAAAGAGTTAAAGAAATCAAGGAACTCCCTCTACTTGTCAACAAAAAAGGAGTTCGATCTTTTTTGGGCAAGATTAATTTCATCAACTGATTCATAGGAAACTTTGCAGGGATCGTTCGACCCATCACCCTGATGCTGAAAAAAGACCAGATTATCAAATGGACAACAAAAGCTAGAAAAGATTTCAAATAAATAAAAGAGGTCATCTCTTATGCTCCCATATTGATCAATCTAAATTTTTCAATAGACTTCATTATGTATGTCTTTGGTGGTGGCAACAGTATCGCTACTATCCTAATGAAGAAGGACAATGAAGATAAAAGAGAATCACCTATTTCCTTCTATTCACGCACCCTGAAAGAATATGAGGTGAAATATTACTTTGTGGAGAAGCAAGATTTTGCTATCATAAAGGGGCTGAAGAAGTTCTGACACCTTATATCATGCAACAAGGTGATTGTTTGTGTGCCACACCCTAGTGTTCGAGAATACATTATGGAAGGTGAAATCACTGAGAAGCGAGCTAACTGGATAACCAAGATTCTCGAGTATGACATCGAGATCAAGCTAGTCAAGACTATGAAGGGGAAGGGGCTATGCGAATATTTGGCAAAGAAAAATGAAGCAATTACTGAGTCTGAAGTCCTGGACCCCATGCTGCTAAATGAAGAGAGCTCCGGAGATGATTGGATGGACACCAGAATTAATTTTATGCAAATAAGAAGGTATACGCCCGACCTCCCCTCTTTTAAAAGGCATTTTTATCGATTGTAGAATAATGGTTATGTACTCTTGGAGGGATTTATTTTTAAGAGAAATTTCAATGGTATCTTGTTAATATGTGTAACTCAAGAGCAGTGAAAAAGGATATTGGAGCATTATCATAGTGGCCTAGCTAAAGGTCATTTTTTAGGAAAAAAGTATTGCAATCAAGATCATATGTGCTAGATATTTTTGGTCGACGTTATTCAATGACTCATATTCATTGGTGAAGTCTTGTAGTGAGTGTCAGTTTTTTGTTAGAAAAAGGAAAAATGCTGCTATGACACTAAAACCAATTACGGTGGAAGAACCATTTGCTCAATGGGGTCTCCACTTCATTGGCATGATCAATCTATTTTCATCAGCCAGACACAGGTGGATCCTAATGGCAACTAACTACTTCACCAGATGGGCTGAGGCTATACAATTAAAGAATGCAACAGAGGCATAAATTGTAAAGTTCCTGGAGGAACTGGTAGCCAGGTTCAGCCCGCCAAAGATAATTATATCTGATAATGCAAAAGATTTTCTCATCTCCAAAATGAGCCACTTTTCACTAAAGTATGGGGTCTTCCTAAAGACATCTCTAACTACTACCCACAAGGGAATGGCCTCGTTGAACCTACAAACAAGAACCTCATCAGGATGATCAAGAGAATAGGTTCAAAACATCAAAGGGAGTGGTATAAACAACTCCAAACAACACTATGGGTAGACCGTATCATGCCCGAGCAAATATTGAAAACATCTCCTTACGAGATAGTATATGGGAAGGAGGTACTATTTCCAATTTCTATGGAAATCCCTGGAATCCAACTACTCAAGTCCCTTGAAATTGAGCAAAATGGAGCAATGGAGGTGCGGTTTTTAGAGTTACTTGAGGTTTAGGAGAAAAGAGAGCACACTCTCTAGGCAATGACCAACCGCGAACAGGTGGTAAAAAGATGGTTCGACAAGAAGACATCTGACCAGGGGCTACAATGTGGAGACTTGGTGCTGAAGTTTAACGAACGCAGAGCAAAGCTCGGTCAACATGGAAAGTTTGATAGCCTCTGGGAAGGACCATTCAAGATCACCCAATGCAAGCAATACAACTCATTTGATTTAGAAACAATGGAGGGCGAGGCCTTGGGTATTCCAATTAATGGAATACATCTTAAAAAGTTCAATTAGTTCAACTTTTGTAGTAAGTGTGTAAATATGTATATATTTTCCCTGCTTTGTTAAGTTTTGGGTTATTCTCAATGCTTTCTTAGATTAACAACCACATTGGTGAAAAAATTGGAATAAAATGAAGAAAGAGCCAAAATATAGAAGATATATTTATTGTATTAATCATGGAGATATTTACATTTGTAGTCATGCTGACATAACAGGGCCATCGACCAGGTTATAAAATATATATATATATATCATCACTGACACATTGTTGTAGAGAAAGTTAATAAAAGAAGAAGCAAAAATGGAGAGATCTTCTTCACATTTCTTCAGGCATTGGAGGGTCCAGTGATGGCAACAGGTGGTGCATGATGAGGAAACATCATCCTCTCAAATTTCTCATACCATTGCACCTCACGAAAGGGTTCAACGTTATGCATCCTCATCAAGAAGTGGTAGGTGACACATACCTTGTGGTGATGTTCCTCATGAGTCTCAAGCTTAAAGCCACACATAAGGGGCCTAGTTGGCATGGGTCCTCCTTCCTCGAGAAGTCAGTGTAGGTTGTGAACAAATGGAACTCCACTGTCAAACTCAACAGCTCTCTCTACGTTCTCCAACCCTCTGAGGTAGCATTGGGGAAAAACCCTCTTTGTTAGCTTCAAAATCTTCTATTTTGAAATGCCGATGTCCAGTAGGGAAGCTAAAAAGTGAGAGTTGATGCTAGTATTCACTCTGTACTGGTCCTCATACTCCATGCAATATTTACCTAGCACCCATTTGATGGATTTTACATACAAAAGGTTTTTTATGCCAGTCATGCGTTTCGAACGCCTACACCTAATTTTTCCTAGAAATTTGTCTTGGGTCTTCTTGTAGACAAGCCTAATTGGTGTTTCCATACCTACCGTGACTCTATCCAAATAATAAATTACTAAAGATGTACTAGGGCCTAATTGCTAAGAATTTTGAATGTAAATGTGCATTAGTAAAGGTGCCAAGGGTCCTATTTATAGATGGTTAGAGGCCTCCCTGATTAAGCAAGGTGTGATTACATTAGAAGAAAATGGAAGGAAGAGCCTTGACAAGTAGTATTGCATCGTGCAAAATAATGGAAATAATAAAATAGTTACAACTTGCTCAATTTGAGTGTTTGAAAGAGGACGAGAGAGAGTGAGTTGTTGACTTATAGATTTTTTTGTCCTGTTTAAATCAAAGAAAATATTTTAATATGAGGTTGTTGGTTGATGCACCTGATTACGATCAAGTAATCAATATATGCGAAGGATCATGAAAAGTTATGGCGTTGCTGATTCAGTGCTTTTTCCAAGAAAAAGAAGAGCCACCATATGAGAAGTCATATCTCTTAAATGTGTAGACTATTTTGGCAAGTTGGCGATCTCTTCGCATGCACGAAAAAGGGTTAGTGGTGCATGGCATAACTAATGTGAAGATAGCACGTACCCTTGGTAAGCTGATTTTCTCAAAAATTAGAAAAGACAGATAGGAGCATGCTTAGGGAATTAATTGTGCAAGATTGAAAAAGTGTGTAATCATTTGAATCATTTGAAAAGAAAGAGAGGCATTTTCAAAAGCTAAGTTTCAGAGTTTGTAGAGTTCTTCGAAGATAAGGAAAAATGGCTGAAATTGCAGAGAGCTCAACTCAGGCCGTTGACACCGAAAGCATAGAAGAACGAAGAATGTTGGCGCCTTGCGTAAATGTTTATGCCCAGGAGTCTTATGCAACCCTAGGTATTCCAAAAAAGCCTTCATGGCCCTACACAAAGCCAATAGACTAGAAAGTGTTAGGTGTGGTTTCTCCTAGAAACCAAGCCTTGATATCAGAAGATTGGGATAACGTTCGGGATCCAGAGTTATCTGAGAACCCAAAAATCTTGAGTGAAATCGCATGTGAGAAAATGAAGAAAATTATGAATCCTTTTCATGACCGATTATGGAAGTGTGGGCTCCATCAGTACATGGTTCCTTTGGTACACCATTGTTCAGAGATTGTGGCAGCCCACGCTAAATTTTTCGATGCCCAGACAGGAATCATAAGTGGCCAAAGTTTTAGGTTGGTAAGCTGTCACCAGGCCCTCCAAGATATGTTGTGCATTACTTTTTACTCCCTTGAGGGTGTTGAGGATTTTTATATTTCTAGACTGCAAAGTTACTAGAGGACGTTTCAGTTGGCGCAAATTTTTTATAACACCAAGACAGGTAGTCCTTCAGGTAATTCCATCCCTCCCAATTTCCCTCTTAGTCTGATTGCTTTTAAAGAAAGTTTACTCTTTGTCTTCTCCATGTTGGCATTGTTGTGTGGATTGGATATGGATAAGGAAGTTTCATACTTTTAGATGGGTCTCAACTTTATGCTGAAGAAGAACTCCCAGGCTCCGTTGATGGACTTTGCAAAGGTCATTGTAGAAGGGATGCATCGACAGCTGAGGGAGTTCAAACCTGGCTCCAAGCTCAGGTATTCTTCCTTCTTAACTTACATTATTTTGCACCAAAATCTAGACTATTTCCAACAATATATGCCCCTAGAAGTATTTGATGAAAGTTGACCTAGAAGGCTAGTTTCGACCTGGACTCCTATCCTCTCAATTTCTTTTGATTATTATGCATTTTCAAATGCATTCCTAGCTCTGACCTTGAGAGCTTTGGATCACAGTGGAGGAAGTTTATTTGGTCGCTTGACACAAAACCAGATATCATGGATGAGAGGGCTTGTACCACCTTGCGACTAGTTTTTCGGTACAGATTTCACAATGCTCCGTATGCAAGGTTTTATCTAGGAGCCTTTCTGGCTCCCGCATTTTTTTTTGGATAGGGTACTGGCCTAGGATGTTTTCAGGTAGTTGTGCAATATTGAAAATGATTACTAGGGAGGGAAGTATCTGACCTCCCATTTGATGCTTCCAGTCATCTTCAGCTCTGTGTCGTTGGTGAAGAAGAAGAGCTCAAAGGTAAATAGCTCTGAGGTATTGTACTCTAAGCTAGGACACCTTGGGTTAATGGTTATCTGTGACACGTGGTGATATAATCCAGAGGGAAATTTATTAGAGGCGGGCATTAAAATTCCTCACCAGCCTCGGCCATTTTGGGACCCTCGAAGAAATGTAGATGAGGGAAATGAGGGAATGCACGTTGGCCTTGAGTACATTCCTTCTACCTCAGGTTGACCACCCTGGCTGAAATTTTATCAAATAATGGCAAAGCCCAACCCCAACCACAAAATAAATCAATTTCTCTGCAGCTAGTTAAATAGGCTCTATTGGAAGCCTGATATAATTAAGGATTTCTGGATTTATAGGAAAGAGATAAAGAAGACTAATGGGATTTTTAAAGAGGTGGACTCATACAACATGTTTGATGATATCTAGTGTCACGAGCATCCAGATAGTGAGAAATCTCCTAACCCTTCAAGTTTCAAGAGGTTCTATCAACTAGAAAGTGTAGCTATAGAGCATGGAGAAGAGGTAGCCCAAAAAGCTCCCATATCTTAAAAAGATCCTACACGAGGAGGCACGGTCACTAGATAGTAGTTGCAGTGAGAAAACTCTTCAAATACATAGATGTCGGAGCCTACTAGCTCCTCTAGATCAGGCGTGAAGAGGCCAAGATCTTTTGGATGCCACTGAAGAATTATTTTGGACCTAGATAGTTCCCCAAAGGAGAAAAGGCCACAAATGGAGGAATCAGGAAGAGGAGAAGAGTCGTAGCATGAAAAGGTGGTGGTATTAGCTGCAAGTCTTCGGGAAACTCAGGTATTTTTTCCCCCTTCTTCTCTCTCTTCTATGTCTTCAGTCTCCTCTGCATCTGCCCCTGCTACATCATTCACACCAGCTATTCCTATCTCTGGTTACCCAGGGCAGGTCAATATTATTTCCCCTGGGGGTCCCTTTCTGTCTCTTGCTATTTCTCTCACCCTTGAAACATAAATAGTGGTTACATTTCCTGACCCTCTGAGTCAAAAATTTATGTCTCTGAGGCCTCAACCTCAGGAACGTTCTTCCCACTCCTTTTTCCCACCATGTCTTCACCATCTCTGGGAAATCAATTTATCCCACCTTTCTCCCCAACAGTTATTACGAGGCCTAGCAAATGCACCGATACGTTGATCACACTGTCTTTCCCACTAGCAGTTCTCTGGGAGTTCCCTTTTGCTAGTGGGCTAGGTATTTCATCCCAGGAATATTTCTTGCAGGCGGATGCAAAAAAAAATTCCTCAGTGAGCCAAATATAGAAAAGGAGGGAAAAGGATGCAAGCAGACAAGTGGAGCCTCTTTTGCAAACCGTGTTCAACGAAAGAAAAAATTCGTTGATGTTTGCAAATATTACACCCAATTTGATCAAGTCAGCTAGGGAAATGCTGCCAAGCAATTATTCTGTCAATGACGTAGGAATAGACTTGCAATAGGCTTGTTCGCAGGATAAAGTTGAACTAATGGAGGAAACCCAGAGGGGGGTGACTACTGACTTTCTCAAGCTCAGTCGCTAGATGAAGAAAAAGGATAAGAAAATGAAGGAGCTAAAGAGAAAGGTAGAGATCTAGTCAAACAAGCATAAGGCCCAGGAGGTCAAAATAAATTGCCTATGGAGTGAGAAGAATTCCTTTGAAAACAAAGTCATCAAGCTTCAGGCTTTGGGTGCAGAAGTTGTTCTGGACCTGCGAAGAGAAATTGAGAAGTTATGAGCAATGAAAGCAACCCTTCATGATGAATTGAAGTAGGCAAATGATGGCTTGAAACAACTCCGATAGAGTACTAATGAAGAAGTAAATGAAATGAATGCTGCATTGGAGCAGGAAACTAAAAAGAAAAGGTAGGCCGAATTGGTCGTGGGAGAGAAGGAGAGAGAGATTTCTACTCTGAAGAATTAGTTATCGGCCTTGGGGGGAATTATTATAGAATTGAAGATGAATCTGAGTAGAAAGGCTACAAAATTGGACATTTTGAGTTGCTAGCCTCCTGCACCCCAAATAAACCCGGTGGAGATTTCTAGGGAGTTACATGCATCATGCTGGGATAAGGTCAAAACATTGTGCCTTACACTCCAGCCCACTCTCAAATTTATGAGGCAAGTAACTAGTTTATGTGGGGTGGTTAGTGAAACGATGCAATAGGTGTAGGAAATGACTTCTGATAAGGTTCTAGAGGCTAGGCGACTATTAGGAAAATTGTATACAGCTTTCGATGAAGCATTGAGAAGTGTGGGGATTGAGGACCAAACAATGATGACCATGGGAGTAAATATTCTCATCTCTATGCATGAGGTCGTCCAACATGTCGGAGAGTGCAGAGCCAAGCTAACCTAGAGTAGCAGTGATATGCGGGCAAAATTTTCTCGCTTAACCCAGTGAGGGCCTCCATCGCCCTTCATGACAAATCAAACAGTGGCAGGAATTGAGCACATCATCAAAAAAATTGAGGAGAAGAAGCAGGATTTGTCAATTTTCCAATCCGTTGATCAATCTCCGACTACCACCAATATTAAAAAAATAGTGCATTAGCTGGCAAAACTCTTTTTCTAGCTTGAATTGGAGGCAAAGGTATCTAGTGGATTGAATTTTAAGGAAATAATTGATCTAAACATGGAACATGAAAATATGCACTCTCTCTATGCCATCAAATGAAGTCTAGACATTCCTTCAGACTACCCTCTCTCAGTTGTGAGCAATTGTGATAGAGTTGGACTGGTCTATGAGACTAGAGTTTCTGGGGTTCTCCATTCCATAGGTGAAATGTCCCCATGAGTTGCCAAACTATGAATGTTTATTCACACACCGCTTTTTCCTTTGCGTTTTATTTTTCAGTTCATGGCTTTTCCTTTTTCCGTATCGCTCGCAACTTCTCGGTGGTCACCATGTGGCATCTTATCGGATCTTTCTATTGGGCCGTATCATTTTTCATTTGCCGAGCTCTGTTTTCTTTATGTGTGGTCTTCACTTATTTCTTTCCGAGTCGGGCCCACACTGCGGTTTCTTTCATTGGGAGTTTGAACACATGGCTTTCAATTGGAGCTTTCTCTTGAGTGGTCTCACCTTTCTTTTTCTGGGCTCCATGTGTTTGATGCATGGCACTCGTTCCTGTATCTATTACCCTGGGTTCGATATTGGTGCCGTGTGTTCTTTTCTCTACCACATTTTCTCTTCTGCTACCGCGTGTTCTCTTATACTGTTGTGTAGTCTAGGTTTCTCAAGGGACGTACTTGTTGGTGCAATGCTGGATGATATTTTTGTTGGTTCCAACTTGAGAAGATCTGGATGGTTGATGGCTTCCCTTAATCATCTTTCTCATGGGGCTTTCAGGCGGTGGACTAGCTTATTTAAGTAGTCTTTTCCTCATTTTATTGTTTTGTTGTTAGATAGATTAAATTTCCCAAGCACTGGGAATTATCCTTTGTAGTGTTTTCTATTGAACTTGAACTTGTAGACTATGCTAGTCAATTTGGCCTTTCCATTTTCATGCATTTAATAGGACATTAAACTATGCTTGTATTTTTTGAAATATATGAATATCTATTTCAAGCTTTTGTAATCTTTATGCAGCTCAACAAAATGCAGATCATGTTGCTACTCTTCTATGTTGGCTTATGCTATATTGGTTATACTATGCAAATGGTTTTATTTTCTTATATTTGCAGTGTTGGGAATTATCTATTTGATAGACACTAGTTATTGTTCAAGCCTTTGTTTCAACATTCTGCTTAATTAATTCCTTTCTGATTTGGCACATCGCCTTAGCTTAGGATTTTTTATTTTATGTTCATCTTCCTACTCTTTTCATCCCCCCATAAAAACGAAGAGCCAAATTCGATAAAAAACTAGAGTTCACTTAGCTACGCGCATAAGTCCACCATTAGCTAAGTTTCCCATAAGGCTGATGCCTGCAAACTTTTGCGTCAACATTACAGATGTAGAAGATCATCTTGCTATGGAAAATGTTGGTGAAACACATGTTTCTTTGGAGATATTTTCTCCTCCAAATGATACAAAGGAAATAACTAGTAAACACACTAAAAATCAACATAAGAATGGCATTGGTAATAATCCAAAGGAACACAATAAGGATACTAGAAATAGGGAAGAAGAAGAGAGGAATGAAAATGAAGAAACAAAGGAAAAAGGAAAATAATGATAGAGATGATGAAGACAAGAAAGAGGAGGAAAAGAAAGACAAATCATCAAAAAAACCATCCAAAGAAGAAGAAGGAAAATAAGAAGAAGAAGGAAAATAAGCAGAAGAGAGTAAGAAGGAAGAAAATTAGGAAGAAACAATGATTGGAAGAAGTGAATAATATTTCCCCAAGACAAATAATTTGTCAAAGCCATCTAGAGAATCATCCAAAACTAATATTAAGGGACTACTAACAATGGAAACAAGGATCCAACCTGTGCTACCATCTTAGTTGATTCAACTTCCATCTCATCCAGGCTATTCGGATCTAAGAAAGATGTCATTGGTAGAAAGAATAAAAGCTTGTGGTACTTTTGTTAACTCCAGAACATAGGAAATTGAACATACCTATTAGAGAGGGACTGAATTCGTGAATGGAGCTATTAAGGCTTTGTAGGAGATAGCCTCTGGTGCTACAATTGACAATTCTTTAGTGCCTATTAAAAACTTAAAGCTCTTAGTTGATTCTATGAAATAATATGCCTACCTCCGTAAGATACAAACTAAAAAAGAAGTGGAATCAAGGCTTCTAGAGAAAAGGCTACTTGTACTACAAGATAAATGTGCAATTTCACATAGTAGAGTGTTGCAAAGTCTGAAAGAAGTAAAGTATTGTGACGAGGAAGCAAATATACTATTTTTATATTGTATGCGATGGCCTGATTCCACTTGAGGCATTAAAGAATTAATGGACTCAATTGAGCCTCAACTTTCCAATGCCTCCACAACCTAAAAAAGTTTAGATGATAGAAGTTATACTACTTGGACTTCTTTAGCAAAATTGGAGAGCAATTTTTTCATCTTATAGAGGTAGAAAGAAGATGCTATAACACGATTTGGATAGCTTGGAGATCTGGTAATGATCAAAAAAATTCCTATATCAAGTTCCTTAGTGGATACAGAGAAACTAGATAAAATGTATCTTATTCCATCCACTCTAGAAGAAGTTGAAGCATGCCTAGTTATGTTGGATTCATTGCATTAGACACTTGTCAAAGATAAGGGGATCTAGGATGATCGAAACCAGCTTGGGAAGCTATTATTAAGGAGTTACAAGGTGCCCCCACTTCTAGTTAGAACATTTATACATTTCCTTTTGTTTATTTTTTTTGTTGGAATGCCCTTTTTACTCGATGTCAAAGGGGAAGAAGATTCTATGGAGAGAAGGTTTTGCATGGAGAAGGATCTGTGTATGAATAATTTAATGTTGTAAAAATTTTGTGTATATCTAAAAGGGGAGTTGTTTTTCAGCTTTGCAGTATGAAGTTTTTTTTTTCATTTTTAGCACATGTTTCCATGACTGACAAAGGGAGATATTGTTGGAATAATGAAGAAGAATCCCTCTGGTGTGTTTTCATTGATACCAACATTGGTTTGTGATAATTTTTGTCTATCTTATAAACAATGATTTTGGTACTCTAATCCGGTAATTTGGTCTGGAATTGTTCATGTTAGAAGATCTATCTATGTGGTTTTAATATGTTGATCAAGACTATTAGTTGCACATATGGACAAGTTCTCAACATTTTTTCTTGAATAGTCTGAGAGATTTAAAAGATAAAAGATCTGCTTTGTATATTCTTCTGAACAGATTTGTGTCTTGCGCACTTTGTTTTGAGTGCCCAAGAATTTTTTTTTGTGCCGACAAGCTATTTTAAATTGGGTATGCTTACATACAATTAGGCCGACCTAATTGATGTATGTTGATGAATATTGGTATATATGTATGATTTTTTTTGTATCGAAGATATAGATACGATGTGTATGTGATGTGAAGCATACTAAAATTAGTGAACTGCGACAGTGTGATAGTGTGTGAAGCTGTATCCACTTGATTTATTTGTTGTGAACCTGCAAACCGATGTAGGAATTTTATTTCCAGAGCTTAATTGGAACTGAACTCAACACACACAAAATGTGTATTTATTTCGTTCATCTTTTAGCAGTGAGCCATACTTATTTTATAATCTTTTTTAGGCTATGAGGCTTTCGAGGATAGTGTGTCCTGGCATTGTGCCCTTTAATATATTATGACTGGTTATAATATATTATGAGCTAATCCTCATCGTGGTTTTTCCCACTTTTGGTTTTCCACTTAAAAATCTTGGTGTTCATGTGTCATGTGATGCTATGATTCCTTTCATGTTTTTACTTACAGTAATAGTTAAATATGTTTTAATTATTGAATGGTTAGCAGTTAAATGGTTTGTGGAATACTGATTCACCCCCCCCTCTCAATATTCTGAATATTCAACATGTTCTATAGGAATAACAACCATAAGAATAGCTCGATGAGAAAATATTTCTTATACACCACAAGTGGAGGATGTTGAAAATAATTTATCTCCATAATGCCCTCAATAAAAAGAATCTTTGGAATAGGCTCCCTATTGGTTAGAAAACTAGTTGCAACTACCTATCATGGTGCAAATTGTTCCATTAGACTTTAAAATTCTAATGTAAGAAATGGATTCTATTAGACCTAGAAAGAAGGCAAAAATAATGCATTGAATTAGAAGAGATGCTATGGGGGAAAAGCTGTTTCAAGTTGTTACCATAAGCCATAAAGATAAAAGATGATTTTTGGCATCAGAGTGCTAAATCTCCACTATTGAACTAACATATACAAATAGGGATTATGATAATTATGAAATGAAAAAATGTTAAAATTAAAGGAACAAGTTGTATAATTGTAAAATTTCATTAGAGCTCTAATTAGACTAGATCAATCTAAATAAGAGCTATCACCTAATCCTATCCTCTTATCCCAAGATGAAGTATATGCGATCAAAAACATGAAACAAAAAACTATCACACTTGATAAATGGATAGGTGATTTAATTTAAAAGGGATAAGAAACAATAAATTCCACCATTAGAAGCTACAAAGAAATATCCTAGTGGGATAAAATGGAAAATAAGTTGAAGAAGAATTGTGAAGAATGGATCATAAAAAGAGATATTGAATTGACATGAATGAAGGTGATACAAAAAATTGATAATAATTTCCTATTGAAAGAAAATATAGTAGTTGGTGAAGATATCCCAAGGCTCAAATCCTGTGAACTAAAACTGAAACTAGAAAAGGATATTGTTAAATAATCTAAGGAGCAGATGGAATCCTTACAAAATATGGTGGATGAATTTCTCAAGAGATATAGTTATATCATCAATTCCCTAAAAAAATAACTCAATAGTGTTGATAACCTTTGGATGAATGATGTAGAGGCCTATACTTTGAAATCTTATTTTGTGTGTTCTTTGAGTAATCTAGTCACTCATAAGTTTTGGAGGAAGTGATGCGGAGAATTTTTTTCTTAAATAATATAATAAAGTATATAAAAGTAAAAATGAAAAGGTTAGAAAGATATTAGAATTTTTTGCACAACATAAAATCAATTGCATGATCTCTTAAGACCTAATTTGAAATTGAATAAATAAAGATTTTATTTCTTTTAGTGATTATAGAATGAGGTAAGGTAAAGGAATGGCTATAAAGGAAATCATATATGAAGTTTGAAAATTTATTATCTTATGTTTTGTGGAGTTTTGTAATCCAAATGGAATTACATTATTTTTCATCCACCTTGCTAAATTTAGTAAAAAAGTGATTTTGTAATGTAGTTTTTGAAGGATGATGCTATGAGGATAAAAAATTGATTTGGATGAGGTAGTGAAGCCTAATTATGGATTTCTGCCCATGCCATGTAAAGATAAGTGTGTTTTCTAGTATTCTTATTGACATGTGGGTTTTACAAAGGTGTTTAGTTTTAAAAGTTTTTAGTTTCTAAATTTTTCATTCCAATTGTACAAGATGCAAATATGGGAATAATATTCTGCATACCATTTATCATTTTAGTGACATCATCCATGTGTCGCATAGCATATTTTACCATTAATTATGTCATGATGTAATATCATATATTAATGAATTGCAACCAATCTTGAGCTCTTAATTTATAAAAGGGATATGATTGCTCTTAGCTAAGGACAATTATAAATCATTGGTACTTGTTGAACTTAAGTTATAGAATTTTCAATGTTAATTTTGCTTCATGATTTATTTTCACATTTAGTGAGAGAATATTTATATTCTTGTACATAGTAGTGAATTGGAGGCCAATTGCTAATCATTTCTTAATTGTAAATCAAAAGTGATTGTACATTTATCATTTACAATGAAACATAAAATTTGTGTGGTAATATTTTGGGTGCATTTTATCAATTTTTTGGTGCGACAAATTTCCTTTGAATATTTAAATCAAATATATGTATTGTGATTAATTTTGGTGAGGTATAGGTTGATTTTAAGTCTCCATTTATTATTTTGGAACGATTTTCATTTGTGATAATTAGAAAATATTTTCTCTTAGGCCCTTTCCTTTTTATTTCCATATGTTTTTTTATTTTTATCAAATTATTTAAGAGTGAATATATACTTTCTAATATCTATGAAAAGGTCAGTAAAATATTTTTTGAAATTTTGAATCTAAAGTTCATAGAAATCCTTAAGTGATTTTAGAAGAATTGACTAAATTTATTATTTTTCTTTGAGAAAATATAATAGATAACTTGATCTTTTTAGAACCAATGGTTTTTAGTAAAATTAGTCAATCTTTATCAATTTATAAGTCTTGTGAGTGAATAATATAGCATAATTCCCTTTGTAGGTAACCAAAATAAACATTGCACATTGAGTGAACCTAGAGTGTCAAGACCCAATGACAAAAGCCTCGAGATTATAAATTTTATTTGAATTTGGAGTCTTTGAAGGGAGATAGGTTATGTTGTAATAATTTTATTTGTTTTTCATGTGATAGGAAACCACATCAACCAAAATGGTGCTAGAAGGAGGGTCACTTAAGAATATTCTATTGGAAGAATGAATAAGACCATTCTTTGTGTTGTCACTGATGTCACCATGTTGATTAAGGTGTCAGGTCAGTTTGATACTCTGAATCGGTATGAAGAATATATTACATCCTCTGGTGTTTTTGGTCCGATATTTTGATCTGCATTTCCCCTACGGTAATCATTTTTGTTTGCGGTTTTTGGGAAAAGTTTTATGAATTTTGGAAGCATGTAAGTATACAATTATGTATGCTCGTATGATCGTATGGTGAGTTGGGATTGGTTTGGTGTTGCATTTTGTTATTAGTTCTATCCATGACTGACCTAATAAATAGTTAGTGATAAAACGGTTTAATTTTTGTTGTGGATATACGAGCGATCTATCTTTGGTAAAAGCCAACATGATATAGCATGCTACACAGTTGAATTACTTTTCAGAAGATTTTGTATGAAACCGACAGTTATCGTTTTTGGTAAATATGTGTTGCATCCAATTAGGCAAACCTAACTTATGCCTATGGACAAGTCATATATATAGAGGATAGTTTGGAGATTGATGAAGGAGTAGAGTAATGGACTGAATGTGACTAGGAGGAAGAGCGAATGTTGGTCTATTAGCATGTGAATTCTCTAAACATCAAAGGAACTGAATATGCACTTGTGATGTGTAACATCATCATTTCATATTTTGGCTGTAAGCCATTTTGTTAATGTAATCTTTTGTAGGCAGCGAGCCTCCTTGTTTGGATAGTGAGTCCTACTCGTAAGCAGTGAGCTTTTGTATTTGGCAGTGAGCCACTTTTGTATCCAATTTTGGAACTACTATATATAGGGAGCTAATACTCACCATGGTTTTTCCCTCATTGTGTTTTCCATGTAAAATTCTGGTGTTCATGTGTTGTGCGGTTTCATATTCTTTTATTTCTCTTTCTTATCTTCTTTGTTATCTACATTAGAATAATTGATGGTGTTTGTTCAATAAGCTTAAGAAGATACTAATTCACCCCCCTCTTAGTATCTTGGATATTAAACAATTGGTATCAGAGCTCTAGAAGATCTTGCAAATTGAACAAATGGATAAAGAAGAGCTTTGAGCTGCTCTTGAAGATCTTGACAAGGCTGAAATTGAAAACAGTGATCTAAAAGAAAATATTGATGACACAAATGAATGGATACATAAATTGAAAGAGAAATTCAAGAAATTCAAAGAAAGACATAGATAAGTGAGTGATCAACTGAAACAAGAAAATGAAGAGATTACCAAATTAAAGGTGAAAGTGGAACAAAATAAGAGAATTGAGGAATGTATAAATATAGTGGTGCAAAGTAAGTATGATGTATGCTCAAGGCTTGAACAAGAAGTGATGAACCTGAAATCAGATTTGGAGAAAGCAAAACTCTATGAAGATAATTTCAAGAAAAGCTCCACCAAGCTTGATGAATTGATAGGGGGAAAAAGACCTTATAAATAAAAAGGTGGTTTAGGAAATGAAGTCAGTGAAAATGTGCAGAACTCAAATCTAGTATACAATCAAAAGAATCAAGATAAAGGGAAGTAGAAAATAAATCTAGGAAGAAGGCCACCTATCAGACATCCAAATTCTCAAAGGTACCCATGTTTCGATGGTGATTTTTT
The DNA here is from genome assembly GCA_007115665.2 of Sequoiadendron giganteum. Classification (NCBI taxonomy): domain Eukaryota; kingdom Viridiplantae; phylum Streptophyta; class Pinopsida; order Cupressales; family Cupressaceae; genus Sequoiadendron; species Sequoiadendron giganteum. The sequence continues at coordinate 473,161,458 of CM021106.1, read as the reverse complement.
TTCATGCAATAAACTTGGTCATAGGGAAACTGAGTGTAAAAGTAGGATGAATCAATTTTTTGGTTCCTTCTTCGGACAATGTTATGCATGGAAGAAGATTGGACATAGAGCTAGTTAATGCATAACTCAGATGATGAACTGGTTTAATCAAAGTAGAATGAATCAATCTTTTGATGGCTATTGATATACCTATAAAAAATTTGAACACAAAGAAAATTAGTGCAGATCAAGGATTAATGGAAGTAAAAAAAACCAGAGTAATGTTGTCTACTACAATTGCGAAAAATTGAGACATATTTCAATAGTATGTAGAAGTAAAAAGGGGAAGAAGTATGCTTTGATAAAGGAAAATGAACCTATGAAGAATATTGAAAAAGATGAGATTAAGCAAGAAATAAATAAGATATGGAAGAATAAAGAAGAACCAGAGATGACAAATGTGTTTGTGCCCTCATTAGGTACAAACGATTCCTCTAGGAATTAGACCTAGCATGGTCTTAGGGGAGCTTTAGAAAAATATGTTTGAACCATTTGAATATATGGAATGTTAGATGTTGGCATGATGATATGTTGTAAGGAATGAATGGGCAGAGGTTATGCAAAAGAAACCGAAAGAAAAAGTGCAAACATGTTCATTTGCGGAGTGAATTAGGGTTTCTTAGTGCAGTGAAGAAGGGTTTTTATCATGTTTTTGAAGCTTATTATGTTTAACGTGAATTAGGGTAGATCAACTGTGTATAAATTGAAATTCACAAGTCATTTTTTATCACCTATGCATTTGAAGAACTTGAAGAATGACTTGGAGAAATCTTGGAGTGATCCTGAAGCAATTTGGAGCAATTCTGAGAGATCATTGTGAACAACCAAGAACAAGTGATGAAAGTTTTCTCTCACGGTTGTAAAAAGGAAGGTAAAAGAAGAAGTTTTTGTTGTGTAAGGAATAATTTGAAGAGGTTGAGTAGGGAAATGGAATCTATTAATAGGGGACCGAGTCATAATATTCCATTAAGGATGAAAGGAGTTGAACTGGAAGAATTTGATCATTAAAAAATAAAGGAAATGGAAATAGAGTTAGATTCGAATGATTTTCATAACAAAAAAACCATAGGCATGGATGTATGGGGAGAATTCCCATAGTTTATAGATAGAGAGTCCATCTTGTTCCTATTAAGTAAAATCAAGGATGGCAACATTGTGCTAGAAAAACCCTACCCTATTATGAAGGAAGCGATTAAAGCTATTGTTGCAAGTATGGATGTGTTTGGTGGTGTTGTCATTAATGTTGTCATTAATGTCAACACAGCTCAAAATCATTTCAAATGGTACTTTTATAGTTGAGATATTGTAGAAGTGTTTAGAATACATGGAACTATATTTATGAAGTTGCAGTTCTGTTGTTGCCAAGTTCTTATGAGAAAATTAAGAAATAATGAAGATTATGTAGTGTGTGTGTTCTGAGTGTACTCCGATAATGTGCTCTAAATTTCTTCTATGTTGATCCTATGCCTGTGTGGATATTTGGTAATGAGCATAAACCTCAATGGATAATATATCATAAAATTTAGCTTCTAGATCGATGGAGAGTGAAAGATATGTTCACTGGTTTGTGAATTGGTCTGGAAGAACTACTTGTTTATGGGATGGGAGAAATGTTTTTTCTTCGTAGTCTTCTGGTAGTTTGTTTCAGATTTTGCAGATTTAGAAGAAGTTTAACATTGATGTTTTATATGTTCTAAAAAATGTGCTTGTGTTTTGGTGCTCCGAAAGACTTGCTCCAAAGCTACTGTGTGTTGTTGCTCGATCCAGTTGGATTGTTGAAGAATGTTTTGTGTATGAAGAACGTTGCAATAGTTGCAGATGTTCCTGAAGGTCTCTTAGATTTCAAGTGTTTGGTGAAGTGTTTTGGGTGATCCACGTGTGATCATATTGCTGGAGATGCATGTACTTCAAATATCATTGGCATTTTAATTAGGTTTGGCTAACCTGGTGTCTACATGCTACATAAATATTTTTCATTGAATTAAGGAAGCATGTGATTGATCCAAGATGTTGTTTGGGTCCTATTTAAATGTGTAATTGGTCCTCTCTCATTCTTATCCGCCACGAGAATGTTGAGTAGCTGACCTAATTTGAATTTGTAAAATGAAGGATGTATAGCTGACCTTGGAGAGAGCTTGTAGGGTTGAAGGTAGTATAAAAGAAAGTTAAGATGTTGTGAATTGAGAAGTAAGAAAGTCTAGTGTGCGAACAAGTGTGAAAAGTAGAGTCTATAAGAGAAAATCAAGGCAACAATACTTTGATGTGTTAGATTCCTAAAATTAGCGAGTTGATGGTGTCTGCAATGTTTTGATCAAGATGCAAATGTGTGGAACCTATTGTGGTGGATCTTTATTTATCTTTTCTTTATTTGTAGGTAGTGAGCCTTCTTCTGGACAGTGAGTCCTATTGTAGGTAGTGAGCCTTTATTTCTGGGTAGTGAGCCCTTTGGCAGTGAGCCTTTGTATCTCGTATTGTATTACTACTATATTGTGAGTTAATCCTCATTGTGGTTTTTCCATAATTGGGTTTTCCATGTAAATCTGGTGTCTCTAGTGTTTACTTTCTATTATCTACATTTCATGTTTATTCCTAATAATAGATTAAGTAAAGGTGAAATTGATTAAGGATAGAAGTTAAAGTAATTTGGTACAACTGATTCACCCCCCTCTTAGTTGTCTTTTCCATTTCAACAATTGGTATAAGAGCTTTGGTTCCTTGGTGAAAAGCTTAACTACCTGAGGTAGATCAGATGGGGCACAAGTTTCAAATCCCTATTTTTGATGGAGCTGATTACAGTGACTAGAAAGTGTAGATGAGAGGTTACGTGGTCTCTCTTGGTTTCAATACTTGGAAAGCTTTAAAGAAAAATTATGTTGAACCATCCACTAGTCCTTCCTCTGAAGATGAGATCTATGCTTATCAGGAGAATGAAAAAGGAAAGGTATGCTATCTTCAGTGCTTTATCTAGAACTGAAAGGACAAAATTTATTTCTTTAGGCACTTCTTACTAATTATGGGAAAAATTGAAAGATATTTATGAATGAAATGATAGAGTAAAATTGTCAAGGAAGCTAACATCTAAGCACAAATTTGAGAACCTAAGAATGAAAGAGGGTGAAGATATTGCAAGCTATTATCAGAGATTTGAACTTGTAGCAAATGAAATCAAGAACCAAGGTGGTTCCATGATAGATGAAGATTTGATTGAGATGATCTTGATGACCCTATCGAAGAATTACAGTGATAAGGTCTCTAATATTGAAGAATCATATGATCCAAATACATTTACTAAGGAGTAGTTATTTGGCACCTCGACTACATTCAAGATGAGAAAGCTTGGAAGAGAAAAGGAGAAAGCTGAAACAACCTTTAAAGAAATTAAGATAGGAGATGACTCAGATGATGATAGCTCAGAAGAGTTGGAAGAAAACTTTACAAGGAAATTAAAGAAAGGTACTGGTAAATACAAAGGTATGCTACCTTTTAAATGTTTTAGTTGTGGAAATATTGGTCACTATGCTTCAAGATGTCCAAATAGAGCTACACACAAGAAGAAAAAATATAATAATAACTGCAAAGATAGAAAGGACATGAAGTTCAAGAGACTGTATTATGTTAGAGAAGATGCAAGAATTTTTGATGATGAGTCTAACTTTGAGGAAGATAAAGATGAATGTTTATTTCTAGCCCTTGAAAGTAAAGCTATATTTGCTAACCATGGAAGATGTGCAAGAAAATTTGGTCTAGAGAGGAAGAAGGATGAGATGGAAGGTACTTTGGTGACTGCTTTTCGTGCTAGATAGGATGAATACTATTGGGTAATTGATAGTAGATTTTCAAATCATATGAATAGAGACAAAATTAAGTTCACTAAACTTGAAAATTATGATGGAGGATTAGATATGTTTGGAGATGATTTTGGTGCTAAGATTGTTAGAAAAGGAACAATTAGTCTTCATGGAAAACATAGTACTAATGATGTCTATTATGTCAAGAGTTTAAGGCATAATATTTTGAGTGTTGGGAAAATGTGTATCAAAGGATTTAAGCCTGTGTTTCATGATAACTCCTGTGAGATCAAAAAGGGTCTGGAACTGTGGTAACAACATGGAGAAGAACTCATGGAAACATCTATCAGCTTAAGAGTGGTGATGGTCAGTGCTTTGTTTCTTAGATTAATGAAAGTTGGCTATGGCACCGAAGGATGCGACATGTAAACTTCAACAATTTGATTAGGATTAGTTCAAGAGAAGTTGTTAGAGATCTACCTAGAATCACAAAGCCTACAAATTTAGTTTGCAGAAGTTATCAGTGGGAAAACAAACAAAAAGCAACTTTAAAGGAAAAGAACAATCATCTACTGAAATGATGGAATTGATTCATACAAACCTTTGCAATCCTACAAGAATAGGAAGTCATAATGGTGAAAGGTATTTTATGTTTTTGATTGATGATTACTCTAGGATGACATGGGTTACTTTTCTTAAAGAGAAAGCTTAGGCTCTAGATAGATTCAAAGTGTTCAAAGTAAGAGTAGAGAATGAGGTAAACCTGGGAATCAAATGTTTAAGGTTTGATAGGGGTGGAGAATTCACTTTTGGTGAGTTTAATGCATTTTGTGAAGAGCATGGCATAAAGAGACATTATTTTTCTCCTAGAACCCCTAAGTAGAATGGAGTTGTGGAAAGGAAGAACCAAACTATTCAAGAGGCTGCCAAAACTATGATGAAATAAGAAAATGTTCGTAATATGTATTAGAGAGAAGCAATCCACACCATTGTTTACATTCTTAACAGAGTTCAGATCAAAGGTAACAACACAAAGACTCCTTATGAGTTATTGACTGGTAAGACTCCTACTAAATACTTTAAATTGTTTGGAAGAAGATGTTACATTAAAATAGATGATGAGAATCTTGGAAAATTTGATGCTAGATGTGATGAAGGAATTTTTCTTGGATATTCAAATAACAGAAAAGCATATAGATGCTTCAATAAAAGACTGAGGAAAATAGTTGAAAGTGCAAATGTAAAAGTTTATGAAGCTATGCATAGACTAGTAGAAATAAGTGAAGTTGAACTAGATGATCCTATCTGTGGAAAAATACAAGAAGAAAAGGAAGAGAAAGAACAAAGTGATGAAGAGGAGATTCTGAAACATTCTCCTAAGACTTCTAAATATGTACAGAGAAATCATCTAGAGGAAAAAATGATTGGAGACATAAGTGAAGGTGTAAAGAAAAGAAGCAAAGTGGTTGAGGTAAATGTGTGTTTACTTTTTAAAATAGAACCTAATACTGTGAGTGAAGCATGCAAAGATGAGAGTTGGCTTAGAGAAATGGAAGAGGAATTACAGTAGATAGAGAAGAATCAAACATGGGAACTAGTCACTAGACCAGTAAACAATAATGTAATTGGTTCAAAATGGGTATTCAAGAATAAGCTGAATGAAAATGGTGAAGTGGTAAGAAATAAAGCAATATTTGTATGCAAAGTTTATTCAAAGGTTGAAGGAATAGACTTTGAAGAGACTTTTGCACCAGTGAAAAGAATGGATTCCATTCGGATGTTGGAATTTTCAGCTCATAAAGACTTCAAGGTGTACTAGATGGATGTCAAATCTGCATTCTTGAATGGAGAATTGGAAGAAGTGTATATGGAACAACTGAAAGGATTTCAGCTATCAGACAAACTGGACATGGTTTACAAGTTGAAAAAGGAACTGCATGGACTTAAATAGGCTCCCAGATCATGGTATGCAAGGTTGGATAGATACTTGACACAAGAAGTATTCAACAAAGGCTCTACATACAACAATATTTATTTCAAAGTTGAGAGAAAAAAATGTTGATAGTTGTGGTATATGTTGATGATATTATGTTTGGTGGAAATGAAGGTATGTGTAAGAAATTTGCAAAGGAGATGAAAAAAGAGTTTGAGATGTCTATGATTGGTGTGTTGAATTTCTTGCTTGGTCTTCAAGTGAATCAAACTGATAAGGGGATTTTCATTTGACAATCCAAGTATGTTAAGGAATTGTTGAAGAAGTTTGGAATGGATGACTCCAAACTGGTCTGTACCCCTATGGTAATCGAATGTAAACTAAGCAAGGATGATGAATAATCTAAATTTGATCAGAGCATGTATAGATCAATAATTGGTGGACTATTGTATCTTATTGCAACTAGACCATATATCATGCATGCAGTATATTTGGTTGCAAGATTTGAAGTGAAACCTAAAGAAACACGAGTTATAGTTATGAAGAGGATATTTAGATATCTTAAGGGAGCTCTAGATTATGGGCTATAGTATCCTAAGGATATTGATTTCACATTGAATTCCTACACTAATGTAGATTGGGCTGGTTGTGTAGATGACCGAAAGAGTACAAGTGGTGGTGCATTCTTCCTTGGAGAAAGATTGGTTTCATGGTTGAGTAAGCAACATAATTCAGTTTCTTTATCCACTGTAGAAGCTATGTATATTGCAGCAACATTCTGTTGTACACAGGTACTTTGGATGGAGAAAACTTTAAAGGACACAGGTGTGACATGTGATGGACCTATCTCTATCTTTTTTGATAATAAAAGTGCAATAAACATCTCATAGAATCTGGTGATGCATTCTAGGACAAAGAATATATCTATTAGGTATCATTTCTTGAGGGAGAAGGTGTTGCAAAATGAAGTCAGACTTCAATATGTGTCTACCAAGGATCAAATTGCTGACATATTCACTAAGGACCTTTTGAAGGATACTTTTGAGTATCTCAAGGGGAAGTTAGGGGTTACTATCCCTCCTTCCTTAAATTATGTGCACATGGAGGTGTATCAGTCCAGTGGATTCACAAATTATTTTTTGTTCTAGACTGATGATTGTGGCCTAATCCTCAGGGGGAGTAGAGAGCTTCATTTTTGTAGTATGTGATGTGGGTGCACTCCTAAGTGGGAGTGACCAATGATTTATATGGTAGATGTTTCATGCAAAACTTTCCTTTTCCATTGATGTCAAAGGGGGGAGGGGGGGAGAAATTCATGTGAAAAAGTTGAAAAGGGAGAGAAAATATTGCAAGGAGAAGAGAATGTAGAAATACTTGTGTAGGTTGTCTAATTTGAAAAAGAAAGGGAAGAATAAGTAGGAGAGTATGTATGTTGTCTTTGATAGTTTTTCACATCACGTGTTTCCATCAATGAAAAGGGGGGAGATTGTTGCAAGTATGGATGTGTTTGGTGTAGTTGTCATTGATGTCAACACAGTTCAGAATGATTGTAGATGGTACTTGTATAATTGAGATATTGTATAAGTGTTTAGAGTACATGGAGATATAATTATGAAGTTTCAGTTGTGTTGTTGCCAAGTTCTTTTGAGAAAATTAAGAAATAATGAAGACTATGTAGTGTGTGTGTTCTAAGTGTGCTCTAGTAATGTGCTCTAGATTTCTTCTATGTTGATCCTATGCCTATGTGGATATGTGGTATTGATCATAAACCTTAATGGATAATATATCATAAGTTTTAGCTTTTTGATTGATGGAGAGTGAAAGATATGTTCACCGATGTGTGAACTAGTTTGTCATAACTGCTTGTCTATGGACTGGGAGAAATGTTTTTGCTCCACAGTCTTTTGGTAGTTTATTTCAGATCTCATAGATCTGGAATAAGGTTAACACTAATTTTTTCTATGTTTTTAGAAATGTTCTTGTGGTTTGGTGCTCTGAAAGACTTGCTCTAGAGCTATTGTGTGTTTCTGCTCGGTCTGGTTGGACTGTTGAAGAATGTTTTGTGCATGAAGATTATTGTAGTTGTTGCAGTTTGGTGAAGCATATTGGGTGATCCACATGTGATCATCTTGCTAGAGATGCATGTACTTAAAAGATCATTGGTTTTTTCATTAGGTTTGGTCGACCCAGTGTCTACATGTTACATAAACATTTTGCATTGAATTAAGGAAGCATGTGATTGATCCAAGATGTTTTGGGTCCTAACTAAATGTGTAATTGGTCCTCTCTCATTCTTATCCACTGTGGGAATATTGAGTAGCCGACCTAATTTGAATTTATAAAATAAAGGATGTATAGTCAAACTTGGAGAAAGCTTCTAGGGTTGAAGATAGTATACAAGCAAGTCAAGATGTTGCAAATTGATAAGTAATCAAGTGTAGTGTGTGAACAAGTGCGAAAAATAGAGTGTGTAATAATGAATCAAGACAACAGTATGTTAATGTGTTAGATTCCTAAAAGAAGTGAGCTGATGGTGTCTGAAATATTTTGATCAAGATACAAATGTGTGGAACCTATTGTGGTGGATATTTATTTATCTTTTCTTTATCTATAGGTAGTGAGCCTCTTGGCTAATGAGTCCTATTGTAGGTAGTGAGCCCTCTAGAAGTGAGCCTTTGTATTTGGTATTGCATTACTACTATATCGTGTTAATCCTCACCGTGGTTTTACCTCATTGGGTTTTCCACGTAAATCTAGTGTCTCTAGTGTTTAATTTTTGTTATCTACATTTCATGTTTATTCCTAATAACAAATTAAGTTAAGGTGAAATTGATTAAGGATAGAAGTTAAAGTAATTTGGTACAATTGATTCACCCCCCTCTCATTTTTCTTATACATTTCAACAACTATCACCGAGTTATGCAGTGTTGGTGACCTCCCCAGAAAGAAAACAATAAAATACAAAGAGGAGGAGGAATTAACTGGAATTGACAAAGACCCCCGAGCCTTGCTGATAAATACTATAGTCAACCCCACCATAAGGTATGTTACATATGGTATTTCTTACAAGATTTATTTTAGAAATCATGATGGTTCCACTTTGGCTATTTTTGTATATCTGGCACACAAAATGGTGAAGGAAAACAATAAATTTTATCTATGTAGCTTGATTTTGGAAAACCTAACTGAAAATGTATGAATTTTCTTCATTGAAGGTTACCCTTTCCGATTCGGGTCTTTTCTTACATGTCTAGCATTTTACTTTCTAAGCTTGCTACTAGGAAAATAAAATGTTAGTTAGGAACCCGGGATCCCTGTTGGAAAATAGATATACATATATTTGAAAGGTATGGAAGATAATGCAAGTGCATGGAAAGTCTTTTTCTTATGCTTGCAAAAGGATCTATGCTTCAGTGTTCTATATCTGATTAGTTTGAGGAGGGCTCATCCTCTAGTACAAAGGAATTGCAAGTTTTTATTGGTTATTCTCTTTGAAATCTAAGAAGAGAAAATTTATCACAAAAGATATCATCATCATTCTGGAAGAAAAGGAGAATGAAGAAGAACCCCTATCTAGATCTGAATCTTTTGATCCAAATGATATCTAGACAATGTTAGTTAAAGGTAAGATGAAGAAGATTGGTGAATTGTGGAATGCATCCTCTCTGGTGGAGAGAATCAAGATCGATGATGCTCTGGTTGAGTATTTGCTTAGAAAAGGTATTGATGTTCCAAGTATTTATGATTCTTTGTTGGATAATTTAGTTGAAATTGTTGAAGAGAGAATGTTACTGGAAGGTCCAGAAGGATGTAAGTTAGAAGCCATGGTTGAGAAAAGATGTGCTAAATCCAAGAAGAACTTATCTTAACACACTAATGAGACAAGGAAATGCATTAAAGAAATGTCGGATATCTACAAGTATTGTCTCCAGTGGCCTATTGCAATTGACAATTTTAGAACCAAGATTGAAGCAATTGAATCTGAAATGAATAGCATTGGAAATAATTTTGATATCCTTAAAGAAAAAGAAGGAAAAAAATAATAAGAGCTGGAGAATTGCAAGCAGAGTTGATTATTGTTCAAAGACAAAGAGAAGATGTGGTGAGAAGTTTCTAGCTTGTTAAAGAAATTATTGAGGTTTGGTTAGATAATCTCTTCGGAATTCTCCATGATGCAGAACATTGTGAATGCCAATCCTTGTCTATGGATCCTCTTTCACATTTTTGGCTTTGCTAGACAACATGTGCACTAGAATGGATTCTTCTATGTTAGCTTGGAAGCAGATTCTTCCAATTATCAGAGAGAGATAGAAAAAAGGTGTTTAAGGTGAAAAGTGTTATTTTTACTTAAGCTTCTGAATGTTCAAATTTTTGTTGTTTTTCTTTATGGCAAAAAGGATGAGAGAAAAGAAAAAATTAAAAGGAAAATAAAAACAAGATGATAAGAAAAGTTGAATTGATGAACAAAGGGGAGTTTTGGAAGTTTTTAAGCTTTGAAAATGTTAAGTGTTTGAAAGTTTTTGGAAGGTTTTTGAATCTTGGAAGTTCTGTAGTTTTGAAGTCCTAAAGTTTTGAAGTTTCTTTGTATATGCAATGTCACAATGTACATACATTTGCATCCTTTTCTTTCTTTTCTTTTCTGGCCACCCTTTGCCATTGATGTCAAAGGGGGGAGAGATTTGGGGAAATTGTAGGGGAAATATTTGGAGAGATTGTCATACACTTTTTTGGCACATGTTTCCATCACTGATAAAGGGGGAGATTGTTGGAAGAATGAAGAAGAAAAATATTTTTTCTTTCATTGATTTCACCATGTTGATTAAGGTGTCAGGTTGGTGTAGTACTTTGAACTGGTATAAACAACATGTTTACATCCTCTGATGTTTTTGGTCTTTTATTTTGGTTTGCATTTCCCCTCCTGTGATCATTGTTGTTTGTGATTTTTGGGAAAAGGTTTATGAATGTTGGAAGCATGTAAGTATACAATCCTATATTCTCATATGATCGTATGGTGAGTTAGAATTGGTTTTGTGTTGCATTTTGTTATTAGGTCTATCCATGACCAACCTAATAATTAGTTAGTGATATAATGGTTTAATTTGTGTTGCAAATATATGAGTGATCTATCTTTGGTCCAATCCAACATGATATAGTTTGCTACATGATTGAATTAATTTTGAGAATATTTTGTATGAAGCCGATAGATATCCTTTTTGATAAATATGTGTTGCATCCAATTAGGCCGACCTAATTGATGCCTATGGAAAAGTCATATATATATACAAGATAGTTTGGAGATTGATGAAGGAGTAGAGTAATGGATTAAATGTGAATGTGAGGAAGAGCGAATGTTTTTCTGCTGGCATGCAAATTCTTTGAGCATAAAAGGAACTGAATTTGTACTTGTGAGGTGTAACATCATCAGTTCATATTCTACATATAAGCCATTTTGTTACTGTAATATTTTGTAGGCAGTGAGCCTCTTTATTTGGATAGGGAGTCTTACCTGTAAGCAGCGAGCTTTTGTATTCAGTAGTGAGACTCTTTTGTATCCAGTTTTGGAACTACCATATATAGTGAGCTAATCCTCACTGTGGTTTTTACCTTTTTAGGTTTTCCATGTAAAAATTTTGTGCTCATGTGTTGTGTGGTTTCATGTTTTGTTATTGCTCTTGCTTATCTTCTTTGTTATCCGCATTAGAATAATTGTTGGTGTTTGATCAATAAGCTTAAGAAGATACTGATTCACCCCCCCTCTTAGTATCTTGGATATTCAACATATTATAATCTTGAAAATCTAGCAACATAACAAAGGGCTGCAATGTGATCAATATCTCGGTCTAGTGATTCTTTGTTTGAATTATCTAGTTTTAGAAAAAATCAAAGAAATCAAGCTAATTTAATGGGAGCACAATCAAGAGATCTAAATCCTATTATTCCTCCACAAGCTCCAATGACATATTTCAACATTGATTCACCTATAATATTTAGATTATATCATGATCTTCAAAATAATCTAGACAAATTACGTCCAAAGTATCAACTCCATTGTGCTGTAGATGGCCATCTTTGAATATTTAAAGATACTTTGTTTTGACTAAGAATACAACATGAAAATGTTGGTTATACACTTTTTCCTTACATAATTGGTAAAGAAGCATATGACTAGTACAATTAATTTTCCATAAAACTCTATCAACAATTAGTAATTGATGGAAGATAAATTTATGATGGGATTTCATGTTCCCATTAGTGTAGCCATGATGTGTTATCATTTTTTGGAGATTAAGTGAGTTGAAGGTGAGTACATCACCACATTTATTGATCTCTTTCAAAAATCTTATTCAAGATTAAAGGCTCCATACAATATCAATCAAATTATGGTTATCAAATTTTAGTATTCATTAAAATAATAATTTAACAAAAGGTGGAAGGAAATGATAAATAACTAAATAATTAAAAAATAATTATTTAATTATGGAGAAAAGAAAGTGATAAATAATTAAATAAATAAGAATTTATTTAACTATGGAGAGAAAAGGCTAATGAATAATTAAATAAAAAATTTATTTAGTTATACAGGAAAATGGAAAAAAATAATTAAATAAATAAAATTTATTTAATTATGGGAAGAAAAAGATAAAATACTAGCATAATTTAAATAAATTAATATTTATTTAAATTAACCGAAAGAGGAATAAGGATAGAATGAATTAACTAAATAATTAAGAATTATTTAATTAATAGAAGAAATTTACATTAGAAAATAATTAAATAAATAAAATTATCTAATGATGCATGGAAGAAGGACAATTAGTTATAAAATGTTGCTTGCAGGATTGGGAAGTTTTTTAGTGTCTACATTTTGCCCCTCTTTGACATAATGTGATTTCAAGCATAGTGTCAAAGAATAATCATGAAAATCGGCTAAAAAATTACCCAAGTATGCCTAACATGCCTTGGCATATGTAGGATAGGATGACCCCCCCTCAAAAAAGCTAAGAAATTTTAAAAAATTCCAAAAAAATGGGCAGGTTTACCAATAAGAAAGTTAGATAAGCGTAAATCCATCGACGATGAAAAACTAGGCTCAAATGTTGATCTAGGGATGAATGGATGGGATGTTATTCTAGAATAAGTTAGTGAGGACAAAAAATGAATAGATGAATTGGGACAACTATCTTTAGATCTTGCTACTAAATAATCAAGATTTTGTTTTATTGCATAATTATCATCACAAAACTTGTTATGGCAATGGATATAGAACACCAAGATATGACATAGACCAAGGTGTAATATTTTATCCCTTGTAAAAAAATAGACACACGATAGACAAGGAGTGCCATGACCTAGACTAGAAACCACATAAGCTTGTTGGAATATGCGAGGAAGTAACTGCAAAGCATGTTGATCCTAATGGAAGAAAGCATTAGATTGAGCTTTTCCATGCGTAGGATGTTTTGATTATGCCAAATGGAACCACAATAACACACAAGGAGCCAAGTTGCCCCAATCATATTGCTAATATAAACTGTAAAAATAATCAAAGAGAAAAAGGCCATGATCCATCATCACTCCTCTCATCACTTATGGACTTCCTTGGGGGGCATAGTAACATGACCAAAGATAAATCAGATAAAAAGATAAGAAAAACGAGACCAATGTGTCAACAACTATTTAGATCTTTTGCCACATTGTATGATCAGATTTTGGATAATGATAATGTCTGGTTTTAGGAAAGGAAGCATGTTGTATAAGTCTAGGGATATTGATGATGCAACATGCTAAATAATACAATAGATTGGTTTACATATGGTTTTAGGAATGGTACACCTCGTATAAGATGACGAGTCTAGTTTCAAGGGTGAAACAACATGTATAAGACCATTTGATAGGATTGATGGATAAAGTCTGGCTTTAGAAATGTAGCATGTCATATAAGCCCAGGGAGCCTAATGATACTACATACTATTTGAGGCAATTTTATAGATGATAAGGATTAGTTTAAAAAATGAGGCATGTTGTATAAGCCTAGGGAGCCCGACGATGCAACGTTTTGTCTAAGACTATTTAATAGATGATAGGGATTGTTTTATGTTTTGTTGTTACCTATGTTTTTTAGGTAATTGATCACTGATGGTTGAATGCTAGTTGGATAGTTTTCTTGTTCTTTCAAGATTTGGTTAAGCTTAGTTCTCTTGTTTGATAATTGTTTGTGTTTTTTTAAAATGTCAATCTTAGAAAGGGACCATTTATTGTGAGATGGATGATTGGGATGGATGAAGACATTGTTATGAAAAACCCTAAGTGACCTAATGCCTCAAGGGCTCATTGATGATCACCTTACCTACGTAAAATGTAGAGACAACATTGTTTGACTAAACTTGACCATGAATAGTTTATTATGAAGATGCATATATGGATGGACTTGACAATTTATTATGGAAAAACCTAAATGACTGACCTAAGCCTTGGGGGCTCATTAATGTTGGCCTTGGTTACATGAATTCATAGAGGCAATGTGATTCAATCGACTTAGACTAACCCTGACACTATTTTTGGATTTTGATGTTTTTCAATTTCTTTGGATTTTGATGCTTTCTAATATATTTTGGATTTTTAAATTTTTTGTATTTTTTTGGATTTTTAAATTTTCTAATGTTGACCCGTGTCTAGGATCCCTTGTGAAATTTAAGTCTAGGAATTTCCCCCAGTTATGTATAGGACCAACTTATTATGGATAAAATGGATGAGCGAGGTTTATTGTGAATGGATATGAAAAGATGAAGGATGCTAAGGATAAAAAATTCTTAGGCCATGAGAAGGATAACTAAGATTTTATTATGAATGGATGGGAAAAGAAGGATCTTATTATGGAATGAAATATGCATGAGGGGTAATGGATGGAAGTGGAAAAATTAGATGAAATGATAGTAGATGAAAGAGAAAAGACTGATGACACATGGTGCCTATTTTACAGGTTTTCACCATGGTACTTATTCAAAGCACCACAAAAGTGGTTTTCACTATTGGATAAATTATTTCTCTTTGATATTTTTATTATATATATATATATATATATATATATCTATTTTTATTTTTGATGGGATTCTTTGAAAGCTAGGTATAGTACTTGTGAAATTTCATGCTATTGATAGGATCTAGTAATGGTTCACATCCAAGAGTGGAAAGTTGATAAGAATTGGATCCGTATGTTGTAGTTATGTTTTAAGGACCCAACCAATTAGGTGCATATCTAGATGACCATGCTGGATTAAAAGGATATGATTTGATCGAAGGGTTTGCATGATGGATACAAAGGATGATTGATGCAACGAACAAAGGGAGCTATGATATTATTCCTAATGTGCACACTACATGGGTTGTTAGGCTTCACACAAAAATGCTTTTGGGCAGCCAATAAGTTACAACATGCGAAGGGGTGATCCTCAAATGTCCATCAAGAAACATCACCCAGCGAGACAGAGTGATATGATGGGTGTGTGGATATGAGTGGATTTGGTAGAGTGTATGGATTGGGTGAAGATGATGAAGATGGGGACTTGGGATCAACCAGATCATATTTTGATATTGTGCTTTGATAAATGCCCCTAGTTATTTTGGATGAAGAGGCATAATTGAAGATCAATTTTTTCTTACGTTTAGTCTTGACTTTTAGTTTTATCTTTGATTTTTCAAATAGCTTTTGATTTTGACTAAAGGAAGTTTCCTAATCTCCCTTTATTCACATGCTTTCTTTTGATTTTGGATCTCCATTTGAAAAAGGAACTTTCAATTTTGATTCTTGAGTTATATCCTTATTATTTTACTGTGGTGATACTTCTGGATCCATTTGTATGAGGTGGATGAACATGGGTGAGATGGATGCGATAGATGAGGTGGCAAGAATGTGTGGATCATAAAAAAGGTTGGTGATTCACTCAATGGATTCTTCATGACTATCCTTTTCAGTACGGTTAACATTATAGGAGGCATGTACATCCTTAATGAGTTGGAAATAAGGGTTGGTAGAGGAAACTATAGGGGATGTATACCCTAATTCAAGATGGTCGAAATGGAAGGGTGATAACTCAGAAGATGGAATAGGGGGAAGAGGATCATGAGATGGAAAGGGATGATCTTGAACATCCTCAATAGGATCATGATCAAAGAGTTGATTATCATAGATGTCATGATCAAACATGAGATTATCATAGGATTGAAAGGATTGGGATGAACTTGATATGGTAAGGACTAAAGGATCTTTAGGTTCCCAAAAAATTTCTATCCAAACATGGTCATTTATTTGCATATTCTCACAAATATCTAGAGCTAACTTAAAATCATCTTTAGGGTTCTGAATATTCTTATCAACATTAACATCTTCACCTGGAAGCTTAGGTGATGTGAATAGCTTACCAATACAAAATGAACTATCAATACAATACTCCTCATGTCCATGGTTCTGAATCTAGATTTTTCCTTCAAGAAGGTGATGGAGCTTCAAATTTTGTTCTTTGAATTCCATTATTATCTTGCCTCTATACTGGTCTATCATACTAGTTAGAAGAATCCTAAGGTTGGGGGTTTTATTTTTTTCCTTCATACAAATCATAATGTTCTATCTAATACCTTGGGTAGGATCTATTTTGCCATTTCCTTTTTGAAGGAGGTTTTAAAATGACTTATGTCCCATTGAATCGTCTAGGCCGAGCCCCTTTTAATAAACAATGTTAAATATTTTTCCTAACTTTATTATCTCCAAAGTTTAGGTTGGCCCGTGCAACATTTTTAAGAACAACATTAAGCCATCATTTTTCATTGGCCTAGGCGATGTTCCCTTGTCCCTTTAATAATTGTTTTTTATTTCGCAAGGAACATTTTTTGGTGACCATCGATCATCAAAAAGTTGATCCTGACCGTTCCTCATGACCCTGTGATGGCCTCACTGCTGATTTTTAACTGATTGTGATATCACTGGTGAGTGTCACGTGTCTCAGCTGTTGATGCCGAAAAATATTAACAAATTGTTTCAAATTTTATTTCAGGTTTTAATACGTTATATAGGGGGTTACTAAAAAAGCTATGAGATGCACGTGCTCAAGATCGACGGTGGTGTTATAATCTTGATGAAAAGTTGCTCGACAGTTATGTTTAGTACTAATGACTGTTGTGAATGAACATGATTGCTGATGGTGGTGATCTAACGGTTTCCCACCATTGCATGATCCAATGATGCAGGATGTTTAATGATTACAATATCATGGGCGTGCACCATGTGTACTCCTTATGTGCTACATACTATGGTGGGCCCTCGATGTTGAGATGGAGATTACATTAGCCTTTTTGAAGGTTACCATTTGATGATTTGATGAGGGTCGGTTAGAATTTAAATTTGTATCAAATGCGATTGGAGCCATTGGCACGACATGCAAGTGAGCTTTAATGGTGGATGAGATGTTTACTGGCTCAATTTGAGCGACATAAAGCATTCTTCCTTGGTCTTATTTTACCACAAAGCATTCAAGCATTTTTGAATTAGTTACAGAGCCAATGACGAGTTTTCGAGCAATCACAGTGAGAGTTTGGTCTTCTACAAAGCATAATCCCATGAGTTGTTCTCTATATTGTTTTAGTTATTCTGGCTGTGGATTTATGAAGGATTGTAGTGTGCTATTTAAAGGGTTTTTTGATTATTGTTGTAGGGTTACTGGTTTGGTTGAATTGTGGGGAATTACAAGGTTTTATTGTAGTTTCATTGTCTTAGTAGCCCTAGTCTATTCAATTTTTAAAGTTTTAAAGAAGCCCTAGTTTATTTGAGATGACACCACCAAAGAAACATTCTGGCCATGTGGATTATTTACAAAGGAATTTTTATGACGATTTCCTCAACCAATTACCGCTATCAACAAATGATAGGAGGAGGGGTTCAATTCTAATGAATGGAAGAACCCTAGGTGAAGGATTAGTGTGCAAAATTTATAAAATTGCAGATGCTAGGGTTCCTATGATAGGTTTAGAAATGTTCAGGCTCTAGTATGGACAACTCAATTTACCTCACCCTTTCTCTGATGCCTGGAGATATGATATGGGGAAACTAGTTGTACCAAACATGTTTCCTAATGTTAACCTACTCAAGGTTGTGGTAGCACGATATGACCCTATCACTAGAGTGATTAGGGATGATGATGGAGGGGTTCTGTTGAGTATAAGCAAGGAGGAAATTCAACAAGTATTTGATTTGAGTGAACCTAGTTTATTTCTAGTTCAAAATGATCTTGAGGAGATGAAGCAAGAATATGCAAGATCAAAGCCATTGTTCAGGTTGAAGTTGCTTCCTCCTCATCTAGCTGAGGAAGGAAATTCTATAGTTTACATCAGTCCCAATGACCAAGAGCCTTTCAGGCTAAGCTTCTTTGCCAATCAATTTTTGGCCACTTTCTACTCACTCTACCAGATTCTGGGTTTGAGCCCAAATACTGTTATGCCAATTGCATACATGTTTATGGGGTCCTAGATACAACTCCCCAATTTCTCTGTGGTGTATGACTTTGCATCTTTTCTAGCAGAAAAGATACATAATGGATTGTTGAAATTGCACGTTGGTGATGCTAGCAATCCTTTCTTCTGGTACTCATTGCTAATGTACATGTTTTTGTACAAGAATGCCGACTTCTTCTCAAAGAAGATGGAATTAAGGTAGGACATAAATGGAGAAAGGTTACTTGTGTAGGTCTGGACTACAGAATTGTCATACAATAGAGGAAGTGCTAGTTATGTGCAATTTGACAATTGCTTTGCTTCCAGACTCAACGCTTGGTTAATTGATAATGTGCTTAGGATTCTTGAGGATCCTCACAACTTTCTCAGAACTAAGGGGAGGAAGCATGATTTAAAGGTTTGTCACAATTGGGGTGACATCATTTTGTACCCAGTCAGTACTGTTCTTAGAGTGTATGGTTTCTAGGGAGCCCCACATATTCTCCCTTTTAATGTGCCATCCAGAATGGGGTTTGCCGAGGTCATGTGGAAGATAGGTTGTATTCATGAGGACAACCTGACAGGGGAAGGGAAAGGGGCTCTCTTCCTTGATTACACTATTGTATTAGATTTTTTTTTCTCCAAGGGAGGATGGGCGCAGTTCGGGAGATATTTTAATGACTTTCATTTGAGGAAGGGTCCCAGGAGGTAGCACGATCCAGAGGGTTTCTTTGCCTTATTTAGGAAATGAATAAAGGGTGGTAGGTTTATCCATGAGTTTAATTTTCTTGAAGATTTAATCAGGAATGATTTTGATTTGAACAGATAGGAATTGAACAAAGAGAAGTGTATTGCATACGAAAAATTGCTAGCTGTAGTGCATAAAATGGATCCCAAGTATGATCCATTAATAGAATTCACTCCATTCCACAAGAAGATTGATTTCTTGATGGATAATTTTAGAGAGATCATGGGAACTCTGATGATGAAGAAGGTCAATTTGGATTTGGATTTTGGTATACAGAGACTAGAGGTGAGGCCTAAAGAAACAAGGCCAACTTATCAACCCACAGTGAGCTAGCCTCCTTACATGAGAAAGAGGAGTGACAGTAGCAATGAGGAAGAAGAGGATAAGAAGGGAAAGAAAATAACGAAGACCCGAGCTCACCCAGGGCCAAATATTAGAGCACTTGGAGGAATAAAAATAATTGATTTAGATTCTCCACCACAAGCTGATCCTGCATTTCCACCATCAAAGCTAAGCCCTAAGACGTAAAGAGTTGAGGAAACACATGAAGCTCTAATGGATCAAATAATTGTTAATGATCAAGATATGCAGGTTGGTATTCCATCCCCACCTAGATCAACTCAATTAGTACTATTTGATATGGATGTAAAAGGCCAATGTGTACAAGATGCCAGAATGGAAGCATGGAAGGAATTCTTGGATGATGATGCATTTGTGAAGACTCCAATTTTCTTGCAACTACTATGGAGGATGAAGTTAGAAGAATACCAAGAAAAATGTAAGGAGAGAAGAGAATCAAGGCCTAATAGGTCTGATCAAGAGAATGATGAGGAGGTGAAGGATGAACTCATGAATGAGTTCAAAAGCATCACTCTTGAGGAGGGAAGGAAGTTGGTGACCCAAGCTAGTGTTTTGATTTTACCTTAGTGGGACATAGCAGATGCAGTGGCATTTAATGCTATTCTAAAGTCCAAACATCCCATGTAGAACATTGAGGAGGAGGTTAGGGTAGCACTCCAAGATTTTGCCTTTAATGTAGAATATGAGACCCTGGCTATTTGGGCATTGGCACCCCAGGGTAGAAAGCCAAATGTTACTGATATTAGCCCAAAACTAAGGGGAGGTTTAATCATCAAGAGAGCTTCTAAGACCTCAACTACAAAAGCTACAAAATTGATTGTAAATGTGGCCAAATTGGCCTAAAAGATAGCTGAAAGAGAAGAAGCTGAGAAGAAAAGTTTGATGGAGAAGTATAACACCATTATTGGAGACTATAGTAGAATGCAACAAAGGAATGTTGAGCTGTAGATTGAGGTAGATAGGTTGAAGTAAAGGAAAGTGTGGGAGCTTCTAGTGCTCTTGGTACCTTGACCTTACCTTCTACATCAGGGTTAGTACCTCCAACTTCTCCAATTGTTTTAACTCTAGGATCCCCAATCTAGACTCCTGCTCCCAGTCCTTCATTAGAGCTATTTGAAGAGGAGGTTGAGTACTCTATAGATCCCACCAAAAAGAAGATGCTAAATAAGATTACAGAGCTACAGGAAGCTCTAAAAGCAAGTGAGGAGGGAGAAGTGGCCAAGCAGAATGAAGTTGTGGATATTGTTTTGAGGCATTTAAATGAGAGAGTTGATGGTAGATTTCCATCAGTTTATTATTTATATTCTTTATTCTTAAATTCATTAAAAAAATTACTAGGGATTAGTAATTAGTTTTTCCTTTAGTTGAGAAATGGATCCCTAGGGAAAATGACCTAGATGTTATGTATAAGGCCTCTAGATTTGATGTAGCTAACAGGCATCAATCATTAAGGCCTACTCAAATTTTTGTAAAGTCACTGCAAGGTTTCCAGGCCTTACCTAATGATTTGAGTAGGAGGATTAAGGAGTTGGTGAATAATTTTGATGACTGGAGTGACACATATTTACCAGATATTGTAGATGCCCAAGGAAATGTTAAATCACTCCAGCAGTGGCAGGATAGGGTAGATGAAGTCATCAATGCACAAATCAAATTGATTTGTAATGACTCAAATTATGACATGCTGGTGAGTAGTATGGATAAAATCATTAATACCAACACGAGTCTTTTGAGAATGTGGCGAATCAGGTAGAGATAAAGTATACCCCTTACAGTGCTAAGGTGAATGAGGTGGGAAATTTTGACCAGCCAACTGATGAGGAATACCAAAGATAGGTGGACAAATATTTAACTGAAGAAGAATAGGACATAGTCTACTACCGACAGTTAACAACTCAACAGTTATAGTTATAAAAATTTTTGGGTATGTCTCGATGGAGGATTTTGGCACAGGTTTTGAGGTTTGGATAATGCAATAGCTATTCTCTAATGAGTGAGATTACCAAGAAGATTCTCCATGGACTCGGTGGTTGTAATAATTTTTGTGAAGTGTCATAGAGTGGTCCAATTGACAGGTGACATGTGTATTTCTAGCTCGATGCCTGTTTGGTCCTTCATTCTCTATAAGAAGGATTTCAAGGCCCAAAATATGAGTTAGCAAGTTAGATGTCTTTAGGTTGAGTCTAAGTAAAGTTGTAGAGCAAATTGCAAAGAGCCTAATGTTATAGTGGAAGTGTGACTCTTAGGTTTTGTGTTATTATGTTGTAGGTTTTAGTTTCTTGAATGCTTGATGTTTTAGGATAGTACTAGCATCTGAATGAAAGTTACTCATTTTGAGCTCATGTCTCTCCATTGTATGAATATATCATTATCTTGAACAAAATGATCAAGGTTTATTTTTTTCATCTCACTGTTGTGGTGTGTATGATTCTCATTTTAGCTTTAATTCAAGGAATTAATTAAAATGCTTAAGTGAGGTTATAGATAGATATGTTCATGTAAGGATTTGGTAAGTAGTATTGGGTTAGAATAAAAATCAATAGTATTGTAAGGAAATATTATTTGTGATTTTATATGCTGTGTCTGAATCTGTCATGGATCCTTAAATGCTTATGAATTTGACTCCTCCAATGGTATATGGCACTAGTCTAAGTTGTAATTATTTGTGAGGTTTTGTATTCATTTGTCTTTTCTTAGAGCTTGCTACAAATTGTAAATTGATAACTATCTTAACTTGTGTAATATTTTTGTAGTATCTCATGCTCCAAGTAGTTGGTATTATTGATGAATAGCCAATTCATTTCAATCTTATCCTATTGTGTTGAGCTATTAAGTGAGATGATATGTTATCATTGATGTTGTTTATAAGTTTATTGCAAAGATTACAAACACATTAAGGGGATCACCCTCCCGGGTTTTGCAGAGCCCAAAATGTAGGAGGTTTATTAAAACCCTCATCTGTTGGTCCAAGTCCTTCAAGATGCACCTAATTAGGATTGGAAATTCCATAGGTAGATTAGGAGATAAACTTGGTTATAGTAAAAACAACCAATAGAAGGGAAATGAATGGATTGGAAGATATGGATAACAAGGAAGGATCAATGTAATGTGAGGAGGTGGATGAAGAGGCTTCTTGATTGATGGGTACTTGATGTTCAATGGTTCCCTTTAGGTTACTACAATATTGGAAGGAATCAAGATCACTTAATATAATAATTTTGGTGTTGTTATACAGAAATTTAAGGCATTGGTGGTATGTGGAAGGAATGAGCCTCATGTAATTAATTCATGGGAAACTAAGGAGAAGGTTTTATGGTAGACCCAGATCTAAGACTTGGAGTATTGTATTTTGAATAGCAGGCCCAACCCTCATAGGAAGTGTGATTATACCTTTGGATGAACACTCAACATCATCATAAGCCTTGATGATGATTTTATTAGACATATCTATACAAGCTTCAAATAATTCTAATGTTATGACCAATTTTAAGGTGCATATATTCAAGCCTACTCCACTGTCTAGAAAGACTCATCTAATTTTATTTTTATTAATGTATACCTTAAGGTGTAACAAGTCATTATGATTTAGTCTTTGTGTGGGAATATCTTGCTTGAAAAATATGACATGATGGGTTGTAGCTAAGTATCCTACCATGGCCTAAAATTGGTTAATTTTTAGCTCGGTGGGAAAAAATGTCTCTTGTAAAGCTTTGTCTAAAATGACTTTATGCTTAGGGTATATACAAAGTAACTCAAGAATGGATATTTGCACGAGAGTCTTTCCTAGATGGTCTAAAAGGTTATATTGACTCTTTGGTTGTGGATTTGAAGCGGCCCCTTGCAAGGTCACCTTAGCTCTTCAGGTGGTGACAACACATTTTGGACTTTTCTTAATGGTAATGATAGAGAAGTTTGTCAAAGGATTGAACATTATTAGCAGCATAGTCATATAAGACTTTGGTGTAATTGCATTTGTGTTTGCATTTTTTCATGAACTAGAGGCTTTTCCTTTTCCATGGTCTTGTAGGGGATTCTTGAAAATAGTATGCAAATATTTGTCTTTCCTTGTGAATTGTCCACTGATATGTCACCTTGTTCAATGAGGTCTTCAATAAGGTTATTAAGTAGCCAACATGATAATGTTTTATGTCCCTTGGTGCGATGGTATTCACAAAATTCATTGTAATTCCACCAAGTTGGTTTGAATATTTTTGGTTCTTAAGGTTTAACCTCTCATAGTTGAATGCCATTTGGTTTCAATAATTTTGTCAAGACTAATTCAATGGGTTCTTCTAAGGGTGTATATGTTTGTTTAGGCATGTTTTCTTGTGGAGGACCTCTATGTTGTTGGTTATTTTGGACTGAATTTGTGATTTGATCTTGTCTTGGTGTTGTAGTGTTTTGTGTAGAAGGACCATTGAGGTGAATGGTGGGGTGAATTTTTCTAACCACTTTAGCATCAACTACCCCATCATTGGTGAATTTTTTGTTTCTACACCAAAATTTGTCTTTGTCATTGGGATTGTTTTAGTTTTATTTGAAAATCTTGACCAATCCTCAAATGTGCTGCAACAATTGATTTGAAGTTGAATCTTCATTTTTTTGTTGAGGTTTACTATGAAGATGGGGACTGATTATTTTTTTGGTATGTGGCAATGAAATTTACTAGACATATTTCACCATCTTTGAAAGAACAATGTAAGTGAATCCCATTCCTTTTGTCTAGTTGTGTATAGTTTTGCGAGGGTCATGTCACTCTCAATGTTATAGGAAAAGTGTGTGATGAATTTTTTAGCTAGTTCATTCCATGTTCTTATCCCAGGAGGAAGGTGTGAAAACCACTCTAGAGACTACCTTGAAACTCTATGTGGGAATAATCTCATTAAATATGTAGGGTCAAAAGTGATGTCCATATAAGTAGCATAAAACTCTCACACATGTTCTACTGGATATCCCTTTCCCTTGTATTTATTGAAGTTTTGCACATTAAAGTGTGGAGTAAAAGGTGGCATGTATATGCTTCTATCAAAGGGGTAAGGACATAGTTCCTCCTTTGAGTATGTTTTCTCTGTTCTTCTCACTTTTATGTTTTCCATTTGTTGTTGCATTGGTTGCATTAGTTGCATCAAAGTTTCCATAGGTTATGGTGGTATGTTTGGTTGACTTTGCATGAGAAGGTTGGCGTTTGTGTTAAGCGTGTTGAGGTAATTGTTCGATAATGGGTTTTAGTTTTGGAAGTTGGATGTGAATTTTTGGTTTGGGTTGATATTTTGTTGAGAAGGATTTTGCTTGCCTTGTTGTAATTAGGATTTAAACATGGCTTTGGTATTGGTATTGTTATTGTATTATGGTGGATTTTGATTCATGTGTTGCTGTTGTGGTATGAAGTTGAGGTTTGGTTTGACATGTTGTTATGATGGAGGTTGGTTGGCATTTAAGTTTGACCTAAAATAAATGTTTGTGTTTGGTGTAGTGCTGGTTGTTTGGGTTTTCACTCTTGGCATGGCAATGTGAATCCTTCTTATTTTTCTTGGTGGGTTTGGGTTTTGATTTGTGTTTGTGTTGATTGATGGTGTGGCATTTTGGGTGGATTTTGTGGAAAATGGATTTGCAAAAGTTATACCCATGGAGCTAGAGGATGATCCAAATGGATTGGAAAATGTGGGACATGGCCCTTGAGATGTTGCATGTGTTCTTTTTGTCCCAAATGTTGGAGGAGGTATGTTAACATGTGTTATGTTATGTATAGTTCCCCCAAGTGGAATACTAGTGTGCATTTTTTGTGAGGAGGAATTACCTTGTGTAAATGTGTTATGACCTTGACTTTGAGTTTGTGTTTGTGTTGCTCCCTATACAATTGTGGAGGTGTTAAAGCCAAAGGGAATCTTGGCACCATTTTTAATGAGCACTAGGAAGTACTTATTAGGATCCATTTTGACCATCTCTTCTATGATACACACTATCTTAGGATCTTGGGAAGCTTGTTCAATCTCTTCGGGTGTTAGATTTTGGTTAATATCATTCAATGTAAAATTTACAAATGGATTTGGAATTTCATCTTGTGATGTTTGAGGTTGGTTTGAGGATGACCAAAAGCTCGTGGTGCTAGTTGGATTAAAATTGGGGTAATATGAGGAATCCATGTGTTTTTATTTCTTTTGTGACCTAGCGAAGACCATATAAGACTTGTGACCTTGAGGGTTTTGGAAATTAATGCAACTAAAGATAGAGATGCAAACTAAATATGGTAAGGATGGTAATGATAATAAGACTATGCTATATTTTTAGGATTTTTACAATATAAAGATGCAAGATGGGAATATAGCTATGAATAAGCTTGGTATAGAAAGTGGTAATGAGACTATGAATAAGCTTATGCTTGGATAGAATGTCAAATGATGATGAGACTAAGACTATGACTATGGTTAATTTGGATATGAAATTTTAAACCTTAAAAGAGGATGCTAAGAAAAATATGATGAACCAAAGTAATAGCTATAAATATCAAGAACTCAAGGGGACAAGGACCAAGATGATGATGATTGGATAAAAGGTGAGCCTAAACTAGACACATGAGTTGTAAGCCCAACCTAAGGATGAGATAGATAAGCATATGATAAGGTCAAGATACCTAAATATGAAACTATGGTTTGGCCAATACTATGATAAGCCTCCTCATCTTAAGACTCAAAGATGCTGATGAAAATGAGGTGTCATATAGTGTATGCAAGCTATGAATATGCAAGCCAACCTAAGGTAAATGATGAAATGCAATGAATGGGCTGAATGAACCTAAATAAGTCTCAGGTCTGAGTGTACAGTCAATGTCTATAAAGAAATTGGAAGTTGGATGTACATATATTTCCCCAAAAAAATTAAAACTAACAAATGTGATGTTTTAGGATTCTTGGGATTTCTAATAGATGTAGTTTTCTAACTGAAAATTGTGGTTTTCTACTTTTTTGACCCTAGTTTGATGTTTTCTAGGTTTTTTCCATTTTTTGAAATTTCTAGATTTGATCATAAAACACAAAAAAGACTTAGAATATATATTTGACTATTTTTTACTCTTTGACTTCAACATAAGCAAGTACTTAACAAGTTTTATCTCACAAAATTTGCTAGGCCTTGGATCACAAATAATACAAACAAGAACAACCTAGCTAGTAGGAAGAGGGTTATCCTACTAAAGTTGGGCTTACCTCACCCCCGAGAGAGTGATAAAATCCATGAATGAGAAGTGGATGAAGATAGAGTATGCCAAGGTCATGGACCACCTTAAAACCTCTTACCTTGGAAGGAGTAACTCCAAACAAGGAACCTTGCTACCTCAACCAAGAACTAGACATGGTAAGTAACTTTAGTGTATAATATACATCCCTTGTACCAACAATAGTAGGCTCTCAAAATGGGTCTTAGGCTTCTAAAATAATGGTTCATAGTGGGGGAGTACCATGAACACCCATGTTATATTTTAAACATGAGACACTAAAGCCTCTAGTCAACCCCAATGTTGTCTATACACCCACATCTAAATTGAAACATGTGGTATACATCCTAGGATTGTGCTACTAAATGTTTCCTTCACTCCTTTGATATAGCCCATCGAGAAATGTGGTTGAGGTCAAACCCTTGATTTATCCATTAGGATGTGTCTCAAGGTAGATCTCCTACTAAAAGAAAAAGAGATTTATATGTGTTTCTCATACACCCAAGGTCAAACAAAGTGCAATGGGAGATGATATGCACACATGAATTTGGGATTTAATAGAACATGCAAGTGCACAAGACAAAAAAAACACATGTTCTTTTTAAGAATCAATTCCAAATGTTTCTAATTTAAAAATCATAAAAACACAATGGAACCCTACAAGAAACAAATTAGTAGTCTAGATCAAAAGGTCTTCTCCCAACAATTACCACAAGCTGAAAATCAAATATCAGTAGCCAAAAGAAAATGAATGTTGTTAACGTGATTCCATGATCTGATTATTTTTTTATACTTTTGTCCCCAAAAATAAAAATACAAAGAAGATACCCTTGATAAAATTTTGATAAATTTCCAAAAATTTAAGAAAAATTCCTTAATTTGAGCCCTAAGGAGAAAATTCATGAAGTACTAATTTTTAAAGGTCTAATTATAGATTAATTATTTGAGGTCAAAATAAGAAAATGTAAATAACAAACCCCTTGTAAAATTCTAAGAGCTTTTTAGATCCATAATTTTTTTTGAAAAATTCTCTGATTTGCTACCAAAATTTAAGATCTATGAAAAATATTAAAAGCATTATAACTTGCTTAAAAATGTCAACTTGGAGCTAAGTTTTAGAGTTTAAGATTATGGTATGATATTTGATCTCTAGTAAAAACCCCAAAAAAAATTCACATCCATTTGAGAGATATGATGAAATCTTTGGAAATTACTAAAAATATCATAACTCACTCAAAAAAGTTGACCTCAATCTAATTTTTAGAATGTAGGCTCCTAATATGATGAAATATTTGGAAAATCCTAGGGTTTTGTCTTCAACCTGATCTACACAAGGTTAGTTTTTATTTTTTTTAATAAAATAACAAGATAAGGTTAGAAAACCTCATAAAATAAAGATACAATAGGATGTTCAATGCATGTTGGGTTCACCAAATGTAGCTCAGGGTTATAATTTGGGGAATAAGCATGAATCAATGATAGCAACCAAAAAAATACCTAATTCAAGCTATGAAGATCCTAATCCAACAATGAAGCACAAATGAACATAGAAATCACAATAATGAAGAAATAATACTCAATCTCTATGCAAAAGTTTATTCATCTCCATTGCTCTTCTCCATTTTTCTTTGTTTGTTCCCAAATTTTTAGCATGCAAGATATTTTATAAGCTTGATGTTGATGATTTCTAACTATAGATCTCAAGACATAAAAACTTCAAAGATTGTGGTTGTTCAAGATGAATGATATGAGAAGCAAAATATTGAAAATTTTGGTTAACCTTGAAATGAGGATGATGACTTTCTTTTATAGAAATCCCAATTCAAATGAAGGGTTAAGATTGAAAGATGATGTATGATGATCAATGGATGAGATTAATTGAGGGGAGAAGAGATAAGGATGGTAAGGAAGGACCAAACTCAAGAAATTGGTTGAGATTTAGGGCTTAGCTTAGAAGAAATTCAAATTGAATAATGATAGAATTTATTTAATTAATGAGAGGGAAAATCAATAATTAAATAATTAAAAAATGATTATTTAATTATGGAGAAAAGAAAGTGACAAATAATTAAATAAAAAAGAATTTATTTAATTGTGGAGAGAAAACACTATTGAATAGTTAAATAATTAAAATAATTATTTAATTATAGAGGAAAATGGAAATAAATAATTAAATAAGTAAAAAAAATTGGGAAGAAAAAGGTAAATTAGTGACATAATTTAAATAAAATTGATATTTATTTAAATTAATCAAGAGGAATAAGAATAAAATGAATTAATTAAATAATTAAGAATTATTTAATTAATAGAAGAAAATAACATTGAGAAATAATTGAATAATTAAAATTATTTAATTGTGCATGGAAGAAGGTGAATTAGTGATAAAATGCTGCTTCCAAGTTCAAGACATTTTTTAGTGTGTACAAATACAATATGACAAGTAAAAGGTGATATTAGATTCTTAAAATAATCAGATAAAGTAAGACCTTCCTCTCATACTAAAGATTTATAGAATTCAAATGGTCAAATTTTAGATAGATCCATTGATAAGAGGATACAAGAAATAAGCTAGGATAACAATTAGATATTGACTCTTTGATTCAATAGTTTAAACTCTAAGAAAGGAGTTGGGGCAAGCTTTTAGTTGAGTAGTCATAAAGGTAAAACTTTCTTTTTTTATCATAGGTTACAATTTATATGCACTATTAAAGTTTTGAATATGAGTCATTAGTGCATGGTACTCTCTTGCCTATTTGGAATAAAGCCAAGGTATTTTAAACATTTAGTGATTTTGAGTTAGTGATTAGGTATGCCCACAAATAGTATATCTATCATGATAAAAGGCTTAATAGTTAGTAGAATAGAGTGTGGGATTCAATAGAAAATTTTGATGGTTTTAACATCCAATCAATCCCTAAAGAGAAGAACTCTGTTGTTAATTCTTTGGCACATGTAGATAGTGGGATGAAGCCTCTAACTTTATCTAATTTGAAGAATTTCATAGAAGAACTTGTAATGGCATGAATTTGCACCCCTAAGAAAATTCCACATTTACATTACCCCTATCTTAGAGAATCAAATTTGATGATGAAATTTCCAAAACCACCACCTTTCCCTATCCACTTAGCAACTCATTTGTGTGTCTGGAGAAATTTCTACCTGGGATGCTAGTGCGGAATGTGGATGTCTGAATGGCATGCTTCCGTCCTAAATAGATTCTTGCCTCTATAATTCATAGTGGCATTACACTTATCCATTGGAAGCAAAGTGTAATGTTTTTTTCTCCCTTGACTGACTTCAAATAGGCTAATTACCTCCTTTCTCATTCAAATTTTCTAAATATTCATTCCATTGGGATTCTTCACAACTTCTTGTCTCTCTTAACAACTCCTTTGCTTCTACACACCCACTTTCAAGCATCACCACCACCATTAAAGTTGCAAGCTACTACATTCTTGGCTCTCTCCATTGTTGAGACATAATTGGCTTTGGGAAGCTTGTCAGCTCGCTCCTTCCTCCATTTTCCTTGAGAGCACATGGTTGAGAAGGTGAAAATACCAAAGTAGGCGATTGATTAAGGTAGTCCTTTAAACACAACCCCAAAATTTTCTCAGTTTTATGTGTGCAGGTTATTCATCAAGTGAAGCAAGTGAATATCTCAATTTATAGGTTCAAATTTCTACCTTTATCACCCTTATTTGATTAATTCTAGTTGTTATAGTAGTATTATTCTTGTTGTGTTGTTGCTTTTGTATCTTCTTATTTCTGTCATAGCATAAAACTCTTGTAGTCCGGTTGCCAATATATTTTCTAGAGTTTTAGATTGTGATTTACACTTTCTATCTGTAAAAATTCCAACACGTCCCTAAGACCCTAATGTTTCACACTAGAGTCTAAGTTTTGCATTATAGTCCTCTAGCAGTAAGAGGTTTGAGTCACAGTTTGAACCTTGAAAACCAACTCTCTTAACTTTGAAACATTTAGGTTAGTAGAGGAATAGTAGCAACTAGATTGCTCTTCCTTTTTGACCTTAACCTCAAACCTTTCCAAACACTTAATAAATATTGAGGTAGATGAGGGTATCCTATTGCTTTAGACCATCTAGTGACCTAGGTTCTTGGAGTAGCTGGTCCCCCACCTCTACATTTTGGTGAACCTAACATGAACATCATAGGATTTGTTTCTTGGTGCTAATACTTTTTCTTTCACATCTTGTGAGGGTTGAAAACTTATGCATCATGGAGCTTAATGAGATTTATGACCCAATCTACAACCTCCAGGTACATTTTTAGAAGAAGCATATGACACCTAGAGATGGATTTCTCAAAAGTCACTATTAGTCTCAGTACTGGTCTCATTTCTCAGGAGATCGTTTCAGGGGTAGAGGTGAGCTTATTTTGGGAGACCCCTCATGTCCCTACTCCTCCTACTTCTCCTATGACCCCACTTCTAAACAAGGATGATGCTCTCATTACTCTCACAAAGCACTTCCTTCCTTTGGATAGGAGGCTTTTGGATCTCGTTGCTAGGATTGTCAATGAAACGAGATATATGCTAGACAAAGATCGAAAGGGATTGGAACTTACCTTAGGCATCATTGACATAGTGGAAGCATATGTCCCTTCATACAACTCTAGATTGGGTGTATCCTGTTAGAACCAAAAATTACCATAAAAAACCCCTAAGGTTTTCCCATTTGAATCTAATTTTTGCATCATTACCCTAGGGAATTTTATTCATTTATATCCATATTTCACTATCCTTCCTTTAAAAAAATCTTTTTCCATCCATATATACCTTGCACCATTTACCGTTGACTTAACATTTATTTAAAATCTCATTTACCACTTTACCGCGGCCTCCCACAAAGGGGCCTGTGGTATGGCGATAGCGGTTAGCAAGTAGGCATAAAGTGCTTAGTGCGCCACTGCATGTAGTCAAGTCATACACCATGGTAGCACGGTAGAAAGTCATCTGCTCGGCAAAGAAATGCAGTCAACAATAAAGCAACGGTCAGAAGTAGCCACAGCGGTACCGTGCACAGTTAAACCACAGACCGCGGTGACCATGGTAGTGGTTGGAAGACGGCAAAGAAGAAGCCACCATGGTACCGTAGACGGTCTCTTAGTAGACCATGGTGAATGG
The DNA here is from genome assembly GCA_007115665.2 of Sequoiadendron giganteum. Classification (NCBI taxonomy): domain Eukaryota; kingdom Viridiplantae; phylum Streptophyta; class Pinopsida; order Cupressales; family Cupressaceae; genus Sequoiadendron; species Sequoiadendron giganteum. The sequence continues at coordinate 473,129,755 of CM021106.1, read as the reverse complement.
TAAGTAACCGATGACGGTGGGGATAAATGACGAGGCTGGCGGTTGGCGTGATAGTTACTGCGGTACTGCAAGGAGACATTTAATAGACCATGGTAGCACGATGGGAAGTCAAGTGTAGCTGAAGATAACTACCAAGGTTAGGTACCGCAATACTGTGGGTGGAAAATTCCAAGCCCAGGGTAGAGCAGTAAGGGTGATAAACGGTCACGAGGAATAAAATAAATAAGAGCGTTGAAAGTATTAGAGCTAAGCTTATGTAAGAAATATTTAAATTTCGAATAAGGAAAATTATTTAAATATTTCATTTTTTACTAGAATGTAATGGCCATAACCAGAATTCGAATGGCTATAATAGAAAATGAAGGGCTATGACCCTTGAGATATGTATTTTATAAATATTTTGAAAATCAGTTTGAGAAAAAGGGGTTAGGATAGGAGTGAGATTTTCTCAGAAATAAGACTAGGAATGGAAAGAATGTACAGATCTTTCTTGAAACAGAGCAATGGAAACTAATTTTTTTAACTAGTGAAATCCTTCTAGTTCAGTTGTTGAGATGTTATAATTTTTATTGTTTTTTATCTTGGTTCTCTCCAATTCGAAGACTTTTGATCATTTGAGCTAATGTATCAAGCATAAATTTTGATTCATCAAGGTGCATGTTTTCACTTTGTGTGATTTTTATTTGCTGGTGTCTCAAGTCAGAATTAAATCCCTTCAAGTAAGTCACAGTGTTTGAGAGATTTATTTTGGATAATTTAAGAAGAACCAAGTTAGAAAATATTCTAGCATAATTTATGCAAGCCATAAATAAATGAAATTATATGCCAGTCATAAGATTTTATTTTATAAAGTGCCTAACAACTAGAAATTAAACTAGAGAAGGAAAACACATATCATTTTCTATTTTGACTCCATTGCCCATGTGGATAGAAGGCACTGATCTACCTCAACCCAGAGATAAGATTTCATACAAATAATTTTTTCAAAACCTTTCATTTGTGTAGTAGGAGTAGGATTAAGTGTAGTGGTTTTCATCTGTTCACTTCCATTTTCCATTGTGGATAGATTGCTCAACTAAGAAATACATGTCAATCTGCATCATTCATTAGGTTCACCTACCTAGGTCTAGCAGAGCCTAAATAGAAGAAGGTTCAAGTGCATGAATTGGCCTTGTATGTTGGCCAAAAGCGTTGTGAGATATTGGCAACCTCTCGTGGTTCAAACTTGCATTTTGAGACCCATAATGGCTAGGGTTGCTAGGATTGTCAATGAAATGAGATATATGCTAGACAAAGATCGAAAGGGCTTGGAACTTACATTAGGCATCATTGACATAGTGGAAGCATATGTCCCTTCATACAACTCTAGATTGGGTGTATCCCAAGGTTATGGTATCAATTCATTTGAAATGAAAATAGGTGTCTTGATGGCCATGACATTGGTATGAATGGACAAATCAAGCCCTTCCATTAATGCCACTCTCGTGCATGAGGCACCCTTGACCATCAAAGTAAAAAGAATCCCTTTAGGTTTCAACATTATTCCTCTTAATTATGATAGTGGTAAATTTGATTGAAATTCTGGCCCTGGTAATGGAAGCCTTGGCAAAATGGGGGGTAGTATTTGTAGTGGCATTGGTGTCTCCAACGGTGGTTTTGGTGATTGATCTCATTTCATTGGTTGATCCTTTTATGAATGCTCTACTACAGAACATGGGCCAAATGCAAAATTAGTGGACAAGCTTGCCCCAAGCTACATCCCAGCCAATTTTTCAGCCTATCTTTCATCATAGACCTTTATCAATAGTAATTCTAAAAATTCCTATCCCCCAAGGGATGGAGATTCCAGATTTTAATAATATGGTGGTAAGTGAGATCCACAAACACATGTGTCTACATTTAATTACATGTGTATATATTTCTTCCACCATGATGCCTTTATGGATAAATTATTGTCGAGATATCTTAAGGATACAACCCTTTAATGGTATTATTCCCTGCCTGATAATTCTATATTATATCAGGCCTAAGATGGCCTTTTCAAACCTTGTCTGATATAAGCAAGGAGAGCATGAGAAGATAATTGATTTCATCGCTAAGTATCAAGCTCTATTCTCATAGATATCTTACCCTTTCTGACTCAAATGTGTAGATTTTTTTCATCAGCAACCTGTAGAGGTCTTGGTAGGAGAAGTTTGATTTGATGAAATACCATTCTTTTACACATCTTTGTGCCATGTTTTGGGAGTACTAGTTAATGATTCCCTAGTTTGGGGGATCTTCCTCACACTCCCATCTTGAGGGTAGGTCCATTTTGTTGATCTCTAGTAAAATTAAATCTATTGTGAGTGTAGTTGTTGCATCTAGTGACAAAGGCCTCAAGTAGAAAAAAAATTCATGAATTTATTAGAATCATACTCCTTTATTGTAAATAAATTATTGAAAGAAAAAATGATAACCTTGATAGATCGTCAACCCCTTAATGAACCTTACCTTTACTGGTATGAAGAGAACACATTCTTCTAGTGCCATGAAATTCTTTGACATGATACCAAAATATGCATGCACCTTCATGATGAGATATAGGATCACATCGATGATGGTACTATCCACCTTGATGGGAAAAAATAAAATGAAAACAAGTATATGGAGAAGGATAATAGTGTGTTGCAGATCTACATGGATCCCTTTTCATCTCTCTGCAAACCAAATTTTTGAGCCTCCTAGTTCTACTTCCCCTGAGTTCTTTAAGTAAGTAAACATGGTTTCATTTACACCTATTCCTCTCACACAACTTGCAAATGAATCACCAACTATAAATTTCACATCGTAAGACATTCCTATGAACTTGAAAAAACATCCTTCTCCTCTATATATTCTTGCTCACATCAATGGGAACATCATCGTTGGTGTTCTAGTTGATTTCGCAAGTCATGTGAGCGTGATAATGGAGGAGAATCTTCTATTAAATTTTCTACATAGGGAGGAATATGAAAATTCAAAGACCACAACATGTACACATGATGGACTCTCAGTCCCTCCAATTGGTTCCATCATAATCCTAGTAGGACCTAGGAATGTAAATGCTTCTTTTGATATCATCCTAGAGTTGGACTTATTCAAAGTGAAACTAAGCATCCCATGGCTAGTTTCCATGAATGATGTTGCTTCAAAGATTCATAAGTGTTTAAATTTTTCTCATGAGGGATCTATATGCATTGTGCATGACACTAGGTATAGACCTCTAGTTTTGTGTGGGGGCTACTCATTAGATCACATTTGGCTTTCCTTGGTTGGTCCACATCATCCAAGGATGGACATTCTTTATAACACCTATGTGAAATACAAGAATGCGACCATAAAATTGAAGGTGAACTATCCTATCTCCCCTTACACCATTTAAGTCATACACTCTATGATTGCATAATAGCAGACCACCTCCTCCTCCTCACAAAAGTGGAAGTGGAAGTTCGCTCGTGCCCAAGAGCCTTCCTCTTCTAATGTTGTATCATCTAATTTCTTCCCTCATTGTGGTACCTTCAGCTTCTATTCCCATGCCTCGCAGGGGGAGTCCAATGCTTCCTTCTTGGTGGAAGGCTAGGAAACTAGTGTTTGACCTTCTCATCTTACCCACAATGTCAGGGCCCATTATCTATGGTAAGGGGAAGGGCCCTTGTGGAGCTACCCCTACATCTTAGCCTCTATAGGCTCCTACTACTCTTTCCCCTTAGGAAGTGAATGGGAAGACAACCACCATTTAAAGGCACTTGAGTCTACTTCTCCATCTATTTCAAATTTTTCTCCTATGATTCCTACTCCTTCTCCCATCTAGGAGGCTACTCTTCCACCAGAAATAGTTGTGGAGGATACGCCTATGGTAACAACCTCTTGTACATTCTCAAGCAGTGAGTTCTAGTTCTAAAAGCCGATGAAAGAATCTTGCTCATGAGTGTAAGCACTAGAGGAAGGTTTTAAATGTTGAGAAAGCTACCTTGTTGAAGATAGAAGAGGAGCCAAAAAATCTTGTTTTGACATTGTTGACTTCTTCTTTGGCATTTGTGCTTGATGTCAAAACTGCCCTAGGTTGGTGCCTTGGAATTTCATAGTTTGGGCATTTGATTGGAAAACTTCTTCGGTGTTATGATGTTATCTTTTTGGGTGTACTGATTATTTGGTTCCATGTGCAACAATCTTGGTTATGTCTGAAGGGTTGAAGGTAGTTTCAGGTGATATCATTGTGGTATTCTTAAAGCTTCTCTCATTGAGGTATACGTATACAAAATTGACATTTTTTTTGGAATATGTATATCTCCAAAGTGTTTTTGAGGTTTGAAATTTTATGTCATTGGCATACAAGTTTCACTTTGGCATTCATAGGTGATAGAAACCGGTTTATGTAAAGTGAATGACACTTTGTGATATGGGTTCATTGTGGTTCTTTATGATTTGTTCACATACATTCAAAAGTGAACACTTGCATCATGTTGGTTTACATGGAATTCTCTTGGTTTCGCTTTAGTGTTAAATCATACTCAAGGGGACATATTGTGTTTGTCTTTGGTAATCATTAAGATCTTTATATTTGACATGGATTTGTTACTAAATCTTTTTAAAGGCATTGGTGTTTTGTGTCACTTAGCAAAGATATTATTTATTAAGGAAATCACGCTCCTATGGTTTCACATGGCAAATGAAGTCACATGAATCAGAATTCAAGGACTTATGGTTAAGCTTTAAAAATTACTCATATCGACCTTTCTTTAGTGATTAAATTATAAGCCATTTAAATAGATATTGGTTATCACCGGAATCTTTAGCTTTTTGTTTACTAAAGTCATCAAAATTGTTTACACTAGGCTGACAATAGGTAAGGTTATGATGATTTAAAACTTGTCACATTGGAAGTGACTTTTCCTTGGCTACTTGGGAACATTAAGACTTATGTATTTGACCCTTCACATGAAATAATGCTTGTCATTATTGAATCGGCATTACACATGCTTTGTCTTTTATTCGGGCAATGTGTTGGTCAACATGACTTTGGATTGCTTTGGCCATGGATTTCAAATATCATTATGAGTTTCTTTTGAAGCATTATGTCTGTCCTTTTGGACTCCAAATGCTATCACATTTTGTAAAGGATTACGCTTGTTTGGTTTGGAAGTTTAGGTCAAAACATTGCTTTCTCTCTATTCACATTTTTGGAGCCCCTTCATTGGTTGCCACCATGGAATCCTGTCGACAGCCGTTTCTCTGCACCCTCTGGCATTCTAATCTTGGACAATGTATGGGGGAGGTGAGAGGACCATTATAATGATCATTTTGTATGGACCTGCTTCATGCCGTTGGGTGAAGGCATAAATTTGGAAGATGTCTTGGCCGTTTCTTTTGGTTTGCAGATCTGGTAATCTTTTCTTGACAACATCTTCATCACTATTGTCAGGTATTCATCCTTAGTCTAGTTTGTAGATCCATTACTCTACAGTCAAGGTTATTATGAGCTAAGTCTTTCTCTCTTATGCAAAAAGAAAAATGAAAAATGTCTTTTCCTTTAAAGAGAAAAGTCTGAAATGATTATTTTAAAAATGTGACCGCAACTCTTTTAAAGATCATCATGATAGTTTTAAAAGGGTTTGTGATTTATGGTTATGAGAAAATCATAATATCCTCGAATCTCTTCAGTTGTTCACCTGGGTTCATTTATAATGGTTCTTAGTTGCATTTTTTGAAGGTTATATTATCTTTTTGGTGAAACAATTTTTTGAATTTGTGGGTTAGCTTCAATGCTTCAAAATTCTTCAGTTTCTTACCTGGTTTCATTTGTAACTACTATTATATACATTATTACTTTTTTTCACTTGCATTTCTATTACTAATAGGGTAAAATGGATATTGTTCTTGTTTTTAAAAGATGTGTTCTTACTGTTTTGGGTAAGCACTGCATGTGCAGGTTGCTTGTGAAGAAAAGTTTAGTTACACCTCTAATTTTGGAACTATTGTTCTATTCTTGTTAGAAAGAAACAATATATCTCTGAGGGACATGGTATATTCTAAAAATATTGATTGAGAGTAGTAATTGTAACCTGAAAACTATCTTTGTACAATTCGTCAAAAGTGGAAAAATGAGAAATAGTTTATATACTTCGTGGAATGTAATGATGTAAATGGAAAATGGTTGAAAACAAAGAGATTAGGGTTTGATCATTACAGAAAAACCTAAAAACAAAGAGGGCAGTTCTTTTCATGCAAGGGAGTTAGGGTAATTATATTTTTATGCTGAAAATTTGGAAAACACAGTGTGTAGTCAGTTTTGTAGTTTGTATCATGAAAGAATGAAAATCTGACTGTGAGAAAATAAAGTAATATCATATCACTTTAATGTAGTTTGATGATATGTTGTATTGACACTGTAACTATATTATTTTCCACAAGATGTATCAAGATTTGATAATGAATGGAATCCTGAAGAGTCATTCTTGACTCTTGAGAAGTCTATGCATTGTCTGTCAAGAGGCACTTGACAAAAATAAGAGAAACAAAGAGATCCTCTGTATCAATGTATGTTCTATTGAAAAAAAAAGGGGTTGGTGCTCCTTAAGATTGGTGTCTCTAAAATAGAGGGGTTGGTGCTCCTTGAGTCGGTGCTCAGAAATTAGCCATTGAGGCTTTGTCAAAATAATTATTGAAATGAAAGCCTGAAAAAGGCAGTAGGTTCAGGAGTGGTTTTTCTACCCTAGGAGGGTTTTCCACTCGATGTATCTTCTATCTATTTGATTTTATTAGATTCTTTTGGGTCAATGCTTTACTGCTTTAAAATGCAATGTTACACTACTCTCATTTCAGTTTATGTGATTGCATTCAGACACATGAATGATTCTATCATTGATAAATGAGAACATATGTATGTATGGTTCTTTTCAGTTTTAGTTAAATTTGCAAAAGAAGTTATTAACATTGATTCACCCCCCCCTCTCTCAGTGTATTTTAATTCCAACATACATCTCTTGCTATCCCTCCCCCTTTTGTTCCTTCCACTTGAGTTCTTGTCACCTCAGTTTTTCTTTTGGCTCATCTTGTGAGTGCTTGTGACCCTAAATAAAAAAGGGTGTAGGTGTTCATCTCTCCCTCAGTGGAGCCTCCTCTTCTTATGTCCCTTATGAACATCCATCCATTCTCTTGACTCGTGGAAATGGCGAATACCATGGTGGTGTCCACTGTAGCCTTTTCCTCTTTGTCCACACCTTCCACTTCCTCTATGGGTATTTTGCATCCTCTAATGAAGTGTAAGTTGGAGGATGACCTCGCTTCTAATGAAGGTTAGAAGAAGGGATCGACCTCTTTGGAAGAGGGTTCTACTTTGTCTTGTGCCATCCTTGTGATAGAGGTAGCCCTGATATCTCCTATGTTTGTCACTATATATTTTGATGAGATTGATGGTGGATCTCAGGCACCTCCTTCATCTCCTGCTCAATTAAAACATGGCACTTTTTTCAAGTGTGTTTTCAACTCATTTGATGATGTCCAAACTTTGTCAACAATCTTTGCAATATTGATGACTTTCACCTCACAGGAGTTGAGTGAAGAGGACCTTGAGGGGCCTTCTTCCTTGGCTCTTTTTATAAAGAGTCAGAGGGTTCTCCCCTTGATTTTATGCCCTTGAAAGCTTGTCCTCCCCCCCTTTAGGATGATCTATATTGGGAGAAAAATGACCTCCAAGTTGATGAGGAATCAGGGAATACATCTTCTTTATCTATAGTTTATATTTGTGTGTGTTATGTTTCCCCCATGCTTGTGTTTATGTGTTCTTGGAGGAACCTTTTCACCCTTGTTGGTGCTTGGATACAGGAGTAATTTTTTTTTCGTAAACTTCTTCTACATGTTGCATCATTCTTCTATATGTTGTATCTTGATTTCTGACAATTGGGGACAATGCATAATGTAGAGGAGGGGGACCGACTGCTCTGAGACCCCAAGTCATGGGAGGGTCTAAAGAAAATTTCTAACCTGATATACCTCGCAAAAGGGGAAGGGGAAGTCTTCTGACACCAAAGACCCTTCCTCTTCTTTTGTTGTCTCATCCTATTTTTCCTCTCACCCCACTGTGGCACCTTTAGCTTCTCCTCCCATGCCTCACATGAGGAGTCTGATGGTGCCTACTTGGTGGAAGGCTAAGTATCAAGTGTTTTACCTATCCATATTACCCATAGTAACGAGGCCTATTATATATGGTTAGGGGAAGGGCCCTCATGGAGTTTCCTCTACATCTCAGCCTTTGTAGCCTCCTACTACTCCTACCCCTTAGGTGGTGAATAGGGAGAATCCCAGCACCAAGGTGCTTGTGTCTACTTCTCCACTTTTTGTTGTTTCTAATCTTGAACTTTCTTCCCCTACTCCTATCCAAGATTCTACACTTCTATCAACAATGCTTATGGATGATACACCTATGGTAGAATATGAGCCTCATGTTACTTCTCAAGCAACAAGTTCTATTTCTTGGAGCTGATAAAATCGGTTTGTACATGAGTGTAAGCACTAGAGGAATGATTCGAATATTAAGAAAGTTTCCTCACAGAAGGTAGAAGAGGAGCTAATGACTCTTGTTTTTCCATCTCTTGATATTCCTCCCCCTTCTATTCTTTCCAGTTTAGTTCACATCACCTTGATTTTTCTTTCAGCTCCTCCCACGAGTGTTGGTGACCCTCACCCCAAAAGGGTGCAGGTGTTCATCACTCCCTCTATCGATCCTCCTCTTTTGATGTCCCTTCCAAATATCCCTCCATTCTCTTAGCTCGTGGACATGCTAAACACCACAGCGGTGTCTGTTATGGCCTTTTCCTCTTCCTCCTCACCTTCCACTGCCTCTGTGGGGATTATACATTCTTTGATGAAGTGTAAGTTTGAGGATGAACTCACTTCCAATGGAGGTTGGAAGAATGGATCACCTTCTTGGAGAGAGGGTTCTACTTTATCTTGCGCCATCCTTGTGACATAGGTAGCCTCGAAATCTCTTTTGAGAAGATTGATGGTGGATCTCAAGCACCTCCTTCATCTCCCATTTAGTTAACACATGGAACTCTTTTCAAGTGTATGTTTAACTCAATTGATGATATCTTGGATTTTTTAGCGGTCTTTGCAAGATTGATGACTTTCACCTCACAAGAATTGAGTGAAGAGGACCTTGAAGGGACTTCTTCCTTAGATCTTGTCATAGAAGAGTAGGAGGGTGCTCCAATTTTTGTTTCTCCCTTTCAAGCTTGTTCACCCTCCCCTTATGATGATATAGATTAGGAGAATGATGACCTCCTGGTTGATGAGGACTAGGGGAATACCTCTTCTTTATCTATCGATTATATTTGTGTGTGTTGTGTTTCCTCCAAGCTTGTTTTTATGTGTTTTGGAGGACCCTTGTCACCGTTGTAGTTGATTGGATACATGAGTGAAATTGTGTTGTAAACTTCTATACGTTGTATCTTTATTTTTTACAAATGGGGATGATGCAAAGTGTTGGGGGAATTTAGGCCTCCCTTCCATGTTGACCCAATTTTTTATTTTCATTTTCTCTTCATGTGCTCTTCTTCATGTTTTGATACATTTGGGGATTGATGATAGTTCATATGCATATTATATCTATCTATCTATCTATATATATCTATGAATAGTTCTGATGTCGAATTATAAGAACCCCTATCTCTTGATATCTTCATATTTTCTTCTTTTTCTTTGTTTATATTTCTCTCTTATTTTCTTTATTTTTGGTGTTGTGACTCCTATATGTTGTCCCTCACATGCATGAAAAAATTTCCATGTCTACATCTTGTCATGTAACATGGGCCAAGACATCTCTACATCTCTTCTTCCTTTCCTTAGGATGCCACATGCTCTTTGGATTCAAACTCACCATCCTAAGGGGGGATCCTACTTATCTTATTTTAAATATGGTGTATTTGATGGCAACTGAATCCCTTTCTAGAAATATTTTAATTTCTTTTTAAATTGCATCCTTTGATAGGATCCCCTCAACAATATTTTCTTTTAAAATTGAATTCGTGGAAAAAAGAAATGGAGCTTTCCTTCATGAAGGCCCTTATTTTTTTTGGATTCCTTGATGAAAGAGAATCTATCAAAAGGATTCCTTGATGATGGAGCATTTGTGAAAAATTTCATTTCCTTTCAAATGGAGCATCCCTTTGCATGGACCCCTTGTAATTTTGAAGGGTTCCTAAGGGAACCCTTTGAAAGCTTCACCTTTAATTTCCTATTCTAGGATATGACTATCTATCTATATGAATTTTGATTGCCTAACATGTTTTTTCTATGGATTAGCATGTTTCTTTGTAGGATGAGCACCTATGAAGTTTATTTTATATTCAAGATTGGAGGAATGAGCACCTATAAGGACCAGTCAAACTCTACGAAGCCTTTCATTTTTGGCCCCCAATAACTGAGCACCTATGGCACCTCATTTGTAGGACTAAGCTGCTATAAATCACTTTCATTATGTAGGACATTACACTTGTTAGATATTTATTCACCTTCTATGGGGCTGAGCACCCATGGAGCCAATTCTATAAGACTGAGCACCTAAAGATATTTTGTTCACCTTTCGCAGGACCAAGCACTTATGATACTTTTTTTCAAATTTCCATAGGATCAAGTACCTGTGGAGCCATCTCTCTCCCCTACATGTTTAAGCATGTGTCAGATTGTGGTCTACTTCCTTGAAGGTTCAGGTATATGTTCTTCAAATTTTTCTCTACTTTACCTCACATTTACTAACACATATTCTCCCTAAAGTGGGGGAAAAATGTAATGCAATGAATTTGCACCTCTAGGAAAATTCCATATTTACATTACCCCCTACCTTCGAGATGAAATTTGATGATGCAATTTCCATACCCACCACCTTTCCATGCCCACTTGGAAACTCGTTTGTGTGTCAGTGGAGGAATTTTTTCTTGAGATGCTAGCACAACATGTAGATGTCTATGTAGCATGATTCCATCCTAACAAGATTATTGCCTCTAGAATCCATAGATGCATTACACTCTTCCATTGGATGTGAATTGTAATGTTTTTAGCTCCCTTGACCGACTTCAAAGAAATTTTTTTCCTCCTTTTTCCTTCAAATTGTCTAACTCTTCATTCCATTGGGATTCTTCGCAACTTCTTGACTCTCTTAGCAACTCCTTGGATTCTACACACTCACTTTCAAGCATCACCACCACCATTGAAGCTACAAGATGCTACATTCTTGGTTCCCTCTCTCTATTGTTGCGACCATGTTGGCTTTAGTAAGCTTGCTAGCTTGCTCCTTCCTCCATTTTTCTTGAGAGCATGTGGTTGAGAAGGTGGAAACACTAAAGCAAGGAATTGACTGAATCAATCCTCTAAACATAGCCCCTAACATTTTCTCATTCTTGTGTGTGTAGGTTATTCATCAAGTGAAGCTACTGAAGATCTCAACTTATAGGTTCAAAGGTCTACCTTTATGACCCTTCTTTCATCAATTCTAGTTTAGTGTTATATTAGTATTCTTCTTGTTGTGATACTGCTTTTTTATCTTCCTATTTCTATCATAGCATAAAACTCTTCCAATCAGGTTGTCAATAAGTTTTCTAGTGTTTTAGACTATTCTTTGTACTTTATATCTATATAGATTCTAGTGTGTCCTTGAGACCCCAAAATGCTATGCTAGAGTGTGAGTTTCATGTTGTATTCCTCTAGATGTAAGTAGTCTAATTATTATTTTGAACCTCAAAAACCAACTCTCTTGACTCTCTGAAACATTTGTATTAGAAGAGGGATAGTAGCAACTAGATTGCTCTTCCTTTTTGACCTTAACCTTAAAAATTTCCAATCACTTAACAAAGCTTGAGGTAGATCAAGGCAACCTATTGCTTTAGACCCTCCTGTGACAAGGGGTCTCAGAGTAGCTAGTAGCCCTCCTCTATAGAACTAAACCCTATCTTCTTTGTGCTAAATAATGTCACTAATTTTTTAGTATTTAAGAATGATAAGAACATATTAGACTTAATTATAAAATTTGATGTGTTTGAGACTTATTATATTGATGAAAATGATCTGAAATAATTAAAAATAGATTTTAAATGAAAAATTAACTTGAAAACCAATACAATCCAAAAGGGATGGTGCAGCTACAAATAATATTTGACTAAGACCAACTAGTTATACAAGGAAAACATGTTGAATCATAAGGTAACAAGTGTGACCCTCACAATATGGGTACACTAGACAATTTAATGAGTGTTTTAGTTAGTAAAGTATGTAGACATAATGAAAAGAGATGTATGATTAAGGGATTGACTAATTATAATAATATTATAGCTTTGAGTTATGAAGATCTCAAAACATATGATACTTTAATTATCTCATACCATACATCTCAAAGATAAAGTTAAGCCCTTTTGGAGGAGGTAAAGGATAGTTATGTCACAAGTATGAAGGTGTTTTCATTGATGTAAATAGGAATTTTACTGACTAATGTTATCATTGATGTCAACTATGTTCTGATGAAGGTTATTGGATAATGAAGATGTTGAGGATATTGAGAGAATTGCAAAAAAGAGAAAAAAGGGTTGTTGTAGGTTATGCATGTGTAGTTGAGATATTGAGGAAGTGTTGTGAGTACATGGAGCTATATTTTTTTTGCATTGTCTGTAGATGAGTTGGAATCATGTAATGAGATGAGATGATGTCTTTGGTACTTGGTTTCAAAGTGCTTTTGAGAAAATTTATTAAATAGAGTAAATAGTGTTGTGCAAGTGTTCAGAATGTGTCCTGGTATTATGCTCCATGTTTATTTTGTGTTGATGCTATGCTTGTGTGGATTTGATATTTTTTTCAAGGTTTTCAGAGGTTTCTATATTTATAATTCTAGATTTTGGATCATTGTACAAAGTGAGATATTCTCACCAGTGTGTGAACCAATCATTCACAGATGTTTTATGTGGCTTGGGAGAAATGTATTTTCTCTACATTTATTTGTAGTTTGGCTTCAGGTTGTGTGAAAGTTGGAAGTTTTTTATAATGTTTGTATCTTTCTATATTCAAATTTTTACCTGATCTTGTTCAATATAGAGTGAGTTTCATATGTCAGTGTGTGAATAAGGCCTACCAGTTGTTCTGAGTTGAAGTATTGGTATGATGCAAGTTTGGATGAAGTGTTTGATTAATCTCATGAAGTTCATGGATTATTATAGATCTTGTTCAAGTGAATTTTGTTTTCTGAAAGTTTTGGATTGATTTAAGGAAGCATTTACTTAATTTTTATGGTGTTTAGCATAGGCATTGGCTAACCTTGTGTTAACACTACATGCAAGGCTTGTTAAAATGTGTTAAGGTGTGTTGTGATCTATTTGGGTCCTAATTAAGGATTTATGTAGGTTTCCTTCATTTCTATCCAATGTGGGAATGTGTAGGTTCTAACCTATTTTGAATTTGTAAGTGTAACAAATAGTTTCCGACATTGGAGAAGTTTTTCAATGTAGAGGTTGATTTAAAAAAGAGTGATGATGTTGTGGGATGCAAGAGAGAAGAAAGATAGATGTGAGATTAATGTGAGTGATGTGTGATGAAAATTGGAGCAAAGAAGTCCAAATTTCAAGTGTTTGGATTCTTGAAGGAAGTGAGATGAAAGTGTCCTAAATATTTAATGCAAGGCTACAAAAGTGCTGGAGCAATTGTGGTGGACTCCTTGTTGCATTGAGAATTTGTTCTTTATGTAATATTTCTCTTCTATGTTCTTGGTTTTTTTTGTGGAAGTGAGCCTTGACTGTGAGCCTCTTTGGACAGTGTGTCCCATTCTAGTACCGAGCCCTTGTACTAATTTTCTAATTACTTATATTGTAAGATAATCCTCATCGTAGTTTTTTCATCATTTGGTTTTCCACGTAAATCGAGTGTTCTCTTGTATATGGTGTTGTTATTTTAGTTTTTGTTATCTACATTTTATGTTTAATAACATTAACAGAATAAGGGTTTGATGAATACATGTGGATTTGATTACTGTTAAGGGTTTTGATGTTTTAATTTGCTACAACTAATTCAACCCCTTCTCAATTGTCTTGTTCATTCAAAAATTAGTATCATAGTGAGGTTCCTTAGAAAAGAGATTAATTGCTTAAGGTAGATCCAGGATGGCAAATAAAATTGATTACCCTATATTTGATAGAACAAATTATGCATTCTGGAAGACAAAGATAAAAGGATATTTTCCATGTCAAGGGTATGAGAATGAAAAGGTTTATAAGACTACCTTTACTCCACCTACAAATGGTCTAAGAAAAAGTGATGAGATCAAGGTACATGAGGTAAACACTAAGGAAAATTTTATATTACAAATAGTTTTTCAAATTGTAAATTGGTTAAAGTTATAAATCTTAATACTGCTAAAGAAGTTTGGGATAAGTTTAAAAGTATTTATGAAGGATATGAAAAGGTCAAACAAGCAAAGTTCCAAAATTTGAAGTCACAATTTGAGACCGTGCAAATGTCTGAAGATGAAACAATTAGAACCATTTACAGCCTACATGTAGATGATTGATGAACTGTTAAGTGCTATTAGAGGTCTTGGTGGACAAGTTAATGAGCCTAGGGTAGTAAAGAAAGTTCTTTGAAGTCTTCCTAATGCTTATAGTGAAAAGGTATCTGTTATTGAGGAAGTTAAAAATTTTAATACTTATTGTAGAGATCAGTTTATTGGTACACTGTTATTTTGAGATGAGAAAGATTGGTTTAAAGAATGGTACAAAAGTGGAGATTGCTTTGAATGCTGAAAAATAAAAAAATATTGAAGATTCAAATGAAGATGATCTTGATGGTGTGGAAGATAACTTTTTGAGAAAGATGAAAAAGGGCACGGATAAGTACAAATATGAAGGTATCTTCCTTGGATATTCTAGTAAAATCAAAGCTTATAGATTTTACAAATAAAAGGTTAAGAATGATAGTTGAAAGTGAAAATGTGAAGGTTGGTGAAAATTTGTAGAATTCAATTAGAGTAGATGGATATGTTTGAGATAAACCTAATTGCAGAGAAGTAGAAGAAGGAAAAGATGATGAAAAAGAAGTACAAAATGAAGAGGAATAAGCTCGATAGAAGACCCCTAAAACCCCTAAGTATGTGCAAAAGAATCATTCCAAAGTTTAGATCATTGGAGACAAGAAGAAAGGTGTATTAACAAGAAGCAAAGCTACTGAAGTTAAGGTAAATCTATGTTTACTTTCTAAATTTGAAACTAAGTGATTGAGGCATGTAAATATGAACATTATATGAATGGAATGGAAGAACTTATGCAGATTGAGAAGAATCAAACTTTGGAATTAGTTCCTAGACCGATAAATAAGCACATAATTGGAACTAAGTGGGTATTTAGAAATAGGATAAATGAGATTGGAGTAGTAAGAAATAAAGAAATACTTGTGTGTAAGGGCTACTCACAAGTGGAAGGAATAGATTTTGAGGAGACATTTTCCCCTATGGGTAGAATGGAAGCTATCAGAATGTTTTTGGAATTTGCAATACATGAATATTTTAAAGTTTATCAAATAGATGTGAAGTCTAATTTTTTGAATGGTGAATTGGAAGAAGAGGTTTACATGGAACATCCATTTTAGTTTCCAGCTCAATTGGATATGGTGTATAGATTGAAGAATACATTATATGAATTGAAGCAAGCTCCTAGAGCTTGATATGAAAGGTTGGAAACATATTTGATATAAAAAGGATTCAATAAAGGTATCATGATAGTAATATTTACTTCAAAATAGAGGAAGAGAAAATATTGATAGTGGTTGTGTATGTGGATGATATTATCTTTGGAGGCAATGAAGCTATGTGTAAGATTTTTTTTGAAGAGATGTAGAAAGAGTTTAAAATGTCAATTTTTAGGGAGATGAATTTCTTCCTTGGGCTACAAATTAATCAAATAGATAAAGGGATTTTCATTTGAAATTCTAAGTATGTCAAAGATATTTTGAAGAAGTTTGGAATGGATGATTCTAAAATGGTATGTACTTCTATGGTGATTGGTTGTAAATTGAGCAAAGATGATGATTCACCTAAGGCTGATCAAAGAATATATATCTATGGTTGGTGGAATGTTATATCTAACTACTACTAGAGTGGATATCATGCATGTAGTGTCTTGTGGCTATATTTCAAGAACCTAAAGAAACACATGTTGCAATAGTGAAGAGGATATTCATATATTAAGAGGTATTTTGGATTATGGCTTGTGGTATCCTAAGGTTATTGATTTCACATTAAATTCTTACGTAGATATAGATTGGGTTGATTATGTTGATGATAGGAAAAGTACAAGTGGTGGAGCATTCTTTCTTGGCTGTATATTGGTGTCATGGTTGAGTAAAATGAAAGATTCAATTTTTTAATCTACTACAAAGGCTAAGTATATTGTAGCAACATCTTGTTGCACACAGGTATTTTGGATGACACAGACATTGAAGGATATCAAAGTTGTATATGATGAGCCTATATCTATCTTTTATGATAACACAAGTGCAATTAACATTTCAAATAATCCAATGACGCATTCAAGGAAAAATAATATATCAATTAGGTATCACTTTCTAAGAGAGAAGGTTATGGAGAATGAGTTGAGGCTTGAATATGTACCTACAAAGGATCAAATTATGGACATATTTACTAAGGCTCTTCCTAAGGATACTTTTGAGTATCTTCAAGAGAAGTTGGCAGTTATTGCCCCTCCTTTGAACTGGATGCATATGGAGATGCATTAGTCTAGTGGATCCATTGATCTATCTATTTTTAAGATTGATGTTTGTGGCTATCTCTTAGGGGGAGTAGGTAGTGTCATGTGTTGTCATTGAGTTTCTTATTTATTTGGGTGTACTCCTTAGGGGAGTATTCATAGCATGTATCTTGGTTCTGTGTCAAAGGGGGAGAAAAATGAAAGAAAAAATGTCCTTTTCCATTTATGTCAAAGGTGGAGAAATTATCATGTGAAATTCTTTATCTACTTAGGAGGAGATAGAATCTTGTAAAAAAGAGAGAGTGTGAAGGAATAATGTGTATGTTATCTTTGATGTATTTTCAAATCATGAGTTGCCATCAATGATCAAGGGGAAGATTGTTGCAAGTATGAAGGTGTTGTCATTGATGTCAACAAGAAGTCTACTGATTGTAGACCATGAGAAATGTCTTAAGCATGCTAACACCATTTTTCCATTATCTAGGGTCATACTTCTACTATTAATTAAATAATTCGTAATTATTTAATTAATTCATTCAATTATTTTCTCCATTACTCTTGATTAATTAAATAAATTATATTTATTTGATTATGACACTAATGTCCTCTTTCCTCAATAATTAAATAAATTTTATTTCTTTAATTATTACAATTTTCTACTATAATTGAATAATTATATTAATTATTTAATTATTCACTTTTAACATTTTTTGACACATTAATTAAATCTTATTTAATTAATGAACTTTCTTTTCTCTCACTTTTTGAATTTAATTTCTATTTAAATCAAAAATTTAACTCACCTTTTCCTCTTGCAATGAGATAACATTTCTATTATTTCAAAATGCAAGTTCCTTTTCGAACTAACTGATTTTTTATAAAAATCAGTTAATTTCCTTTCACTCTTTCACTTTCGATCTTATCCTGTCCCATCTCGATTAATTGCAACCATTGATTGAAATACAAAATTCATCTAATCTTGATCGTCCATTTTCTATTTGACACTCTAATTGTGTTTGTTAATTGATTTTTTTAATTTAGATTAATTAGATTAAGTTAGACTAATTGTGTTTGTTAATTTTTATTAGCTAGGTTAAATGTTAGTTGTCTTTTTAGTTTAGTTTTTTTATTTCAAGGCTAATTATGTTAATTTGGTTTTTGTAGGTTTGCATGTCAAAGACTTAGACTGAAAAATTGAATACACGTTTGTCGAAGACTGGAGGCTTGAAACTACTAATGACATTTGGTGCATGACGATTCTTGAAGATTTGATTTTTTTGAACTGATTATCTTTTAGTATAGAAAACACTTTGATTGGTGCTTAAAAATAACATCTATTTTCTATGTTTGGCACACTAATGCATGTGTTCAGTGGACCTACTACTAACACACACTATCCTCTCCCCTAACTTTTGTGGTCTTGGGTGCAAGAGAAAAGTGTTAGCGATGTTCAAGTTTTCTTTTCTTAGAGGGCCTACCACCCCGCTTCAAAATGTGGGAATGACCCAAGTGGTTACAAGCTAAAGACAAGCTCTTTCAAACTGCTATATAAAAAAGGTGTCTGTAATGAAAGTCGTAAGAAACAAGTGCATATGTGTCATAACGATGAAGGTCTTCCTCAGTACCCTTGTGGTACATAAAAACCCATAGATAATAACCTTTGCAGCCTGAGAGGCCTCCTAATCAGAGTGAATTTCCACATGTATGGCCATCTGAATGAATTCCCTTACTAAGAACTATCTATTTTAGTAGCCAAAATCCTTCTATTTTCTAGTGCAGGAGGTCGGACCTTCAAAGCCATCCCAAATTCTCATAGGTAAAATTTGAGATAACAAATTCCTTGAGATCTTTGGGTATTTGGGAATTCAAATTTTGGTGAGACAAAGAAGTGTGTGTCATGTAAGGGGGAGCCAATGCCACCAAACTTCTAAGCTATTTCCTCTAAATAAGAGTGGCTTAGATTTATCCATAGTGGAAATCAAATAAATATTATCTCTACTAGCCTAGGATTTGTACTTGAATTTTCTTTTATCTCAATTGAAATAGTAAAAATAAAATAAACAAGACATTGTATTTTATGTGTGTGTATTCAAAGCAAACAAGCAAACATAGACCACACCCAAAATTTACAACCTTTCAACCTTGAAACAAACTGAGACTACATATCCAAAACAAGATTGATATTCAAATCTATTTAGACCAAGGACTTGTTTACTTCATTTATGTCATCATTCATTCATCTATCACCCCATCTTCTTGCATCATAAATTCCCCATAGGTGATGCAGAGTAGGGTGGATTATGTTCACACAACCCAATTTAACAACTTCTTCAAGACCTCAAACCCTAACCATGGTGGTTTCACACATAATCTTTCATTTCACCTTGTAGGTCTCCACACTTAGTTTCTTTTGCATATATTTTAGAGAAGGAAATCAATCCACAAACAAATGACCATCTCAGATACCCATTAGGCTCCTTTTCAACATATCCAATTTGGGACTAGGGTTGTTTTATAAAAAATCCTTCAGATTTGACTTGCTACGCTATTTCCAAGCCAAATTAGACTTTTCCAAAGGAATTCTAAGAAATTCAAACACAAAACTCCAAATATTCACTCCATAAGTATAAACACATCATATAGGGTCCCTTCATGTAGTTTTCATCACCAAAACTCATCACCAATTTTCTATCTTGCAAAATATCTAACCTACATAACATTCCTAAGCATAAATCATGAGGATGTTAGGCTAGGGAAACCTCAAATTCACCCCAAACTCCATCTCCTTCTCTAACAACTTCAAAATCCCTAAGAACATTCTAAACCCCTCCATTCCACTAAGTTTGGTCAAAGTTCGATGGTGGAATGGGCTGCAAAGCATTACTTTTGTCAATTACAAAATATTTTTGGATTGGATTGTGTGTTAATTTTTTGTATCAACATTTTGGATCACACTATGTGATCCATCATCACGATGAAAAAAATAGAGCATCTTCAAAACCATAAACCTAGGATTTACAGGCAGTTTTCAAAAAAAAAAAAAAGAACACTTCAAACTACCTCAAGTCTAAAATAAAATCAACACAATCATAGCCAAATAAAAGTATATTCATTACTATACTAACTCCCATTCAATTCATATTAGTTAGAAAGTGTGTGAAGCCTTACAAAACTCATAAACTATAAAAAACACTCAAAATTCAGAGAAACAAAGCTTGTTTTTATTGTTTTCCACTAAAATTCACTCTAGAAGTCTTCCTCAAAGTTTGTGAGGCCTTTTAAACATGTTCCAATATAAAACCAATGGCCTACAACTAATTTCCAAACACATGCCCGTTTACCTTCTCAAAATGACAAAAATTATAGTTGCATAAGCAAGTTTTGCAACATTCTACCAAAATTGACAAAACTAAAGAACTAGACCCTATAGGACTTGAGTACATAAAAAATGGTCTCAATTAGACCTTATTACACCAAAAGTGTGATTAAACACCTCAATCCCAACATTAGACACTTATTTACATCAAATGACCAAAATTGACATGGTGCCCCTACACCATACATCCAAAGAGAAATGAATCTCAGTTTCCTCCTGAGATCAGGTCATGAACTATAGTGGCATGATTCTTGATATCATCTTCTGACATCCAGGTGGCATTCTCCATTGGTAATCCTTTCCACTTGACTAGGTATTCATTGTAGACCTTATGTATTTTTCTCTTGGCTTCCCTTGTATCAACAATGAATTCAAACTTCAATGGCTCAAAAGGTGGTAGTTCTTTGACCCACTCTTCATCAGAAACATTTGCATCAACACATGTACCTGCATCCATAGATCCCTTGAAAGGGTATAGGTTAGAAATATTAAATATTGGAGAGATAGTAACTCCAGGAGGGATTTCTATATCATAAGCATCAGCTACAAACTTATGGACCACTCTACATGGCCCAATTTTCTTCATCAACAACTTGGTGTACTTTCCCTTTGGAAACCTCTCTTTATTTAAATGTGCAAGGACTAAGTATCCCACCTTAAATTGAACATCCCTTCTTTTCAATTCATCATTTTTCTTATACTTATCAACATTTTTCTGTAGATTCTCTCTAACTTGCTGGTGTATCTCCCTCATGGTCTCTAAAAATTCTTCTCCCTCAACACTCCTCTTCTCCGATCCCTTCAAATCGATAAGCTCAAACACACCTCTAGGTTTCAGACCATACACCACTTCAAATGGGGTTTTCCTAATGCTTCTATTGATTGAATCATTGTAGGAATATTTAGCTTGTGGAAGAACCAAGTCCCAATGTTGTCCATGTTCTTTTGTGTGGCATCTCAAAAGATTTCCAAGTGATCTATTAACAACTTCAGTCTGTCCATCTCTTTGTGAATGATTGGCAGTACTAAAGGTCAAATTTGTTCCAAGCTTCCTCCAAAGGGTCCTCCAAAAGTGACCTATGAACTTTGAATCCCTATCTGATACAATTGTCAATGGGAGACCATGAATTGACATTATTTCTTAAAAAAATAACCCTACAATATGAGAAGCATCATTTGTGAACTTGCATGGAATAAAGTGATCCAATTTACTAAATCTATCAACAACAACATACTCAGTGTCATAACCCCTCTGAGTTTTTGCAAACCTAACACAAAGTCCATACTGAGACTTTCCCATGGTCTATTAGGTATTGGTAAGGGTTAATAAAGGCCTGCATTAGAACTAGAACCCTTGGCTCTTTGACATATTACACAATTTTCCACAAAAATTTTGACATCCACTCGCATCTTTGGCCAAAAGTATAATCTCCTTACCTGATCCAATTTCTTATCAACCCCAAAATGTCCTCCTAAACCGCCACAATGTTTCTCCTTTATCAAATTAGTTCTCAAGGAGCACTTTGGAATACACAATGATCACCTTTAAACAACAAGCCATCTTGCAATAAAAAATAAGAATATTCATCATGAAAAGCATGTTTAAATTGATCACAAACAACATACACCTCTTTGAAGTCTTCATCTTCTATATGCATACCCTTCAAGGCATCTATTCCCACCCTTTGGAGTTTGATTTCATGCACCAACATTGACCTTCAGCTTAAATAATCTTCTACCTTTTTGGATTGTCCTTTTTTGTGTTTGATGGTGAAGGTATAGCTCTACAAATAATCTACCCACTTCACATGTCTATGACTCAACTTGTCTTGAATGTTCAAGAAACTCAAAGCATGGTTGTCGATGAAAATAATGAACTCCTTGGGCAAAAGGTAGTGTCTCCACTTCTTAAGGGATCACACCATTGCACATATCTCCAAATCATAGGATGAGTACTTCATTTTTGCTTCATTAGGATTTTCACTAAATAAAGCCACTGGTCTACCTTCTTGGCTTAAGACTGCACCAATTGCAAAGCCACTTGAATCACACTCTATAGTGAAAAAATTATTGAAATTAGGTAGTGCAAGGATGGGTTGTTGTGCCACTCTATTTTTCAGATATTAGAAGCTTCTTTATGCCTCATCAATCCACTGAAATATTTTCTTTTTATCTCCCTTAATGGTGTCAATAATTGGTGAGAAAATATGACTAAAATTATTTATAAATTTCTGATAGAAACTAGCAAGACCATGAAAGATTCTTACCTCCCTTACTGATTTTGGAGTTGGCCAACTGAGAACTTCCTCCACTTTGGTTGGATCCATCTTCAATGAACTCTTGAAGATCACAAAACCAAGATACAGTAGCTTTGCTTTCATGAATTCGCATTTTTTGAGGTTTATCATCAATTTCTCTTCATTCAATTTCTGAAAAACAATGTCAAGATGTTGCAAGTGCTCTTCTTTACTCTTACTAAACACAAGTATGTCATCCAAATACACAACAAAAAATTTCCCAATAAAATGATTCAAAACTTCATTCATTAATCTTATAAATGTGCTAGGAGCATTCTATAATGCAAATGGCATTACCATGCATTCATACAGGCCCTCATTTATTTTAAGTGCATTTTTCCATTAATCTCCCTCTCTTATCCTAATATGATGATAACCACTTTTTAAGACAATCTTTGAAAAATAACATGCACCTCTGAAGTAGTCCATCAAATCCTCCATTCTCAGTATTGGAAACCTATATTTGATGGTGATCTTGTTGATTTCCCTTGAGTTAGTACACATTCACCAATCCCCATCCTTTTTAGGTGCTAAAATAGTAGGGACAACACATGGGATGAAATTCTCCCTTATTAGGCCTTTATCTAACAATTCTTAGACTTGCCTTCTTATTTCCTCATTCTATTTGGGATTCATCTTGTATGCAACTCTATTTGGTAAATTTATACCAGGGATCAGGTCCATGTGATGGCTTACATCTCCTAGGTAACTCATCAACTGCAATATCCTTGTATTTGTTCAACAAAGTTTTAACCTCACTATTTATACCTCAACCTTGGATGCTGCTAAAATATATTTGGGTCTGATTACTAAAGCATACCCCTATCCACCTTCTTCCTTCAATTTTTTCAAGAATTATTTCTCCCCAACTACCATAACATTAGACCCAACTTGTTTATCTAGGCCCTCATCTTGTAGTGGTGTTAAGGTGAATGAAGTTCAATCTTTTTCTATCACATAAATGCTTTTCTCCCCATCATGTTTTTCCTTTCTATCATACTACCAGGGTCTTCCTAGTAGCAAGTGATAAACATCCATGGGGATGATGTCACAAAGGATCTTATCTTTATATACCCAAAAATTAAACTCTACCCATGTTTGTTCATTGACCAAGACTTGTTGACCCTTTTTTAGCCAAGATACCTTGTAAGGTGTGGGGTGTAGGATTCTCTTTAAGTTTAACTTCTCTACCATATCTAAGGAAACCAAATTATAAGTAGAACCAAAATAAAAAACCACCTTACAATCCTTTCCATGTGATTCTCATGTGGTTCTGAACAATGTTTTCCTTTGTGGAGGCTCTTTGACTATTGGCACCTTAATAAGTTTCCTTCTCATCATAAAAAACTCACCTATCTCTAGAGCAACATGTTGAGATGATGAATTGACACTTTCATTGTCTTCCTCATTCATAATTTGGGTTCTCCTCTCACCTCCATGTGAACTTCAAGATTTGTTGTCTAGGCACTTCCATCCTAGATGACCAAATTGGTTGCACTAGTAACATATTCTTGAGAAGGTATTTGACCCTCTCCCTTTTCCACCAAACCTACCTTTTCCACTAGGTTTTCTTCCTTTGAAATTACCTCTTAATTCACCACTTTACTCTTGGTGGCTTCTTAACTCTCCTTACTTCTTTTGTGACTATCCTCTTGTACCAAAGTTTCCTCTACCTCTAAAATTATTTCCTCTGCCTCTCTCTTATCTCCTTTTCATCCTTTCCTCTACCTTAACAACCATTTAAAAACATTATTCAACTATGTTGGGTGTTGTGAGGCTGATCTCATCTTGGATGTTGTACCTTAGGCCATTTAGGTACGTTGCTACCTTTTCTACTTCATCTTTAGTATTTCCTACTCTAATTCTTAATTTATGGAACTCCTTTTGTTTTAAATTTTGAAGCTTCTTAAAGGTCTGAATTGCATAATCTACAAGAAGAAATTGTCCTTTCACCTTAGCTACCATTCTATCCCATGAATTTATCTTGGTATTTCCCTTATTTAATCTTTCCTCTTGTACATAGTTCCACCATGTTAGGGAAGGGGCTTTCAACTTGGTTTTTGCAAATTTCACCTTCTTATAATCTTCTACCTCCTCAAATTCAAAGAAATTCTCAAGATCATCTAGCCAACCCAACACTTCTTCACTGTCCATATTCCCACCGTACATGGGTAATTCCACTCTCACCTTAGGTTTATCCCCCTTGACGTCATTCAAAATCCTAACCATTATTGCTTCTTCAAGGTCCATTTCCTCTTCATCTTGGACTCCTTCTCAAGGATTCTCACTCTTAGCCTCATCCTCTTTGTCACCTTGGTCACCACCAACCATACCTCTTCTTTGGTTCTTCTCCATGGCTGCAATTCTAGCAAGGGTAGCTTCATGAGACTCCTTGACTTGTCTCAACTCCTTGGCATGTTGTTCTTTTAGTTCTCTTACTTCTCTGGCTATATGATTACTCTTAGGAGGCATCTTTCTTATTCAACCTTCAACCTATTTTCCACTTCTTAATCAGAACCTATGCTCTGATACCATTTGATATAGAGAAGGGTGGAGTATTTTCACACAACCAAATTTAACAACTTCTTTAAGATCTCAAACCCTAACCATGGTGGTTTCATACATAACCTTTCATTTCACCTTACAGGTCTCCACACTTAGTTTCTTTTGCATATATTTTAGAGAAGGCCTTAAATACACAAAAAATTGACCATATTAGATACCCATTAGGCCCCTTTTCCACATATCCAATCTGGAACTAGGGTTGTTTTATAAAAAATCCTTCAAATTTAATCTCCTATATTGTTTCCAAGCTAAATGAGGCCACTTTTCCAAAGAAAGTCTAATAAATTTAAGCACCAAACTCCAAATATTCACTCCATAAGTTTAAACACATTATATAGGGTCCCTTCATGCATTTTTAATCACCAAAACTCATCACCAATTTGTTTTCTTGCAAAATCTCTAACCTACCTAACATTCCTAAGCCTCACATGAGTATGTTAGGCTAGGGAAAGCTCAAATTCACCCCAAACTCCATCTCATGTTCCAAAAAATTCAAAATACCTAATAAAACTCTAAACCCCTCCACTCCACTAAGTTTGGTCAAAGTTCAACAGTGGAATGGGCTACAAAGCATCACTTTTGTCTTCAAACCCTTAAACCTAGGGTTTACAAGCGATTTTCAAAAAAAATACTTCAAACTACCTCAAATATCAACAAAAAAAAACACAATCACAAGCAAATAAAAGTATATTTATTACTAGATACTAAATCCCATTAAATTCATATCAATTAGAAAGGTTACAGAGCCATACATAACTTAGAAATTACAAAAAGCACTCAAAATTCACAAAAATAAAACTTGTTTTTATTGTTTTCCACCAAAATTCACTCCAGAAGTCTTCCTCAAAGTTTTTGAGGCCTTTTAAACATGTTAAAATAGAAAACCAATGGTCTGCAACTAATTTACAAACACATGACCGTTCACCTTCTCAAAATGACAAAAATTGTAAAGTTGCACAAGCAATGTTTGCAACATTCTACCAAAATTGACGAAACTAAACATCTTGACCCTATATGAATTGAGTACATCAAAGATGGTCTCAATTAGAGCTTATTAGACAAAAAGTGTGATTAAACACCTCAAACCCAACATTAGACACTTATTTGCATCAAATGACCAAAATTGACATGGTGCCCCTACACTAATAGGTCAAAACTTTAGGTCATCCTTTTAGCTTGCATAAACCTCTTGATTAGGAAGTAAATCAAACTTATAGTAAACCATAGCTTCAAATATATATTCTCTTTACCCTATCTTTCAAAAAATAATCATCCTATTCCTCATCATTTAGGTTGGTTCATCAGCTAATCAACCCAGTTTGAGACCACCTTGTCAACACATCTTATCAGTCTTCACTTTACCCAAGGTCATTGATAATCAAGTTGGTTGTTATACCCATAATATTTGATAATTAACTATATCTTAGGTTTTCCATAGGTTTTAACCTTCATACTAGTTCATAATATTCCATCTCTTCATTCCACACTTTTCATACCTTAGTCATAGACCATCATCACCTTGACTCTTAATCTAGGTGTCATTATTAGGCACCCTTATGCCAAAAAGCTCCAAAAGCCTAGCATAGGTGCATACATTCCATTGCATTGTGATCTCTTAGGCTTCATACCATCCACCGTCATGTTTTCCATTCAACTTAACATGCTTGCTAGTCAAGTTGAATACCAATTAATCTGCAATGGTCAATCCCAACAAGTCATAGAATTCAAGAGACAATGGATTAATTCTCTATCCTAATCACCCACAACCCATAGTCAACTACCCATATATTCCTCTTATCAACAACCCATAAACTCTAGTATTTCATCCATCTACCCTCATTATCAAGAGTCCTTTAGAACAATCCATGCCATTAATCCATAACAAACATCCACTTATTACCCTTATCCTAACCTTGACAAGGGAAGCCAACTTTCCAGTAATCCATTCCAAGCCTCTACATCCTATCCTAGTCCATAATCCCTCAACTCATTCCAAGTCTCCACATCCTATCCTATTCCATCATCCACTAATCCATTCCTATTCACTCCATCCCAAGCTACATTTAGTCATGAAAATCATATCCTTGTCCAAAATCACATTCCATTGCTTAAACTTTGGGATACATGTCAAAAAGATAGTCCAAAACATGACATCATAGATTCACCTTCATGTCAAGATCGAATTATTCCATCCCATGATCCCATCCTTAATTCCATTAAATAATTCCTAATAGATAATCATGGCATCCAAAATACACCTATCCTTGATCAAGACCCCATTACCAATCATGTCATCCAAGACAAACCCATCTTTGACCAAGACAAGCTCAAGAAATCCAAAATGATCCTCTCATAAACCTTTATGCATTCATGATGAAACATTTGAGGTTGATCCTACCCAAAATTTGAACACCACCATTTCCCAAAATGAGACACTTGCCTCCATGGGACACATAGATGATATTCCTCTAGAACAAGAGTCTCCTATTTTAGAAATATTTGTAAATGATCAAGCTATAGCTGAATTAAATAGACTCTTTAATAATGACCACAAGGAAGGTTTCTACATTGACTTGGAAGCACTGATATCTTTTGAAGAACCATTAGAATCTAATGTTTTAAAAAATCAGACCAAAGATATCAATCATAAATATATCCAACATGTTAATGAAGCTATGAAATATTATCAACTAGGATCATCTATCTTTGTTAGAGAAGGCTTTCTTGTAGATGAGAAAATATTGAGTAATGATCTCCACATACACAAGGATAGGGTCACATCTTGCTTCCAAAATGAAAAATACGCCATCACAAAAAAATATGTCAAATCATGCAGTATCAAGGAAGAGGGCTAGGTTGACATTGGCAAGGAATTCAAGAACCAATATAGTTTTATGAAACTCCTAGACATTAAGGTCTTGGCTATTATTCAATCAAAAAATTAAATAATGTTAGTGATACCTCCATGATACTAGGGGACACTTTATCTGATACAAACATCAAAATGGAGGCCATGATTAGTCCTTTTGATAAGGTTGTTGCCAACACTCCTTCCAACCAAACCATAAACAATCATTCCAACATGAATAAACCTTCCATTTAGAACCAATAAAAACAAAAGTCTTCCAAATAAAAAGTTCAAAATAAATTTTCAAAGGCCATTGAATCAAACAAAAATCTAAGTGGAAAAATAAAGTTAAAATGAATCCCAAAGAAAAATGGATCAAGAAAAGAAAATATTTCCAAAGTAAAAGTCAATCAAAATGTGGAGCCACAAGAAAAGAGGACTCCTACATATAATAAATATCCACCTCCTTCAAAATGGTCATCAAGCAAGGCATATAAAAGTGTTGGTTCTAAACACTATCCCAATCAAAATTCCAAACTCCATCATCCAACATCCCAAGTTTGGAAAATAAAAAGTCATTCATCCAAATGTACAAAAAATCCTTCCACATCTACCATCATCCATCATTCCAAAAATAATACCTCACAAATCTATCACATCTTGGCAGGAACTCTTTATTGTAAGGACTCTCATGGCACTCTATCACGATGTGCATATTCTAATAAGGCCAACTCTAGTATCAACAAGGATCACAATGACATAAATCATTTGTATGCAAGTGTTATGATCATAACAAGGAAACTACTTCATAATGGTCATTATTGGCATACCATGGCCCCAGTCTCTACAATTAACACCATCAATAGACTGAGAAAATTCAATGATCAGCTAAAATAGCAAGGCCATCCAAAAATATCAAAAATATTTTAACTTAAAAAAAAAAAAAAATGTCACCTTGATGAAAAATGGAAAACAGACGTCTTGGTGACAAAAAAAAATCAAAAATCAAGAAAAAAGTAAACAAAAAAATTTCATCCAATAGTGAAAACCATTCTTATGGTGCTTTGGATAAGTATCATGATGAAAACATAGCAAACATGCATCATGTGTGAGAGAAATTATCTATGTGGACCATTACACTTGGGGGCAAGTTGTCTCATCTCCCATGCCTTTCTATCCATTTAACCCATATCATTCCCATCCTTTTTCCCACCTACTTTGATATTGATAAGGACTAGGGTACAAACATAAATCATCCTTTCAGAAAACTCTTGACATGTATATCCTTTGGTCATACACTATCCATGCAATATCATGGCATTGCCTACGTAGCATTATCCAAACCCATACCTCAGAGAAAATAAATTATTCCTATGTGCGAGAGTCCTTGGAGATCATATGCTAATTATACCATTTAATAATCCTCATGTCTCCTATATTTTACCAAAATCAACCCATCATCCTTTCATACCTATCACATGTCTTGGTTTTCCCTTGTCAATGGTCTAAGTGTTCTAATCTACCTATCCAAAACTACTCCATCATCCCATCTAGTCCTAACCAAGTCATTCCAAATGCAACCAACCTAATCCATACAATCTTTCCATGCATCCTAGTGCATCATCCAAAATATTCCTTGGCTTTGTTTATAGACTTGCTGCAAACCTTAATCCTTTAGTCACATTATCGTCATCTTCATGTTGTTTTGGGATGTGTCCTTCCCACGTCAAACAATTTTGTCATCATCATTATCACCTATCAATTGGTTTTGAGCTTGACTAGGAGCAAGATTAGGGTTGTCCTTGGCTTCTTGTGCATCATTCACATGCATTCATCACAATCTTTATATTCATGCTTTGTTCATAACAAACCCCTATCCCATCCCATTCCTATTGGGTTATTCTTATATCTAACTAGGGAAATTTCTTAACACCTTGATTCATTGGATTCTACACTTGTCATTAAAGGTTAAAACATTTGAAAAAGAAAAAAAAAATTAAATATCCACAAAAAGACAAAAAAATCATAAAACTCAAAATCCAAAAAAATCATAAAACTTTGAAAGACCAAAAAATTTCAAAACTTCAAAAAAAGACAAAAAAAAACATGCGAAAAACCCAAAACATTTAGGTAACTTTCAAAAAATCCCAAAAATAGAGTCAAAGTCAATCATGTCAGTCTTTGTCATTGTCGAGCTACGATGCCTCTGCGACTAGATGTAGGAAAGGCCATCTGTTGATGTGCCCTCGAGGCATTAGGTCAGTCCTTTAGGTGTTGTCAAATAAAATCACAATTTATTCCTTTGTCATTGCAACAAATTCAAGGGTTATGTTTAACTACAAGGTCTTTGTGCTTGCTACATAGCCAAGGCCATTTGTCGATGAGCCCCCTAGGTCAGTATTTTAGGGTTCATCGAGTTAGTCAACATAAATCAGACACTATCACCTCAGATGCGACGTCATCATTTTAACTTCAAACAAAAATAATGAATCAACAAGACAATCAACCCAACAAGTCTTCAATTCAAATCAATCATTTGTTAAATTAATCAAACCATTCAAATTGATCAAAACTAATGGTCTTATAAAAGATGTGTCATTCCTGAAATGAGACCTTGACATTATCACACTTTATCATTTGCCTTATATAGGTAGTTACATGATCAAAACTAGACTTGATGCCTTATATGATATGTTTCTTCGCTTGAAACTAGGCCTTGTCAAAACAGTCCACCTATCACTCACTTCATCACTTAGCACACTAGCACATACTTATTGGCAAACAATATGAATGGTTGACTTTTTTTGGCTTATTTTTTCTTATCTTTTGGATTTTATTTGGTCATGTTACTACACACCTCGAGGATTTCCCATGATGGATTTAGAGGAATGATGATGTATCATGACTCGTCTTTTATTTAATTGTTGTCTGTGGTTTGTCTTTACAAAAAATTGGAGCAATTTTTCCTATGGTATGAGTTAGGACATTCCTTATCTATGACTATCTGTTTTAAATATGGATGACCTTGCACACCTCGGTCCATGTCATACCATCGTGTTTGTTTTCCATTTGACACACTTTACCACCCAATGATGTTAAATGGAAAGTCTTGCATAGAAAAATATATATCTCCAAATTATCTCAACTAGCACTATCTCAACATCTAGGTCTTCTATGCTAACATCAATCTTTTCCATGCTAACATTTATCTTTTCCATGCTAATATTTCTTCTATTTTTCATCTTCATCATCCTTATATATTTTCCTCTATCCTTTTGTCCTTCATCTTCTAGTCCTCTCACCCATTTCGAGAGCACACTCATGTTCTTTGAACCCGCCTTTCCTCTCGAGGGGGCATACCACTACCTCCTCACTATTCTTCCTTACATAGGGGCATATTTTTTTCTTTGACACAACACGATAAACTATATTGTATCAAAGAGGGAAAAATTTAGACACTGAGAAATGTCCTAAGGATTCTAACACCATTTTTCCATTATCTAGGGTCATATTTCTACTATTAATTAAATAATTTGTAATTGTTTAATTAAGTCATTTAATTATTTTCTCCATTACTCTTGATTAATTAAATAAATTATTTTTATTTGATTATGAGACTAATGTCCTCTTTCCTCAATAATTTAATAGACTTTATTTATTTAATTATTACCAATTTCTACTATAATTGAATAATTATATTAATTAATTATTTAATTGTTCACTTTTAACTTTTACTGACACAAATTAATTAAATCTTATTTAATTAATGACTTGTCTTTTCTCTTATTGTTTAAATTTAATTTATATTTAAATCAAAAAGTTAACTCGCCTTTTCCTCTTGCAATGAGATAATGTTTCTATTATTTGAAAATGCAATTTCCTTTTTGAACTAACTGATTTTGTTGAAAAATTACTTAATTTCCTCTTTCTCTTTCACTTCCAATCTCAATTAATTGTAGCCATTGATCAAAATACAAAAATCATCTAATCTTGACCATCCATTTTCCATCCGACACTTTATAAATAGCATTGTCATCTATTGTTTTCATCATCTAGAATTTCTATGCTATTGTGTTGTTGAGATAATATTTTTCTTTGATATTTTGCTTTGTCTAGTCATAGGCTTATCATTGCAAGTTAAAAATTTAAGGGAACCAATCATTTGAAAGAAAAATAGAGAAGATCTATGGAGATAATTCAATGAATGCATGAAGGATTGAGTGATATAATTTCATTTTGTTTTATGATTTTATGCTTTTATTGTCATCGATAGTTTATTAGGGTTTTTGGTGTTTATTGATCTAATATGATTTAAACTTGAAAATCTAACCCTGATACATTGACTAGTGTTGCCATTGATTTCAACTATGTGTTGATGAAGGTTGTTGCAGGTTGTGCATGTGTAGTTGAGATATTGAGGAATTTTTGTGAGTACATGGAGCTATCTTTATGTTGCAGTGTTTGGATATGAGTTGGAATGGTGTAATGAGCTAAGATGATGTCTCTAGTACTTGGTTTCCAAGTGATTTTGAGAAAATTTGATAAAAAAAGTAAACAGTATTGTGCAATTTTTCAAAATTTTCTCTCGTATCGTGCTTTGTGTTTCTTCTATGTTGATGTTATACCTATGTAGATATGGTATGTTTTTCAATGTTGTCAAAGGTTTCTATATTCAGAATTTGGGTTTCTGGATCGTTGTACAGAGAGATATTGTCACTAATGTGTGAACAAGTCTTTTAGTGATATTTTTTGTGGCCTAGGAGAAATGTATTTTCTCCAAATTTATTTGTATTTTGGATTTAGGTTGTGAAGATTTGGGAAGTTTCTTATAATGTTTGTATATTTATGTATTCAAGGTTATACCTAATTTTGTTCAATACAAAGTGAGTATCATATGTCACTGTTAGAATATGGTCTACTCGTTGTTCTGAGTTGAAGTATTGGTATGATGCAAGTTTGGATGAAGTGTTTGATGAGTATCAAGTATTTTTTGGATTATTGTATATTGTGTTCAAGTTAATTTTGTTGTTTGAAAGTTTCAAATTTATTTAAGGAAGCGTGCACCTAATGTTTATGGTGTTTAGAACAGGTGTTGGCTAACCATGTCTTGACACTACATGTGAGGCTTTTGAAAGTGTGTTAAGGTGTGTTGGGATCTGTTTGGGTCATAATTAAGGATTTATCTAGGTCAC
The DNA here is from genome assembly GCA_007115665.2 of Sequoiadendron giganteum. Taxonomy (NCBI): domain Eukaryota; kingdom Viridiplantae; phylum Streptophyta; class Pinopsida; order Cupressales; family Cupressaceae; genus Sequoiadendron; species Sequoiadendron giganteum. The sequence goes on along the minus strand of CM021106.1, from coordinate 473,096,723 downwards.
CTTGATTCCTATCGTATGTGGGAATGTTTAGGTGTCAACCTATTTTGAATTTGTAAGTGTAATAGATAGTTTCCAACATTGGATAAGATTTTCAAAGTAGAGGTTGATATGAATAAGAGTTATGATGTTTTGAGATACAAGAGAGAAGAAAGATATATGTGGGATCAATGTGAGTGATGTGTTTGATGCAAATTTGAGTAGAGTAGTGTGAATTTCAAGTGTTTGGATTCTTGAAGGTAGTGAGCTGAAGGTGTCCTTAATCTTTCATACAAGGCTGCAAAAGTGTTGGAGAAATTGTGGTGGACTCCTTGTTGCATTGAGAAGTTTTTCTTTGTGTGAAATTTCTCTTCTATCTTCTTATATTATTTTTGTGATAGTGAACTCTAGTTGTGAGACTCTTTGGACAGTGTGTCCTATTCTGGCAGTGAGCCCTTGTATCAGTTTTGTAATTACTTATATTGTGAGCTAATCCTCACCATGGTTTTCCCTCATTGGGTTTTTCATGTAAATCTATTTTTCTCTTGTGTATGGTATTGTTATTTCAGTTTCTATTATCTAAATTTTATTTTTAATCACATTAACAGAATAAGGTTTTGATTAAAACATGTGGATCCAATTATTGTTGTGGGCTTTGATGTTTTAATTTTCTGCAACTGATTCACCCCCTCTCAGTTGTATTGTTCATTCAACAAGTTAATACATTATTGGAGACACAAATATTTTAGGAAGTGAAGAAAATACTATGAAATTCGATTATATTTCTTGTGCATTATTCAACTTGGGTTGAAAACCTAGTACTATTCTAAAAGAAGAATGGGGAAATTAGGTTGTGTGTTAACATTAGAAATCTAAATTGTGTATTAGAAAAGGATAACTATATTTAACCTCATTAGATGAAGTTCTCCACATAGTCAATAGTTCTAAAATGAAGTCCTTTAATGTTTTTGATTAATATGAATGGGAAGGGCATGTACTCATTATAAAATAGCCATGGAGGCTAAGCAAAAGGATATCACAAGTAGTGAGACAACCAGAAAATAAAATTAAAGACTAAATCTTAAAATTTTGAACAAATGATAAGTATTCTTGGTGTTTTTTAAATACCCAAGCTGGTCTCACATATAATCTATGGATTTTCCATTTGCAATAGTTAATTATATGGAGGAATTGGCCAGCAAACAATTGAAAATTTCCAAAAGTTTCCCTCTACACTTTGGGCTTTGCAAAAATTAGGAGGGTGATCCCTAAAATGCAATTTAAGATACTCTTGTGGCAATTAACTCATGCATTATAGAATAGAAGATATATTATCCTATATATTTTTCTTGATAGATGAAAAATTTCAAAGATCTAGATAATACTTTACAACATTTAACATTCTAAAGCATGAGAATATGGTATAACTTCACTCCAACATACATTTCTTAACATAAAGTAAAGATTTAGTTATTTTGAATGTATTTTTTTGTGAATGATATTGAATATGCAACATATACACAATTTAAAGTGATTAGTACCTTATCCTAGGGCATGGAGTTTCCACCAAATGCATTTGAAAATGCATGACAACGTTCTCCTAAATAAAACAAAGCTACTTAATGATGCATAACACCATTAAACTCATAATTAAATGAGAAATACTTATGAAATCCTTGCATAAGTTGAAATAAATATTTATCTGTATTCAAGAAAATTTCACTCATTCTTTGAAAAAGTACATTAACAAGAAATAAAGATTCAAAGGAAAGACAATGAAGATGAATTGAAAGATCCTCGATCCATTTCATTTATAATTCATGCGAAATATACAATAGGAGAACACTATCTTTGAATGTATACCATTATATTCCAAAATTAATAAAACTATCATACAACAATAAGAACTACAAAATACTTAGACTTGAAACCTAGAAGTTGACTCAAAAATAAATTCTTTGTATTCAATATTACCAGATGTAATGTCATAAAATTGCACCCCTTGCAATTTCACATACATTCTTGCATCTTCTTTAGTGTCTACTCCCCTAACATTTGTGTAGGCTTATTTTAGCCCCTACATCAGTTTTTTCCCTCTCAAGATACCCAGGACCCCCTTTTAGCAGCTACCTTCGCGTGTTAGCTTTGCATCAAATCTTGTGCTTTTCTCATTCTTGTCATTTTGCAGCATTATGTGTCTAGACACTTGTGTGTCGCACAAATGTCTATGCACTATACTAGTGTCCCATGACATTTCAATGTTCAAACGAAAATTTCCAAGAATTTTTTCCACTTGTCACTTACCTTTGTCAATGGTAATGGCCCAAGATTCCTTGTAATGACCCAAGAAGCTTCTTTTCCTTCCTATCCTCTGTTTAAATGCTATCTTTGTACTTCATTTTCTCTCTTTGGAACATTCTATTTTTTTCTCTAGCCCCTTCCTCTTCCATTTGTCTTGATATGTTTCTTGCATAGCTCCATATAGATTTCTATAGGAGCACACTCAAGCTCTTATAGCACTCTATGTAACTCCCTTGGCTCTTGCAACAATATCTCCCTTATCTTGTGCTTGTGAGAATCTTGGGATTTTTCACATCCCCTATCAATTGAATCTCTATTTCATGATATAGGTTCTCCTCCTTGAGCGAGAATTGCATTTATCACTTCATATTTACTTACTTTGCTCACTCTCTCTATCTATCTGGCTATTTGTGGAGGTGGGAACACCAAAATGGGGTTTGACTAAGGCAAACCCCTATACAACCCCAACATTTTCTCCTAATCTTATATATGTAAGCATTGAAGATATTTCCTTGTTGGAGGCTTCATTACTTGGTGATTGTAATCACTTTCTTTCTTCTCTTTATTTGTAGGTCCCCGTCCCTTGTGGACTTGTTTATCCTAATATTATTTGATGATTTATATGTTATATTCTATGTTGTTTCATGTTGGATAGTACACATGAGTGATGGTTGTTGCTATACCATGAATTATTTCATATTCTTGACTAATCCTATCTAATGGTTGTTCTAAATTCTTGTGATAGTGAGATGAATTCCATTTTTTGTCTATGTAATTATGCAATGATCAATACACTCAGTTATTGGTAATTTTACTATGTATATTAAGTGGATTACATTATATTAGGTAATTACATATCATAGATGTGAGTAGGCATGATTATGAAGACAATTATTAATATTTAGTGTTACTTATAGTAGTATGCATAGTAAGTTAAATATTCTATTGACATAAGTGGTGATATTTTGATAACTGATAGTATTAAATTATTTTTTCCTTGACTCCATAATAGGTATCATGAGAGTAAGGAGTGTTAAATTATATGTTACTTGTGTAGATTAGTGGATCTAATTTTCTAGCTGATTATTGTTCTAAAATTTTTACTTCATATTTCATTTGTTTAATTATTTATTAATCATGAGTAATACTGACATACTTTCTTCGTTAAGTAAACAGGTAAAAATTGGCCAATATTGATAAGGGGGTCACATAGCTACTTCATTTATTGTATCCTTGTAAAATATTAGTCTTGTCATGGGCATGTGATTTAATTTTGTTTTGTGTGATATGGGTTGTGTGTATGTGAGAGTTGCTTCATTAGTCCCTTGAATCATTTTATTAAAATGATCACTTAATTTATGTTTTATGAAGTCCTTATGTGGTCTTAATTGTTTAAGATGTTCCCTAGGTGATAGGTTTATGGGTTAGAGGTATTTTTATTGCATAAAATCCCTATAATAAAGTCTAAAACTCACTCTAATTTCTCACTTATCAAAAGTGACGAAATTTGGAGTTGAAAGGGTTGTTGGGAAGTTGAAAATGAGGTTTCCTTTTACCCTTCCATTTATTCTCTCTATTGGTGGGGAGGAGGGTCTTTTCTCTCTTTTACTTTCTGAACTGTTCTTGAGTTCTTGTTGGATTTTTCATTTTTCATTTTTGGATTTGTTTCCATGTTGTAAAGGAGGAGAAATGGAAGAGAGTGCTTGGAGAGAGTCTTCCACAAGTTTGATAGAAAACTTTCTTGGTGAGGTCTAAAATTTTAGTTATATATCTTTGTTGATTTATAATGAGTTTTTTGTCATATTGGTCTTGCTCATAAAAAAATCTATGTGAAATTTGATGTTGAATCTCTTGTGTGGCTACAATTAGTGTGTTGGGTTTTGCATTGGTTGAGTCTTGCACCTTGTTTAGTTTAATTTAATTTATACTCTTTTTGTGTGTTAAAAAAAAAAAATGTGAATGAAAGATGTTGTTGTTGAATTACGGCTTGTAAGTGTTGTCATTGATGGCAGCCTAAGTCATACATCTGCTTGACAGTATAGTTTTGGTTTAAACTAGTAGAACAAAGTGAAGAACAACGCATCCAGTTAAAGGCATAAAAGTCGATTTAAATTCCTCACCGGACTATAATTTTGGGTTATGGATCCCAAAGAAATATTTGTTGATGTTTGTAGTACCTTATTCATGGAATATCTTGATGCACATTAACTGGTGATCGATCTAGGAGATCCGGTGCACAAATCTTTTGGTTATATGTGCTAGCAAGCTGACTAGTCAAATATAGTAATTGTGGATGTATAAGGAGTAACTAATTAAATATTTTCATGCTTGATTATGTTTTTTTGGGTCCTCTCTATGTCTTAACCAACTTTGGAGGATGCAGATAAAGATTTAATTAAGGATATAGCTGACAGTTCAAAAACACTTAATGTTTTATGAAGCCGGCATATGAATGTTCAAATCCTTGATAGTGGATATATATATATGAGATCATTTTTATCATTTATATATAGATAAGATAGTGAACATAGTGAATGTATGGGATGCAAAGTATATCAGTGTGTGGTGTGAAATTCAATAGAGTAATAGTGTGAATTTATCTGTGTGATGTGAATAGAAGAAAAGTGCAAAGCAAAGTAGAGGAGAGTAGAGAAAAGTACAATATGTGATAGAGGATCCAAAATCTAATCTATGAGCTTCACCAAAACTATAACCTAGCATGGATAGATGCTACTATCTCAGTTCAACCTTCAAATGGTTTTAATCTGAACTTTTGTAAGGAAATGAGCCTTCCCTTTAAGCAGTGAGCTCTAGGCAGTGTGCCTGAATGCAAGTGCATTCTCTTTTGTAAAAAAATTATTTGAGTACTCAAATTGTGGATTAACCTCCACCGTAGTTTTTCCCCTAACAAGGTTTCCATGAAAAAATCCTTGTGTTATGGTGTTGTGGATGATTTCCTTAAGTGTTTGTATCTTTCTTTTGGTTGAATGTTGAAATGGTTTTAATATCAAATTAATAAAGTTTAAGATTTGCAGAACACCGATTCACCCCCCTCTCAGTGTTCCCTTGAGTCCAACAATTGGTTTTAGAGCCTCTAGTTCCTCAGAAGTAGTTTAGAAGCTTGAGGAGGATCTTGGAATGTGATGGAATCTGGTAGTCTTCAGTAGTAGCTTTTGGTGGCACTTGATGACCTTGATTAGTCTAAAGAAGAAGTCCAAGAATTGAAATAAAATCTTAGGGATGCTGAGAAATTCATTCAGACATTGAAGGATTAGATTGTTAAATCTAGGGGAAAGAGGAAGGATCTTTGTGATCATATTAAGAAACAAGAGAGCAAAAACATGGATGATGCTCACCTAAATCAGACTTTGAAGGAAATAACTAAAGAATGTGAAAAGATTGCTAGAGACAATGCTACCATAAAACATGAAATGGAATCTATGGTGATGAAGCTGACTAAAGAGATTGAAGAAAGGAAGAAGAATGAGGAGAACCTTGCTGATTCATTAAAGGAGAAATCTAATGAATGCAGGAGAATAAATGGAGAATTCACTCAGTTAGAAAGAGAACTGTAACGATCCAAAATCAATGAAGAACTTGGTAAATAGATTGTTATTCTCAGGAATGAACTTACCAGTACAAATGAATATAAGGAGAAGTTTAAGATCAGTTCAATTAAGATTCATGAGATTACTCAAGGATAGAAGAGTGGAAATGTAAAGAGAGGTCTTGGATATGAAAAAGGAGAAAGTTCCAGATTCAGACAAAATAATTTTAGACAAGGAAACTAGATGAAAAAAGGTTGAAGGTATCCGGTAAGACAACCTAATGCTCAAAATTTTTATGGATACTATTTTTCTTGCAATAAATTTGGTCATATGGCTAATTGGTGTAGAAGTAATATGAAATCAAGAAATTCATCATTTTTTGGTCAGTGTTTCAATTTTAAAAAGTTTGGTCATAAATCAAATGAATGGAGAAATGTGTCAAACTACTCTGTCAATAGAAATAATGTTGAATGATATACATGTGGAAGATCTGGGCATATTTCTAATCAATGCAGATCAAGAAGAAATCAATGGAATGATTGGTCTAGAAAAGGAAATACTATGTGATACAATTGCAATAAATATGCTCACATTGCAAGATTATACAAAAATGTGGATAGAAGAGGTCCAGTATATAGAGGTAGAAATATACAAGAAGATGACAAAGGAAAAGAAAAAGTGTCTGAAGATGAGATAAGATATCAA